>CM076578.1:1733481412-1734021032 GCA_034641835.2 Pinus albicaulis | reverse complement strand
TGTTGCAGTAGAGATTCCTAATCTAGATCTTGGAATTTTCACAAATATGAGATGATTGTACATCATCAAGGAACTGCACAATGGAAGTTCATGGGAATGAAATAAAATTGTGTGGAAGGAAGAGATCGTGAGAAGTGCAACCATGGTAAAAGGCAGCCAACATCCAAGGAAACCAAGAAGAGTTGACTAGGAGATCTCCTGGGAAGATATGTGGATTCTGATAGAATTCTGGAAAAGATAGAGACCTTTGACAATACATATCTTTAGGAGATGTGTTAATCTATAAACAAAGGATGTCGATGTCTACAAGAAGATGTCATGGTGAAATATCATCACTAAGGTAACTTTTGATTTAAAAGTTCATATTTAATCAATATTCGATGAGCTTATGCAGGACTGCCAAAGGGAACTATATGTCTTCCACAAATGATAACCATATGGCAGGATGAAAAATCCTTGAAAGAAGTATGGTCCGAAGGAGAGCAGCATGACATGAAGCTAGACCAGATGAGAAGATTGATGGATCATTTTCTGAAGACACAATTCATGGATGAAAGTGATGGATGATTTGTACCCTAGTGAAGAGATCCCAAAGATGAAGGCCTCTCAACAACGAAGAAATTCATGACATCAAATAAAGGAGTTCTTCATGAGCAGTTGGACGCCTCACCATTGCTGCTGCAAGTCCCTAATTAAGAGGGAGCCTGGTAATAAGTTTCTTACTTGGAAGAAACTTCGTAATTCCTAAGCCAAGAAGAAAGCTTAGGTACATTCTTTATAAGTATATTCCTTTGTGGAATATGTTCTCCCTAGTTGAGAGGGAGAGATAGACATGTCATTCTGGTCTTCACCTAGGAAGACAAGAATGGAGGATTGGGTAATTATCTGGCATCCGATACTCTTTTGGGATGTATTAGGGAATCCATGGAAAGAGTAGTCGTGAAAGGACAGATATTCTTTGAGGATTGGCTATCCCGATAAGAATAGTCCTATGAGGTCATACTCAGTGAACACTCGAGTGGAGTATGTACCTTGGAGACAATGATGATAGTGTCTATAATCATTGGTCTCGCCAACATTGTAGCTCATGGTCTCGTGGAGAGATGGAGTTGTTAGTCAAGCCCTTGCACTATGACAATGCTGGATAATATGATGTTATAACAGATGGATTACCAATGGAATTCTTCTTATGAGATTCTTCATATTGAAAGTGACCATGTACCATTATGTATACCTCCCTAGTTAAGAGGGAGTGTTGGAAAGTGTAACTAGGTTCGGTCTTCAGAATGACTTGTAATTATGAATTTATGTAATGAAGAAGACAAAGATAATAAAATGTATTTTATAAATGCTTGACTCATGGGTTTCATGAACAAAAAGTTTTTATAGGTCTAAGACTTCTTGATGTCTTTAGGGATTTGTCATCTTGTCATAAATGTATAATTTAGAGTCATAAAGATGAAGTGTTGTTACAGTTGCAAAGGACAATTATTGATGTAAAAAAAATGCCTCAAGACCTTGTCATAATTCTCCTTGAAGTTGCCCTAGAAAACGCTGGAAGACACTCCTTGTAAAGTCGGCTCACAAGCAGATGATCATGTCGGCCTAGGGTGATGAGACAGTCCCTATATATAGGACTACAGCCTCATTATTGGATAATCAAGTTCGGATCAAGTTTAAGATTTCAGTGCATGGAAAGGTTTGTGGTCTTGGGTACAAGAATAAGGGACAGTACAGCGAGGAGAAGTGTCAAGACAGCGAAAGTAAACGAAGATAAGAGGAAGCATATCTCTGTAATAGTAACTCTCTGTTTGGTCCACAACAACCTCAGTCAAGAAATATAATCAAGTGTGAAGAAGAAGGTTGCAATTCATGCGTAAATAAGTGTGAGAATAGAAGCCATCTCAAGGAGGTCAAGTACCGTTATTGGGAGCATATATATCTGTCTCATATTCTTCAGATAGGCCAAAAGGTTACCTCAGTGGAAGCAGGTCCTCTATACAGTGTGAAAGAAGGGTGACCATAAAGTGTGCAAAGAAGAATCTCCACAGCAAGATAGAGTCCAAAGACTTGGTGTAAAGGAAAGGCCAAAGGGATCTCATAGGAGACAGAGCCTAGAGGAGCAGGAAGAAGCATATTAAGGTTAGGGACCAAGTTTCTCTAATACTGGTGCAGTACAGTGCAAAGAAAGAAAGATCAGCATAAGAGGCCGAAAGGAGCAGTGACAAGGTCTTGGAGGCATTCTGGGTCAAGGGTCTGTGTCATGGTCATGGTACTTATCAATTGAAGATCTAGAACTTTCGGGTTTTCCTTTCCAAGAGGACAGGTTTTGGCCCTGGCTTGAAGAGCCAAAATTCTGTGTCTCTTGTGTTTTGATAAATGACTTGATGAAAGACATAATAAGCTAATGAAGATAAGATCTAAGTAATAGAAGCATAACAAGTATAACACAAGCAGTTATCAAGTAAGAGAATTGAATTAAACTCTGCCCTACTAAATTCTCAACAATTAAAGCATCTTTACTTGGAGTACAAGATTTCTTTCCTTGCAAGCTGTATTTAAATCTCATTGCTCATAGTTTTAATTGCTTATAATCTCTTGTACTATCCTTGTCCTGCAGCATTATTGTTAATATGACTTGCGAAATCAATTTACTTTGGCAAGTATTTCGATTTGTATTTGAGCATTGTTTACAAGGCACTGGTCTCTTATCTTTCACCATTTTAATGCCATATTAATCTAATCGAATCTATCTCATATACATTGCTTATAAACATTCACACTTGCTCTAAGCATAATCAAGTTACACTAATAATAATTTTCTTGCCCTTAATCTCCTAGGCGTTGTTGTTCCAACAAGTTTTCCCCTCGGAATCACCTTTAGGGGCTACCCCCTTACCTTGTCTAGGAGAGAGCTTAAACAGAGTGAGTAGGGATCAGAGTGACAGCCCCTACTCTAAGCGTTGCGCCTTAAGTGTACACTTTGGACGACAACAGAACCAAGTGCAAATTCTAGGTGACCTTGATTGAATAGTAGTACCTCCTATAACAGTAGCTAAGTTCAACAGGTGCTTCAGGGCAGTATGAGAATGTGACATCTATATTTGTACGACAGCTAAATGGAACATCGTGATTCATGCTTCAATGGGCTGTGCATAATTATGAAAGCAATCTGATTGCAAGAAGCACTCATCCATAAAAATAAAAAATAAAAAACAAAAGAATAGAAAACTTAGTTATTAGAATTGTGAACACACATACCAAACACCAAATGATCTAATTGATAGATCGCCTAAAACCCCACATAAGAAATTTAGTAGCTGTAGTGGAACTAGACACCATGGGTAAGGCCATTAGCCTTGCACCTAAACTAAAAGGACCAAAGGAATTGCAGCCTCAAAAATTCCAAAAGAAAAGAAATCCGATAAACAAAAACAACAAATCAAACCAGCATATTAGTATAAATCCTCCCTCTAAATCCTCCCTCTAAAATGGGATTCTTCGTGTGAAGGACATTACAGTGCAAACACTGTAAAGGCTATCACCTTCCTAACAGTTATCCAAACAGAAGCGCGGAAAATTAGAAAAGAACCAGTGGCTCAAAAACTATGGCAACTTCACAGTCTATGTCATTTATGCATGTGGATGCTCAAAGTGGTGCATTTTAACACTAAGAGGTAAAAAAATGTCACATCGACCAGTATAAGATATGAAGTATAATTTAAATTCTGGATGCTTAAGGTGTTCAAAGGTCTTTTTGCTATAAGGAAGACTGAGGAATAAGTAAATAAGACATACTCAAGATGGGGCGGAAAGGGATAGTCAACACCAAGTCTTGGAGCAATGGGTTCACCAACAAATATGGAGCCTTGAGATGCTCCCTTGCTAGTTGCATCCCCTGCTAACTGTTCGTTCTCCTTTGAAAGTCCATAATTAGTCTTTGCAGGAGCCTGCTGCCCATATTCTGTTTTGTTTAAATCTTTGTTTTGATTTCCACTCAATGGTTTTGCTCTTTCCACTAACAAAATCTTCCCAAGAAACCTCAACCTGACAAAAAAAGTATAATACTGTCAAGAGTAATCAACAAAATATCAAAAATACACAGTTTACTGAGAAGAAAGTTGAAACATGCAAAAGAAACAAGAAACACTCATCTTCTTCCCTAAGAGTTCCATTCACAAGGATACTGTAACTACATATAGTAACGGCTATGCACAATCCAACTGGGTTCATCAAGTTCAAAACACTTGATTATAGAAAACTTCCCATGCCACAAAGATTCCATTTCTTTCTCCCTTCACTGTTCTTCTGTATGCATCATTATTTCTTTATCTTTGGACTGGGATTTCCACAGTGGTTGAAATAAGATCACCATGGCCTTTTGATTAAGGCTGTAGATTTATGGCATAGACGTTATACCTCATCAATGCAATGCAGAATTAACTTGATCCCATATCTAGGTGGAGTACTGTCCCCTTGATTCTTTTTTTTTTGTGGGGAAGGGGGGGGAATAAATGAGTCTTTTATTAAAGAATTTCAAAATGCATGAATCCAAGCTAGAACATTTTTAATGGCAGCCCAAAAAGGATTGACATACTGTATAGATTCAGAGTAGCCAAAAAGTTGAGATGATTTCAGGAGAAACCTAACTTAATGATCTAACCTGGATGACTAGCTAAACAAAAACACAGGTCACCTTCCCTGCTCAAGAATTTCATATAACCAAAGGAGGGTTATCTCTAATGCTTTTCACGGGTTTTTTAATTTTAATTGATTTGTGCAGAGTTTTGTATGCAACAAACTTACATTGCAGTTTTTCATCTATTGATAAGTTACATTTTGTGAGAAACATGCGTAGTGTTTGAAGAAGCTTGTAGATGTAGACAGCATAAACTTTGGTGATTTTTACCAGTAAAGTAGAGCATAATTTAGCAGCTAGAATCTTGCTGTCAGAATTGACAGTGAGATTCTTTATTCACAAGTTCATCTAGTTCTTACTGCTTGTTTTCTACTAAGATTTGTGTAGCTCCCTCCATTTCAAATTTAAATTATCTAAAACTCTCCAAATATCTCTTGGTAGCAATATTCAAAAAGGGGGATAAGGACAACAACAAATCTCTCCCTGGTGAAAGCAATGCCGGCATCTTCAGTGAAGAAAGCAACATTTGCTGCTGTACTTCCTGCATGTACAATGTGATTGTGTAATGGATTTCCTTTTAGACAATCTAAACATGTTATAAGCCCTGCCTAGCAAGCTGATAGTAGAATCAATGTTGCAAACTACCATTGAGCACAAACGAGAGAGATTACACAATAATGCACATAAATAAAATTATGAATAAGTGCTGCACTTGTTACAATGAGATTCACTTCCCTTATAAATAGTTCAAGAGGACGAATCTTTAAAACTTATAATAATTGAAACCCTAACTTTTATAGTCTAAGCCACTTAAATGACTTTATTACACATGTAAGCCTTATATTTTAACACCCATTCTTAAGGCTTACACTATCAAAAGAAAAATTCAATGAAATCAAACAAATACAAACTAAAAAACAAAATATCAAAACTAATCAAAACCAAACATTCTTCAAAAGTTGCTTCTTTGGAAAAACATTTCTTGGACAAGGTAGATCTCCATCAAGCTGTCTTATAACCTTCATAAAGGTATAGTTCCCAAGTTTCCTTATTAAGGAGAGCATTAACATAAAGAATAGGTTTGGTTACTGAATTATATACATTAGTTACTGAATTTGGAATTCCCAAGTTCCCTCATTCACCTCCCACAACTCCTGAATTACAAATCTCTCGAATCAAATTACTGGGCAGCTATCCACACGCATGTCTCATAACTTCATTATTGGACAGCAATCCACATCCATGTCTAAAACCTTAAAAAGGATAATTGGTGAGATCCACAAACCCCTAAACTATCTAGGCAACCATCCATGCTGAACTGTATCTACTCTAGATCCCTTCCCATCTTCAAATTGTGGGCCTCTTAAAATGTAAAAGATGCATGTTCTTCAATGAGGTTATCACCACTGTCGTTATCCAGTGGATCTTCAACAATGGATATACCACCTTTGACCAACCTGAAAACATGGGCTCTGTGACCCATCTTCTTGCAACTTGACAAGATCGTAATACAAACCAAGTTAAATGACGGAATGACGAAACAGTAAACCATCCTATTGAATAGAATGATAAAATATTGCAGCAACAAACATTACTGAAAGTAAATTAAACTATGGGTAATATATTGGAAAACCACTAAGAAATCCTCCACTGCAAGAATAGAGACAAACTAGAAGATCTTGGTTTTGCTCATTTTCTAACTGCCTCTTCTTTGAATCTGAAACTAATTCCACTGCACCTCTAATTCCTTTAAAATCTGTGTTGCAAACACCCCGATTTTATCACAAAAAAATTGTGAAATCACAATTTTTAGGCCTAGCCAATGTTTGCTGATTTTTACCGATATTTTGGTGGTATCCTAATTTTGCCGATGTTTGCCAACTTTTACCGATATTTTCTTGATTTTTACAATTTTTTGGTTTTCCAGACCCTTGTCGATTTTATCCCGATGCTGATGTTTGCAACATTATTTAGAATCCACCATTTATCCAATCAAATAAGCATTGTTCTAGGATCGTAGGCAAAAACAATGTTGTACAAAGAACATCATATGATCAATGGATATATCATCCCAAGCCTTACATCATTACAAAACGTATCACATACATGTAATCTTCCCAATGTTAGAAAGAATCTTTAAATAACCTAAATTACCTTTTTCTTGAGTAGCTGGAAACTATACAACAGTTCTAATCACTCTCAATAATCTTTATGTTCCAGCACTCTCTCTAATCAGTGAACTATAATAAAACTTGAATCTCGTGTGGATTTGGCAAATTTTGTGCAGCAGAAGCCATGAAAAGATAGCGTGGCCACCCTCAGAACAAATCACAAGTGTTTATGTGTAAGTTGCACAATAAGGGGAAACAAGTATGCGTTTTCGGAAAGGAAATGTGCTAGAAATGTAAGCCCTCAAAATTTTCAAAATGGGGAAGCATGAATGTGCTATAAAGCAATAGGAATAAATGAGCAAGAGCATTTAAATAACAAGCAATGTTTGACCATTTCTTATATTGGGATCCTCATCATTAGTATCACACTTTACCTCTTGTCCAGCGTTTCCATCTACATGTCCCTAACTTGGAGCCAATTGTTGCCCACCAAAATGGGTAACCCTATAGAAAACTTGTTCTCCTATCTTGGACAGCTAGCCAGCCAGCAGCCCTACACATTGCTCATTGATGATGATATGCCAGTTTCCTCCGCCATCTGCATTGGTCAGGCACCTCTCACCATCCAGCATTACTCTTGAATGAAGGTGGGCTACCACTAAACAAGTACTTTAACCATTGCACAATCGAGTATTTTTACTAAATGTTTTGGGCATTTTAGTATGAATAAAGGGGTGATCTTGATGATTGACCGATCTCGATTGTAAACTTCTTCTCTCACCTTACTGGGGGGTTAGCCTTTAGCCGTAGTCCAATGGGATCTCTTCTAAGGCCTTAGGGTTACAAGAGGGGCACTACTTGGGAAACTTGGATTGAGGTAGTGTGTCCATTACCATTCCATACTTAACATCATTCATCATTCCCTTACCACCACCTTCATCCTTCGGGTAAACTGTCATTGGTTCAATAAGAATTGGCACTCACACATCCACATCCTTGAGTAGGGCCGGAAAACTTTGCCCTAGAGGTTGATGCAACGAAAAGAATTAAAAAGCATAAGATGGCCACAACAAAAGAAAAAGGAAAGTTTAAAATGCAAAAGATGGATGGGACAAAATTAGCACATAGAAAAAGCCTTAGCATGAGCTATACCCTCCTCATTAACCATCACTCGGTTCCTGAGCGCTTGATGCTCCATCTCATTATAAGGAACCCTTACATGTATCAACCCTAATGAGCGAGAAATTGACTCATCTTACGTTAATTTAAACTCTTATAAGCCCTCATTTAATTTCACTCAGCAATTTACTAATACCCAGGAAAATATTTTACCAAATAAATTCCAAAACTGCTGAAAACTAAATATTTTCATAATTAACAGGTAAATTTGCGACGGAAATAAACGAGAAATCAATGATAGATACAGCAGAAAAATTCACCCACAAAACTCTTCTAAAAATTTTACTAACTCAAAAAATATGGTTCCAACCCACAAAGAAATACACAGGAAATTATAGTTGATAAGAAGACCTTGTAACTTGGCCTCTTACCGAGAAATTCGATCTGAGGAAACCCCTCATTGCTTGAGAAATTTGACCTCAGCAAACGTATGCCTGTATGATCAAGATCTCGCCCTGTACGACCCTCCTTGACGTCACACATGTGAGTTGCAACTGTCCTATTGCACGTGTGGATTGTTTGTGCCCTTCCTTACTCGAACGTGTGCATTGTGGCTTGATTCCTTGTTGCTCGGCCTCCTTCCTCCAATTTGACCTCTATATTTCCTCTCGGACATCCTCCTAAATCTCCTTGGTCAATTCGGGCCTTCTCACTCGACAAATCACTTGCTCAAGCGCTCAACAATGATTGTGTGTCTTCCCTCAAGCACTTAACAATGATTATCCTCTTCCCTAAGGCTTAATTTATAACTTTACTAAGGCATAGATCGACAGCTGAGTTTAAATCGTCGAGTTACTAAATATAAGCCACTTAAATTAACTTACTTTTCTTAGGCCTTCTCTTCCTAAACATAAGAAAGAAGTTATAAATAGCTTGCATGCCATGCATGTCTCATGCAACCCTCATGCATACCTCATGTCTCATGCAACCTTCATGCATGCCTTGCATGTTGCATGTAGCCCCCATTCATACCTCGCATGTCACCTACAAGCTCTTAAAGAGGCATAACAAGATCTTCCTAGCTAAGACACCAAGCTAGAAGACCTTCTACAGCTACAAAATTCAACACTCCCTTTTAGCCAAGAAGAGATTCTTCATCACCTCCAGCTTTTCCCTATAAAATAAGAACTTCCCCTTCACTAGAGGCTTGGTAAGAATATTTGCAACCTACTCCCTTGTGGGTATGTACTGCAATCTCACAACACCTCTTTGTACAATGTCTCTGATGAAGGGGTAATTGAACTCTATGTGCTTGGACTTATCATGAAAACTAGATTCTCCGAAAGCTTGATGCAACTTTGGTTATCAGAGTCGATCCCTTCTCAAGATCAAATAAACCAGTGAGCATCTTGCAAAGCTAGATGGCCTCCCAACTCACAAACTCACTGCCATGTACTCTGCCTCTACTGAACTTGGCGCCACTGAGTGTTGCTTCCTACTGAACCACAAGATCATCACTGACCCCAAGCAGAAACATCCAGAAGTGGATTTTCTATCCACTGCACTCCCTTGGCTCCACCATAAATTGGCCAAGTGTGTTCACTGCAAAGCAAATAGGTGGCCTAGTGTTGACCAGATACATCAAGGACCCAATAAATTGTTTGTATAAAGTGGGATCCATCAACTCACTCTTTGGAAGCATCAATATTCCTCAAGTTGGTGATCATAGGTGCAAACATAGGACTGCAATCCTCCATCCTAAATCTTTTCAGGATCTCGACTGCATATTTTCCCTACCAAAGGAAGTTCTCTCCTGGTTGTTGCCACACCTTCAATTCCAAAAAATAGTGCATAGGCCCAATGTCCTTCATCTCAAACTCAGAAGGAAGGTCCTCCTTGCACATCCTAATGAGCCTCTTTGATACTATTAAGAATAAATCATCCACATATAGCACCAATATAAGTAGCTCGTCCTCAATAAGTACATGGTATAAGTTGGACTTGGCCTCACTCTTAGTGAAGCCCAAACCAAGAAGGTACCCATCAATCCTAGAGTACCATGCATGCGAAGATTGCTTCATCCCATAATGGGCCTTCTTCAATCTACATACACGGAACTCCCTCCCATGCACCTCAGATCCCTTAGGCTACTCAACAAACACCTCCTCCTCAATCACCTTATTGAGGAAGGCAGTCTTCACATCCATCTAATGTATCCTCCACCCCATCTCTTATGGCAATAGATATGACCGCCCTGATAGATGCACATCTGGCGACAGGTACAAAGGTCTCCTCATAGTCCATTCACTCCTTCTAGGGGAACCCTTTAGCCATGAACCTCGCCCTGTACTTCTCAACACTGCCATTTGTTGCATGCTTGATC
Source organism: Pinus albicaulis (assembly GCA_034641835.2). Lineage (NCBI taxonomy): Eukaryota > Viridiplantae > Streptophyta > Pinopsida > Pinales > Pinaceae > Pinus > Pinus albicaulis. The sequence continues at coordinate 1,734,010,780 of CM076578.1, read as the reverse complement.
TTATAGATCCATCAAGAAGTGACCAAAAAATTCACTTTTGGCCTCGGCACTATGTCCTGCACATTGTTCCTCCGAATGGAACTATACTCCTCCACCATGGCATCCCTCCAGACCTATCGATCTGTTGCCTCCTCAAAAGTAGGATGCTCGTAATCATTGTTGTTGCTCATCAAGGACATATAGCTAGAAAATTTAGTTGGTGGTCTACTTTGTCTAAACATCTTGTTAGGAGCCTCCACATGCTCCTTTGCATCTCACAATGTCTGCTCAACCCATCTCGGCCTCCTCCTAGTAGAGTTAGAAGGAACACCTTGCTCCTTGAACTAAAGGTTGTGTCCCTGCATTGGATCCTCCTCAACCTTCGGAGCCTCTCTCTCCCTCTCCTCTACCACCACTGCCTTTGTGTCATGAGACCTCCCAAAGGTCCTACTCTCCTTGAATCTGGCATCCCAACTGATGATGACTCTCCTCTGTCCTGGAATGTAGACCATGTAGGCCTTTGAGACCTCATTGTAGCCCACAAAGATCCCTCTCTCAAAAGAGGACTCAAATTTAGTCCTCTTCTCTAGAGGACTATGGAAAAAAACTAGACTACCAAATATATGAAGGTGGCTCACCTCTGGTCTCACTCCTGCAAATCCTCCTTAGGAGTCTTGTCTTCCACTGCCCTATCAAGACTCATGTTCTGCAAGTAAACAGTTGTATTGCAGGCCTCTACCACAAGAACATAGGCAATTCTTGATCATGGATCATTGCCTTCATTGCTCTAAGTATGGTCACGTTCTTCCTTTCTGCAACCTTGTCCTACTAAGGGTTATAAAGGAATTGAGAGTTCTCTCTTGATTCCTACCTCCATGCAGAAACCCTTGAACTCATTGGAGGTATATTCACCCCCATTATTTGATCTCAGCAACTTGTTCTTCTTCTCATTCTAGTTCTCCACAAGAGCTTTGAACACTTGGAACAAACTTAAGACCTCATCCTTGGTCTTTAGGAACTAGATCCAAGTCCTCCTCGAAGAGTTATTTATTAAGGCCACAAAGTCGTTGAACCCCGTGATCAACTCCATTGACATGGGACCACATACATCTGAATGCACCAAGTCCAATACTCCCTTGGACATAGTCTCACTGTGAGGAAAGGTTGCCTTAGCATGCTTGCCAAGTGCACATCCTTTATACACACCCTCCTACTCCACCCTAGTCTCTGAAAAACCAATGACCATTTCCCACAGCAATGGTAAAGCCCTGTAGTATAGTTGTCATGTCCTCTTGTGCCAAACCTCACTCTGGTTGTCATTGTCATGCACTAGGGCCTTCAGAGGTCGTTCTCTCAACAGATATAGGTTGCTCTTCGTAATCCCTAACACACACCTCATGTTGGGGTCTACTCCTCTCAACCTCACAAAAACTTCATCTCCCATTAAGTTGAGCTCAAGTCCCCTATTCACCATGGCCGAAACAGAGAACAAGTTCTTTTCCAACCCCGATACACATAACAAATCCTAAACCTCCATAGGACTCCCTAGGTCCAGCAGGAACTGTATATTGCCAACACCCTCCAATATATAAAAACTTGAGCTCTACCTCACTCATTATGGCCATCACTCAGTTCTTAAGCACATGTTGCTCTACTACATCAAAAGAAGGAACCCTTGCATGTCCCAACCCTGATAAGCGATGAATGTGCTCATCATTAAGGGGTAATACAACTGCTATATCATTCAAAGCAAACTCTAACCCTTGAGCTATGAGCAGTAATACACAGAAAAGTCAAGAAAATGTAAAAGGCACACAACAAGGATGGAAAAACAAAGGTCGAGTTGGTAACTCATGCATCCACGATTGCTCCCTCCTCACATCTATACACTCAGTGTGTGGATCCCCCATCATTCGGTCCCTTTGACCATGGCACTTGGCCATCAAGCCTTATCCCCCCATTACCATCATTATAATTCACTAACACCTATAAATTGAAGGCTGGAGTGAGGAAATGTCACTTCCCCATAGGGGTTGGAAACACCTAATAAGGTTGCCCTTTAGCCACTCATGTTTAGGGAGAAAACAACATTGCGAGGTCAAGGCCTTGGTTTTGGAAAGAGATATTTATTTGAAGTATTAAATATCCCACGACACTCAAGCTAGGGTCACTTAGATTCAATAATGATTTTTGTCCCTAATGACTAGTCGCTTTTACTAGAATCTATGTTGTGATTGTCAAGTGGATCAGCAACCCATCTCTTGGGCACATTATCCACGGTTACCCAAGCCATTAGAGAAGCATATTGGCACAAACAGGTGAAGCGTTGAGACTCGTGGGCCTCCTAGCAACAACATCATATCACACATGTAGCAGGGCAGTTACTACCCCCAGGATGTCGTACCACTTTGCACTAGATTTGATGATTCTTCAGGATGACACACTCGGACCCAGCATGCCCCCAAGCCAGCCTTGACACCAATTGATGGATGGCAGTTGATTCAGGGGCTAGATGAGGATGGTCTCCCCTTCAAAGATTAGGGAGGGCTAGTTGCATCTGGGAAGCCCTCAACGTTGGCACAGAGGTGGCAACTTTGAGCAGTTGGAAACCCATGGAGACTCCCTTGTGGTGCCCCAGTTGGGTCTCGGGACACCACAAGAGCCATTGAGGTGGATTTGAGGGCCAACCCTCAAATCTTGACTTTTACATGCTTCTACATCATCTTAGACACCTCATATCACTTGGACATGCCATTTGGAACTCATTTCTAACATGATGTCAACCCTAGAGTGCAAGAGGCTCACACATGTGGGCTAATTTGGGCATTTATTGTTTAAGCTAGAGCATTGGCTTAAAACCCAAGGTTGTGTTGTAATCAAACTTGTTTTTTAGGGGCTTATTAGGCTAATTAGATGTCATCCTCCTCATATAAATAAAGGAGATGATCATTCATTCTATTCATCATCACTTGTGACTAATTCGGCCCTCTAGAAGATTTTGGCCACTTTGTATCTTAGAGAAGATGTGATCTATAGAGTACTTTTTCTACTGGAGCTACTTTCTTGTCATTGGAGAAGTTATTTTGGATTAATATTGGATTATACATGCATTTCATCTTGTAAGTGTACCTTGTTATTGATGAATTTGTTATCCTATGTTTAACGTATGGAATGTATTGGTTATCTAGGGTTTCTCAAGCGCACCATTGATTATTGAATATTAATTGTACATAATCCAAATATCCTCAATGTATGCATTACTCATATATTGAATGTGAATGGTAATCCCATTGGTGAACTCTTGTTGTAGCTCTCCCAAGTGTCTTTGATCCCTCACAAAGATAATAGTTAGGGTTTTTTGCTAGGGCATCAAAACATCCTTACTCCTTTGCAAGATTTAACTAATTTATAACATCCATAGACTCCATCAACCCAAGGACTAGGCATTGGCATTGTCAAGTTGGTGATCAAACCTTATCTTATCCATAAATTCAATTTCGCTCTCCTCTTTACTTCTATTTTCAGTTTGTTGATTTTTGTAGCTTGGGAGGCACTCCAAGCCTTGAGGATCGACGGTTTGGAGGAAGGAACTCCACAACTAGCCTTGTGGTCTTGAAACCCAAGCTTGGGTTTTGCACCCATTGATGTTTGGGCCAAAACTGTGACGAGTTTGTGACATGTGATGGATAAGTATGATAGTAGATGTCGAGAAGAATCCAATGCATCGAGAATCGTCCAAGTCTGAGTTGTCGTTGTTGAGATATGAATTTTTGAAGATATGATGGGTAAATTTGTATAGATTGGGCAAGTTGGCTTGAGGTCAAAGTGGTGCCCAAAGACAAATTCGTTGGAGCCACTTGATGCATATAAATATAGGTCAAGTGTGAGGCATTTAAAATAATCCGAAGAGCATTTATCATCCAAGAAACCTCTGCGATTTTGGTGTGAATCTGAGGTAGCGAAGTTAAGGGAAATGGAGCAAGAGTGTAGGGGGTTTTCTCTTATGTTGGGGAGCAGATTCCTTAAAGGACAAAACCGCAGTCTAAGTCAGCTAGCGTGGAGGGCTAGAGGGAAAATTCTTGGACAATTTTGGTGCAGATCCTTTTAGCACCCTGGCCGCAATGACTAGGCCTGTAGCAGCCATGTAAGGAGGCTTGTTTGGGCAAATTTGGACAGCGGATCACTTGCCAAATCGGGCCGCAGTCAAAGGTAAGTTATGGTGTATTTTTGTGTGGTTTTGTCTCTGTTCCAAGGCCGCAGGTAAGAATTGTTGCTACCACAGCTTGGGACGACTATTTTGTGGAACGATAGGCCTAGTTTAGGTCCTCTTCCCTAGCCGCAGGTGCTCAAGACATAGCGCAGTTGGAACAAGGGTGTTAACCCTTGCTAGGAGACCTTAGCTGTAACAGGTACATGGATCGTAGGCAGCAGTGAGGTGGAGCCTCAGTCCCTACGATAGTGGATTGGATGCCTAGTAGATTAGCGAAGGTGGCAGCAAGATTGAGCAAGGGAACACATTGATTTGAAGCAGTGGGTTAGGGCTAGTGGTGTGCCCTAACCAATCTTACAGAGTTCACAGAAATCGAGACAAGAGGGCAGCAGCGGTATGGTTGCAAATGGTCTCTTGATGATATATGGATGCAAGAGGATGGGTGTCCTAAGAGAGGACTAATTGATGGAGTTTGTTGTAAGCCAAGAGGAGAGTTTCCTAGGTGTGAGGATACCCTAGCCATAGGCAGATGCTACAACAAGAATTGGTCACTCGTGGATTGTTGGAGCGATGCGTGAGAGTGGACCAAGTGTGGACGTGAATTGGGCATTTATGGTTTTTTGAAGGGCAACGTGATAGTGTCGAAGTTAGAGCTCGGTGTGCACCATCTTCATGGACTTAGGTGGTTGCTAGAGTGGCAGTTATTGAGCTCAAGGGTCTGATCAACCAAGAGCAATTTGAGTAGCCCTAGACTTGCGTGTTGAGAAGGACTTCTACAGCAGATGATGGGCAGTCCCCCTAGCCCGTGTTCATTGTGGAAGATGGACATCTTGCAATGATAGGTGGCAGCCCTTCGTCCATATGTTGGTCTTCATTGGAGCAGTGCAAAAAGACCATAGTGGGTTGAAGTCCTGAGTAGTTGAGGAGCAGCAGTGGGTAGATTGAGAGTTGTTCACAAAAAAAATTGTGAACAACTCAACATGAGTCTCGATGTGTTGTGCCCTTGATGGAAGAAAGAGCAACTAGTGAGCAGATTGATAGCCGAGGTTCAGTGGCCAAATGGACTTGGAGCATTGAGAAAGGCAGGAATTACAGATCGGGCGCTGAAGGATCGGGCAAGAACAGGGTACGACCGAGAGGAGCTGAGAGAGTGTGTTACATTAGTCAGATGGTCAAATTATCTTGTAGAGGGTATATTGGTTGTCAATGGACTGAAACAAAGCCCCAATTTTGTATTCTTGTATCAGTGGATGTATGAGGGCCATTATCCCTAGTAAGGGAGCCCTAGAGTGTTGTATTATATGTTGATTAATATAACGAAGTTGGGTTGCAAAATTGTAAGAAGTTGTCCATATTTTGTGCACTAGTAGATTTACTGTTGTTTATATTTCGTTGTGCAAAGTAGTATCATTATGATTCTTGGTTTGGTAGCGTCATAAATTCTAAGGATCTATCTAAGATCCAAGATCGTGGAAAAAAAACATGGTATTGGAGCATATCTGAGCTACTTTGAGGGACAGTGAATCAGAGTGTGCATAGTGAAGCAACTCAGACGAAGTTGTGGGTGTCTAGATCATGGAGCAGAGGGTTCAGCTGAAGACATGGTGATGTGGTCTCGATAGACTACATGGTGAGATGGGTTGGGAGTTCTGGTGGATCGGTGGTGGACCTAGTGCACTTAAGTATGTTGTGTGGAGGTTTGCATATCGTGGAATTCTTATGTCTTATCATGGATGGTTGGGATAGCTAAACGACTTCTTTGGCATGGACGAGATCAACATGATTGAGATGGATTCATGTGATGGACTACAGTTTGGCAGGCTAGAATCTTCGTCGGATCGTGATGTAGCATATCCAAGATTGGAGGGATTTGCATGTGTGGTATTTGATCCAGGAGAATGAGTGCTTACAGGACTGAGCCAGTGGAGATCGTGTAGGCTCATAGGGAGTCCAGTCTAAGAGGGAGCAACCCTGGACTCCCTATGAGGTTTGGGATCTTCAAGTTCAGATGTGATGAGGCAGAGGCACTACCGAGATTGTCGGGTTCCTTCTACAGGGTATGTTGCAGTGATGGACGCCAAATGGGCTAGTGTCAGCGGAGATGATGTTCGTTACTTCCTAATATTGGAAGTACCTCCCTCGCTAAAAGGGAGTGTTGATTTTTGTAGTTTGGGAGGTACTCCAAGCCTTGAGGATCTAGGGTTTGGAGGAATGAGCTCCACAAGTGGGCTTGTGGGCTTGAAACCCAAGCTTGGTGTTTAGTGCCCATCAATGTTTCGGCCAAAACCGTGACGAATTTGCGACATGTGATGGATAAGGATGATAGTAGATGTCGAGACGAATCCAATGCATCAAGAATCGTCCAATTCTGAGTTTTCATTGTTGAGATATGAATTTTTGACGATGTGATGGGTAAATTTGTGTACATTGGGAAAGTCAACTTGAGGTCAAAGTGGTGCACAAATACAAATTCGTTGGAGCCACTTGATGCATATAAATATAGGTCAAGTGTGAGGCATTTTAAAAAATCCTAAGAGCATTTATCATCCAAGAAAACTTTGTGATTTGGGTGCGGATCTAAGGCAGTGAAGTTAGGGGAAAAGGAGCACAAATTTAGGGAGTTTTCTCTTGTGTTGGGGAGAAGATTCCTTGAAGGAAAAAACCACAGTCTAAGTCAGCTAGCGCGGAGGGCTAGTGGGAAAATTCTTAGACGATTTTAGTGCAGATCCTTTGAGCACCCTGGTCGCAGATGTCTAGGACTGTAGCAGCCACGTAAGGAGGCTCGTTTCGACAGTTTTGGACAATGGATCACTTGCCAGATCAGGAATCAGTCAGAGGTAAGCTATGGTGTATTTATATGTGGGTTTGTCTCTGTTCCAAGGCCGCAGGTAAGGGTTGTTGCTACAACAGCTTGGGAGGATTGTTTTGTGGAATGAGAGGCCTAGTTTAGATCCTCTTTCCAAGCCACAGGTGCCCAGGACACAGCGCAGTTGGAACTTGGAACAGGGGTGTTAACACTTGCTAGGAGGTCGAGTCCCTAGCTATAACAGGTTTGTGGATTGCAGGAAGTCTTGAGGAGCAGCCTCAGGCCCTACGACAGTGTATTGGATGCCTAGTAGATCAGCGAAGGTGGCAGCAAGATTGAGAAAGTGAACACAGTGATTTGAAGCAGTGGGTTAGGGTTGGTGGTGTGCCCTGACCAATCTTCTAGAGTGCACCAAAATTGAGGCAAGAGGGAAGCAGCAATATGGTTGCAGATGGTCTCTTGATGATGTATGGATGTTAGAGGATGGGTGTCTTAGGAGAGGACTGATTGATGGAGTTTATTGGCAGCCAAGAGGAGGGTTTCCTACGTGTGAGGATGCCCTCGCCAGAGGCAGATACTACAGCAAGTCACTCATGGACTGTTGGAGGGCAGCATGAGTGTGCACCAAGTGTGGACGTGAATTGGGCATTTATGGTTTGTTGGAGGGCAACATGATAGTGTCCAAGTTAGAGCCGGGTGTGCACCATTTTCATGGACATAAGTGGCTGCTAGAGTGGCAGTTGTTGAGCTCAAGGGTCTGATCAACCAGGAGTAGTTTGAGTAGCCCTAGACTTGTGTGTGGAGAAGGACTTCTTCAGCAAATGATGGGCAGTCCTCCTAGACCGTGTTCATTGTGGGATATGGACATCTTGTAGTGATAGGTGGCAAACCTCTGTGCCCTATGTTAGTCTTCACTGGAGCAGCGCAAGAAGACCATAGTGGGCTAAAGTCCATGAGCAGCTGAGGAGCAGGACTGGGCAGATTAAGAGTTGTTCACAAACAGAGTTGTGAACAACTCGACAGGAGTCTCAATGAGTTGTCCACTTAATGGAATAAGGCACAACTAGTGAGCAAAATGATAGTTGAGGTTCAGTGGCAAGATGGACTTGGTGCATTGATAGAGGCAGGAGTTGCAGATCAGAAGCCGAAGAACCGGCCAGGTACAAGGTACGACCGAGAGGACCTAAGAGAGTGCGCTACATCAGCCAGATGGTCAGAGTATCTTGTAGAGGGTAGATTGGTTTTCAATGGACTGACACCAAGCCCCAGTTTTGTATTTTTGTATTAGTGGATGTATGAGGGCCATTGTCCCTTGTCCGAGAGCCCTAAACTGTTGTATTATATGTTGATTAATATAACGAAGTTGTGTTGAAAATTGTAAAAAGTTGTCCATATTTTGTGCACTAGTAGATTTAATGTTGTTTATATTCCATTGTGTATAGTAGTATCGTTGTGATTCTTGGTTTGGTAGCATCAGAGATTATAAGATTCTATCCTAGATCCAAGATCGTGGAAAAACAACATGGTATCGGAGCATATCTAAGCTACTTTGAGGGACAGTGAATCAGAGTGTGCACAACGAAGCAACTCAAAGGAAGTTTTGGGTGTCTAGATCATGGAGCAGAGGGTTCAGCTGAAGACATGGTGATGTGGTCTCGATAGACTACATGGTGAGATGGGTGGGGAGTTCTGGTGGATCGGTGGTGGACCTGGAGCACTTCAGTATGTTGTGTGGAGGTTTGTAGATCGTGGACTTCCTATGTCTTGTCATGGATGGTTGGGATAGCTCGAAGACTTATTTGGCATGGATGAGATCAGAGTGATCGAGATGGCTTCATGTGATGGACTAGAGTTTGGCAGGCTAGAATCTTCGTCAAATCGTGATGTTGCATATCCGAGATTGGACAGATTTGCACATGTGGTATTTGATCCAAGTGGATGAGTGCTTGCAATACTGAGCCAGTGGAGATCATGTAGGCTCAGAGGTAGTCTAGCCTCAGATGGGGCAGCCCTATGGAGGTTTTGATCTTACAGTTCAGATGTGATGACGCATAGCCACCAAGATTTTCGGGTCCATTCTACAAGGTATGCTGCAGTGATGGACGCCAGGTGGGCTAGTGTCGTCGAAGATGATGCTGGTTACTTCCTAGTCTTGGAAGTAGCTCCCTCACTAAGAGGGAGTGTTGAATTTTGTAGCTTCGGAGGTACTCCAAGCCTTGAGGATTGAGGGTTTGGAGGAATGAACTCCACACATGGCCTTGTGGGCTTGAAACCCAAGCTTGGGGTTTTGCACCCATCGATGTTTGGGACAAAACCGTGATGCGTTTGCGACATGTGATGGATGAGGATGATAGTAGATGTCAAGACGAATCCAACGCATTGAAAATCGTCTAATTCTGAGTTGTCATTGTTGAGGTATGAATTTTTGAAGATATTATGGGTAAATTTGTCTAGATTGGGCAAGTCAGCTTGAGGTCAAAGTGGTGCCCAAAGATAAATCTGTTGGACCCACTTGATGCATAAAAATATAGGTCAAGTGTGAGGCATTTAAAAAAATTCTAATAACATTTACCATCCAAGAAACCTTTACGAGTTTGGTGTGGATCTGAGGAAACGAAGTTAAGGATAAAGGAGCACGAATTTAAGGAGTTTTCTCTTGTGTTGGGGAGTAGATTCCTTTAAGGACGAAACCGTAGTCTAAGTCAGCTAGCGTGGAGGGCTAGAGGGAAAATTCTTGGACGGTTTTGGTGCAGATCCTTTGAGCACCCTGGCCACAGATTTCTAGGCATGTAGCAGCCACGTAAGCAGGCTCGTTTGGGCAGTTTTGGACAACGAATCACTTGTCATATCAGGCCGCAGTCAGAGGTAAATTATAGTGTATTTCTCTGTGGGTTTGTCTTTTCTCCAAGATCGCAGGTAAGGGTTGTTGCAACAGCAACTTGGGAGGACTGTTTTGTGGAATGAGAAACCTAGTTTAAGTCCTCTTCCCTAGCCGCAGGTGCCCAAGACGCAGTGCAGTTGGAACAAGGGTGTTAACCCTTACTAGGAGGTTGAGACCCTAGTTGTAACATGTCTATAGATTGGAGGCAGCCGTGAGGAGTCGTGGGCCCTACTACAGTGTATTGGATGCCTAGTAAATCAGCGAAGGTGGCAAGAAGATTGAGCAAGGGAACACAGTGATTTGAAGCAGTGAGTTAGGGTTGGTGGTTTGACCTAACCAGTCTTCTAGAGTGCACAAAAATCGAGGAGAGAGGGCAGCAACAGTATGGTTGCAGATGGTCTCTTAATGGTGTATGGATGTTAAAGAATGGGTGTCCTAGGAGAGGACTGATTGATGAAGTATGTGAGCAGCCAAGAGGACGGTTTCCTAGGTGTGAGGATGCCCTAGCCAAAGGCATATGCTAAAGAAAGTATTGGTCACTCGTGGACTACTCGAAGGCGGCGTGAGAGTGGACCAACTGTGGACGTGAATTGGCCATATATGGTCTGTTGGAGGGCAGCGTGATAGTGTCCAAGTTGGAGCCCAGTGTGCATCATCTTCTTAGGTGGTTGCTAGAGTGGCAATTGTTGAGCTCAAGGGTATGATCAACCAGGAGCATTTTGAGTAGCCCTAGACTTGAGTGTGGAGAAGAACTTCTACAGCAGATGATGGGCAGTCCTCCTAGCCCGTGTTCATTGTGGGAGATGGACATCTTGCAATGATAGGTGTCAGCCCTTCATGCCCTATGTTGGTCTTCATTGGAGCAGTGCAAGAAGACCATAGTGGGCTGAAGTCCTTGAGTAGTTGAGGAGCAGCGGTGGGCAGATTGAGAGTTGTTCACAAATGGAGTTTTGAACAACTCGACAGGAGTCTCGATGTGTTGTGCCCTTGATGGACAAATGCACAACTAGTGAGCAGATTGATAGTGGAGGTTCAATGGCCAGATGAACTAGGAGCATTGATAGAGGTGAGAGCTGCAGATCGAGAACCAAAGGACCAGGCAGGTACAGGGTACGACCGAGAGGAGCTGAGAGAGTGCACTACATCAGCCAGATGGTTAGTGTATCTTATAGAGGGTAGATTGGTTGTTAATGTATGTTTGGGCCAAAACTGTGACGCGTTTGCGACATGTGATGGATGAGGATGATAGTAGATGTCGAGACGAATCCAACGCATCGAGAATCCTCCAATTTCGAGTTGTCATTGTTGATATAGGAATTTTTTAAGATATGATGGGTAAATTTGTCTAGATTGGGCAAGTCGGCTTGAGGTCAAAGTGGTGCCCAAAGACAAATTCGTTGGAGCCACTTGATGCATATAAGTATAGGCCAAGTGTGAGCCATTTAAAAAAATCCTAAGAGCATTTATCATCTAAGAAACCTCTGCGATTTTGGTGCGGATCTGAGGCAGCGAAGTTAAGGGAAAAGGAGCAAGAGTTTAGGGAGTTTTCTCTTGTGTTGGAGAGCAAATTCCTTGAAGGACAAAACTGAAATCTAAATCAGCTAGTGGGGAGGGCTAGAGGGAAAATTATTGGATGGTTTTGGTGCAAATCCTTTGAGTACCCTGGCCGCAAATGTTTATGCCTGTGGCAGCCACATAAGGAGGCTTGTTTGGGCAGTTGCTACAGTAGCTTGGGAGGATTGTTTTGTGGAATGGGAGGCCTAGTTTAGGTCCTTTTCCCTACCTACGGGTGCTCAGGACACATCCCAGTTGGAATAGGGGTGTTAACCCTTGCTAAGAGGCCAAGACCTTAGCTGTAAAAGGCCTACGGATTACAGACAGCCTTGAGGAGGAGCCTCAGGCCCTACGACAGTGTATTGTATGCCTATTATATCAGTGAAAGTGGCAGTAAGATTAAGCAAGGGAACACAGTGATTTGAAGCAGTGGGTTAGGGTTGGTGGTGTGCCCTAACCAGTCTTCCACAGTGCACAAAAATCGAGGCAAGAGGGCAGGAGCAATACGATTGCAGATGGTCTCTTGATGATGTATGGATGCTAGAGGTGGGTGCCCTAGGAGAGGGTTGATTGATGGAGTATGTTGGTAGCCAATAGGAGGGTTTCCTAGGTGTTAGGATGCCCTAGCCAAAGGAAAATGCTACAGCATGTATTGGTCACTCGTGGATTGTTGGAGTGCAACGTCAGAGTGGACCAAGTGTGGACGTGAATTGGGCATTTATGGTATGTTGGAGGGCAACGTGATAGAGTCCAAGTTGGAGCCTAGTGTGCACCATCTTCATGAACTTAGGTGATTGCTAGAGTGGCAGTGGTTGAGCTCAAGGGTCTGATCAACCAGGAGCAATTTGAGTAGCCCTAGACTTGTGCGTGGAGAAGGACTTCCACAACAGATGATGGGCAGTCCTCCTAGCCCGTGTTCATTGTGGGAGATGGACATCTTGCAGTGATAGGTGGCAGTCCTTTATGCCCTATGTCGGTCTTCATTGGAGCAGCGCAAGAAGACCATAGTGGGTTGAAGTCCCTAAATAGCTGACGAGCAGCAATGGGCAGATTGAGAGTTGTTCACAAACACAGTTGTGAACAACTCGACAAGAGTCTCGATGTGTTGTGCCCTTGATGGACTAAGGCATAATTAGTGAGCAGATAGATAGTCGAGGTTCAGTGGCCAGATGGACTTGGAGCATTGATAGAGGCAGGAGCTGTAGATCGGGAGCCGAAGGACCGGGCAGGTATAGGGTATGACCGAGAGGAGCTCAGAGAGTGCGCTACATCAGCCATATGGTCAAAGTATCTTGTAAAGGGTAGATTGGTTGTCAATGGACTAACACCAAGCCCCAATTTTGTATTCTTGTATCAGTGGATGTATGAGGGCCATTATCCCTAGTACGGGAGCCCTAGATTGTTATATTATATGTTGATTAATATAACGAAGTTGGGTTGAAAATTGTAAAAAGTTGTCCATATTTTGTGCACTATTAGATTTACTTTTGTTTATATTCCACTGTGCAAAATAGTATTGTTGTCATTCTTGGTTTGGTAGCTTCATAGATTCTAAGATTCTATCCTAGATCCAAGATCGTGGAAAAAAAACACAGTCCTCTTAGGGATGACCAGCCTGTTGAAATTTGGTTGCCGGAGGACAGGTGGTTCCCTAAGGCTTTGATCTTTGGCCTAGGGAAAAGTGTCCAAAAGAATTTAATTTTTCTCCTAAAGTGACTTTATAAAGTTATAAAGTCAAATCTAATTTAAAAATGACTTTAAGTGATAAAGTTACTAAGTCTAATTTTAAAGTGACTTTAATAAAGTCAATGTGAAATTAGAAAGGGAAAAGTGACTTTGGAAATAAATGACGAAGTGGGTCTTTATTAAAGTGGGGTGAATTAAAAAATAGAAAGTGAGATTTAAATGAGCATTTAATCTCAGCCCTAGATCTAAAGCTATCTCAACCATTGGATTTAGGGATTCCCCAAAAGTCACTTAGGGTTAGGTTAAAGGAGGAAAATTGGGGAAAAGGTCATTCATTCTTTCATGAGCACACTGAGAGAGGAGGAGAGAGCTGAAGAGAAATTTCTGAGCAGAGGGAGAGCAGCAATAGAGACAGCGAATCCGTACAGCAGGAGGGCACATTTCCCAAGGCAACATTTCCGTACAGCAACACTAGCAACATTTATTGTACGCAAAATATGCAAAAATGTCTGACATTGTTTAGCACATTTTCCAAGGCAACTACAGTGTTGTTTTCGAGAGCGATTCAGCAACAAGCTGGCACGGTTCGAAGCGGTTACACCGGGCACGAAAATCGAGAAGGTGTTGTATTTTGTCATATACATCGAGTACCGTACGGAAACATCAGGCACATTTTTATGGGTGGCAAGTACAATATTTATTGATGTATTTTCTGTAAATTTTTGTTTCTTTGTTGGCACGATTTTCAGTTAGGTTGACACAAAAATCGAGATAAGTGGTTTTGGTGTTTGCTGTAATTTTTTACTGTGTTTTGTTGTTCACTATAAAAGCATATACAGAAATAAAGAGAGCTTTCGAGCTGGTTTTCCCCAAGACTTGTAGGGGGGTTTTTCCAGGGTCATGCTAACCAAAAATCAGCGTGTCAAAATTCTGTGTCGCTGATTTATTTTTCTGAGTTTTTATTTCTGCATTTCAGCATTGTGAAATTCCCGAACTTGTGAAATTCCCAGAATTTGTGTTTTCAGAAAATATTTATTTTTCCAGCTTGTTGAATGTATGGCTATGGGAATGGGCATTTAACTTTATGGGTGAAATAAGGAGAAACTGAAAACTAGGGTTGGGTTATTAAATTTCTACACAGCCTCCACTAGGGCTTGGACCGAATTTACTTAGAGAGAGGATTTAGGGTGGTAGAAGGATTCAACATCAAGATAATACTTGGTTGCCTCAAAATCAACCTTCTTTGGTGGCTAATCTTGTTGAACACCTAATCCTCTATGGGTAGGTGTGGAAGGCGAAAAGTCACAAAGGAGTCCAAGTGACCTTGGAAGATGAATCCAAGGGTCACCTCATTGTATTATAAATGTACATCCATGGTAATATGCAAGGAATGCCTTTATTTCCTATTTGTGTGTTTTATATTCTCACCCACCATGTCTGTGTTTTAACATGGTATCAAAGCTGCAGGTGTATTCCTATTCCTACCCTACCTAATTATTTTGAGTCAGTGGTTTTCTGACTAGTTCTATTTCTGGTGTTACTACCCTTGTAAATCCCTCTCTACCTGCTCTTGGTAGAACTATCTCACTACCCATTATAGATTTTGTACACCATTCGAATTTCTCAACGCCTTTCTGACACACCCACAATAAAACAACTCCAAATTTTCTTCGTTTGACCGAGGTGTTTTTCCATTCTGTCACTAGGAGAAGCTCCACTTTGAAATTGAAAAAGGCACTTATGTTCTCCCATTGAAAAATGTGAATGTGAGAGGAAGACTGTAAGGTGGTATTTAATATGTTTGTTTGCTTACTAATAAAACAACTATTGCAGGTGTCAACAATGGGACTTGTCATTTAAAGAGAACGACCTTTTGAATAAACAAGAGTTGAATTATGTGAATGTTCAACAGCCCACAAGCTGTTGAAATTCAGGAGTGATTGGTGTGATGGGTCATCATAATCCACCATTGTTAAATCCAAGCCAGAAATAATCATGAGCTCTGGAACATCTTTGGCTCTGAATCTCTCTTCTATGCGGATGGAATTGACCTATTGCTACATTGTCGCTCTAAAATATTATTAACTGATGTGTGAATTTAAATACTCTTCTGGATATATTTTCTTCTATTTCAATCTGTGCAAAATGAAGTGGCTTCCATAAATCAAGAATGCTTGGACAACGACTATGTGGGAGATGAAATCTGTTTGGGATTTCTGTTTGGGAATGATGTTTGAGACCAACATTCATTGCATTTCCTTCATGTTGTTCGCTCGACCCTTCTTCAGCTCATAAAAAGTGCTCCCTTCTATATGCAATGCACTCCCTCACTCCGCTCTGCTCAACACCCGACACGTTCACACACCGCCTCTTGCCCTCATCTCCCCACTCGCCTTTGCCCCCTCACCTCTCCTACTTGTTCTCCTACTGCTCCCGTCCCTCCTGGCATCTTCCCTTCATATGAGATCCATCCCATGTCGTATTGCAAATTTTTCTCTTAAAGAGGTATAAAGTAAAACTTAGACTAAATCAGGTTGAGCGCATCAAGGAAACACACCCCCCATTGCAAATTATTGAGCTAAGTTGAGCCTTCCTGAAGCTTTAAAAAAAAAAAAAAAAAAGAGAGGAGTTAGCTTGACTTTCCATGCGTATTTTATTAAAATATTGAACGTATAGTGCGTATTTTTGGAGTTGAGCATGAGATTGTTCTCCCAAGGTCGTATTCCGAACACTGGAGGTATCATTGACTCTTTATATATTGCATTTTGCCATATGCGTTGTTAGCTCTCCATAAAGTCTGTGTGATATACATTAGGAGTTAATTTAGGTGTTAAATGTGCTGAAATGTGCCATATATGTGCATTAAATTATATGAGAGTAGTTGGGTTGATTTAAAATAAAGAAAGAAACAAGAGTGACATTTTTTTGTAAGTGGGTGTTGCTCTTTTCTCATTGGTTTATAGTTGTGGTTTGTGTTTAAAGTGTCCAAAAAAAAAATTTGACAAGACTTGGTGAAGTATTAGAGTTCTTTAAGGCTTTGATACAATCTACTTTTGATAACACAATCCAAATCAATATATATTTTCTTTCAGAAATTCAGTTTTGTCTGCAAAACACACAAGAGAAGATTGAGTTTTTGCAACTTGAATCTCAATTCTAGCAATAAGAATTACAGCAGCGGAGTCACCATTCTGAACATGTTTTTGTTCAGAACATTGAAAGAGACTCCCACAATCAGCAAGTCAATATTGTTGTGACTGATTCACATTCTGTGCCTAGTTCAACAACAGATTTGTATCTGAGATGGCTTGACTTTCCATGCATATTTTATTAAAAGACTGAACGTATAGCGCGTATTTTTGGAGTTGAGCATGAGAATGTTCTCCCAAGGTCATATTCTGAACACTGGAGGTATCATTGAATCTTTATATTTTGCATTCTGCCATATGCATTGTTAGCTCTCCATAAAGTCTGTGTGATATACATTAGAGTTAATTTGGGTGTTAAACGTGTTGGAATTTGCCATTTATGTGCATTAAATTATATTATAGTAGTTAGGTTGATTTAAAAGACAGAAAGAAACAAGAGTGACATTGTTTTGTAAGTGGGTGTTGCTCTTTTCCCATTGGTTTATAGTTGTGGTTTGTGTTTGAACTGTAAAAAAAAAAAAAAAAATAATGGCAAGACTTGGTAAAGTATTAGAGTTCTTGAAAGCTTTGATACAATCTACTGTTGATAGCACAATCCAAATCAATAAAGATTTTCTCTCAAAAATTCAGTTTAATTATCAAAAGCGCCTGAGAAAGGAATTAAAGTTTTTGTAAAACTTGAATCTCAATTCCAGCCCAAGAAGAATTACAGTGAGTCACCATTTTGAACATGTTTTTGTTGGTGATGTGATGACTGATGGTGTCCCGATAATGGACTGATTGATTCACATTAAATGCCTAGTTCAACAGCAGATTTGTATGCGAGATGCAAAATCTCCACCTTGCACCTCTGACCCATCATCGGACACCAGGAATAGCTTGTCCACAACAAGCACGGAGAGCGGTCTTGGATGTGACAAGGATATGTCCTTTCATATTCCGAACTACTCAAGCCCATCAATTTCGAGTGCATCGATTTCTTTATGACGGTTCACATTAGTTGTTCCGAGATCTGCTCCTCTTCCCCAGTAACAACAACAACAACAAATTGAAAAATATAACACTTTGTGATCGAGTTGGCCATATGAAAGATCATTGTTTTGATCTTCATCCATGCAAGCATTGTGGTCGGCACACCCATTCTTCAGACAAATGCTTCAGACACAAGCCTCCTGCAAGAACCAAGATTCATCTTGGATGGATCGATTCTTGGCAATGGGCATCAGCAGCCAAGAAGATGTTTAAGTCACATGTCTAACTTTATTCTTAGAATATTGAACAAACTTGCGCTTGAGTTTTCGCAATCATCTCACCTTGTACCCGACAGGGGGGGAAATGGTGGTCATCTACAAGCTCAAAGCCACATCAAGCGAGCCTGAGCCACAATCTCTCATTCTAGATTCAGAGTTGTAGCCAGAGACACAACAATTCAAGCGAGCCTGAGCCACAATTCGTCATTCTAGATTCAGAGTTGTAGCCAGATACAGGAATGCCCATAAGCATGCCTTTGGTTGGTGGAAAGCCTTAAACCATCTATGTGAGGTTGATATTATTCCTCTTTCAGAACACTTCCTCTAGCAGAGGACTTCAGCTTCTTGCTAGTTTTGGTTGAGTTCCAGGAAATGCATTAAGCATTCTAGAGTTGGTGGTCATCCTTAAACCATCACAAGTTGTAGACCCCCCTTCTTCTAGGTTGAAGGTCTCCCTCTTCAAATATGAGGGACACTTCCTCTAGCAGAAGTCCTCATCTTCTTGCTAGATTTGGAAAAGTTCCAAGAACTGCAATAAGCGTTGCATTCCAGTGTTGGTGGTCATCCTTAAACCACCTCTTTATGCAAACATTTCAGAGAGCTGATTCAGCCTAAGTGTTGCCATGCATACTCTGCAAATTTGTATTACAATTCTCTCTTGATTCACACACAGTCCTTCATTAAGGGGAGGAATGTTGAACACCTAATCCTCTATGGGTAGGTGTGGAAGGCGAAAAGTCGCAAAGGAGTCCAAGTGACCTTGGAAGATGAATCCAAGGGTCACCTCATTGTATTATAAATGTACATCATATCAATGGTAATAAGCAACGAATGCCTATCTTTCCTATTTGTGTGTTTAGTTTCTTCACCCACCATGTGTGTGTTTAACAAATCTAACCATTTCAGGCCTTAATCCTCTTCCCCTAGTTAGTTTGCCCCAAGAAGGCCATAATCTTGCTAAGCTTCAACTTGAGGACTTTTTGAAGGTTTCATATGCTATTGGCTTGCTAATATTCATGGTTGGAAACATTTTCTTGGCACATTGATCCTAGGATAATCCATTTTTCTTGTTATTTTCAAGCCCTAGGTCTAGCGTGCCCTAATCAGGGCTTTCTAGAGGATAAAAATTGCCTTGTACTTAAGAAGAGTCATCCTTTAGTAGCCTCTAGTGTCACCTTTGTTGAGAAATCTAGGGCAGCTAGATTAGGTGATTTCTCTTACTTTGATAACTGCTTGTGATGTATTTGTACTTAACTTAATTAGTGTAATATCCCCCAAAGGGAAATAACCAAAAGAATAATACGTAAATATGCCAGGCTGTATATATAAACAAACCTTTGGAACCGTGTAATGGAACAACTTCTATTAGAATGCCGTACTAAGCCATTTTATTAACTTAACACATAGATAGGAGTACAAGATAATCAGAATGAGTGCACCTATCCTTGCCCTAGGCAAGTGGAGACCCTCTCAGAACAAATAATGGCTGCAAATAAGGACAGCGTCCTAGCTGGTTGAAGAGCTGCTATGAAGAACTGCTGCTGGAATGCACTGGAACTATGAGCTGGAAACTAGAAAGATGGCTGATCTCAATCCTCCAGATAAACCCCAGAAAATGTGAAACTGATGCTCCACCACCAGTCAAGCCCTCACAAGTGAAAACGATGTCTCTGCTAGTGACAGCGCAGAAGACAGATGGAACGCTGGCCACAAGTCCTCCAGATGAGATGACCAACTCCTCAGGGCTGGAAACACTGAAAAACGCTGCCAAACCCTCACACAAAGACCCTGCTCATCAGATCAGCGTCCTCCCTGACTGGATCTGCGTCCTCTCTGCCCAGATCTACTGGATCTGAGTCCTCCCTCTCCAGATCTGCGTCCTATCTCTCCAGATCTGCGTCCTCCAAGGCTAGATCTGCTGGATCTGCGTCCTCCCTGCCCAGATCTGAGGCTCTCCTACCTGGATCTGCTGGATCTGAGTCCTCCCTATCCAGATCTGCGTCCTATCTCTCCAGATCTGCGTCCTCCAAGGCTAGATCTGCTGCTATCTCTCCAGATCTGCGTCCTCCAAGGCTAGATCTGCTACTATCTCTCCAGATCTGCGTCCTCCAAGGCTAGATCTGCTACTATCTCTTCAGATCTGCGTCCTCCAAGGCTGGATCTGCTGCTATCTCTCCAGATCTGCGTCCTATCTCCTGGATCTGCGTAGTCTCAAGAAGGGAGTATCTCTGCTGCCAAATCTCCACCAGAAACTACTGCAAATTACCACTGAAACTGAAGGATGATGCTACGAAAAGAACCTTACCAGGGCAGGCACTCGAAGTCCCCCGAGGCTAAGGGTGATACCAAGAAAATAACCTTACCAGGGCAGGCACTCGAAGTCCCCCGAGGCTAAGGGTGAGATCTCCGAACGGAGACACTCGGTTGCACTAAATAGTGCTGCAGACCGACTAAACAACCGGCGTGCTGAAGCAGACAGAAGTCTAGCTCAATATCAATATCAAATCATGCATGCCAAAATGAGGTGAGAACCCCACCTTTTATAGTGCTAAACTCCCTCCAAAACTTTGACTGCGTCCTTCACTCTCCTTGGCCTGCGCAGTTACCCTTGGGTCAGCGTGAGGCCTCCCCTCATATCCATGTGGACCCCCAAGGCCCCCTCTCTAAGTTATAACGTTAATCAACTAGGAAAACACTTTATTTTATAAAGTGAGGTGACTAAAATGAGGTGACCCCTCTTATTTCTCACTTTATTTATTATTGCTATCTAATAAAGCAAAAAGGCAATATTCCAATTAGCAAAGCTAATTGGGAATATTACAATTAGCTTCTTTTTCTTGATTATATTTAGTGTTCTTATCATCAAACAGCTAAAAAATCATAAAGAACAATGAGACAAGAGGACACAAGGTGTAGGTGATCAACCAAGGCCAAATCCTCTCCTCTTGAGAGGAAAATCCACAAGAATTCTTCTCTTCTTATAGAATCTTCAAATGACGAATTTCAAGACCTAAGACCCCTCGAAGACCAAGTTAACCTTTCTCCTCAATGAGCTTTCTTTCCAGCAATTTCGACCTCACAAACTTCTTCATCAACTTCGACCCCAGCAGTTTCTTCTGCAGCTTCGACCCAACAGTTTCTTCTGCAACTTTAATCCCAACAACTATCTAGCACTCAGACTTGCCCAACAACTTTCCAGCACTTCGACTTGCCCAACAACTTTCCAACACTTCGACTTACCCAACAACTTTAGAAACCCTAATACAAGAGAGAGAGATCCAAAAACTTCGATCTTGCTTTTCTTCTTCTTATCCTTGATTTTTGTCCTTTTCCAACTTCTTCCTTGAGGAGATCAAACTTGCTTGAGTATTATCCAAATGAGGTCAGGTTCCTTCTTATATATCGGCTTTCCAGGGGTATGAATTCCTTCCTTGAGGCCGACTTGATCTTTTATGTAGGTCAACTTGCTTAAGGCACCATGACAAGGTCTTGGAGGATCTCTGACTCTAATTTGAGTCATAATTTTTTCTTTACAATATGTAACATGCCCAAAAGGGTCTTTCATACATGGCAATGACTTGTTAAATTTAGATAACCATGGTATGTTCTATGCTTAATGCGATTTTACTTCAATCTTTCTTAGGCCCGATTCAATTTAGCAATCACATAAACATGAAAGTAAAATGTTGATAGAAAATAATAATAGATCAACAGAAGACAAGCCAATAATATAGATCAGAATTTACAATTCTTCTTGTCCAGCAAAGATAGAGTGATGTGCACTACAACAGTCAATAGGATGCACCAATGAGCAAAGTCTTTCTCAACATCAGATCAGCCAACCCTCCAAATGTCACACGCACCCTCAAAGATAGTGCCTCAAAAGTCAACATTGGTCAACAGAAAGTCAACGCAACAGATAAGGGCTTCAGTCAACGATCTCTCGTTTCCTCGATCTTTGTGCCCTCAAATGTGGCCTCAAGAGATCAGAATTTCTCCACTTGTTGGAGGTCAAAACTCCAAGGTTTGGCCACGGTCAACGTTGGTCAACGTACCAGTAATTAGCCCTAAAACAATCTGCACTTTTACCAACTTCAGCTCCACACGTGTGAGAGAGAGAGGCCTCCAAAAGGATGATCGAACCAATCAGATCACAAGAGAGAATGTGTGATGAGTTGATGAGAAAATGATCTCCAAGTCTCTCCAATTTATATCCATTAGTGAGGATGTGTGACACATCTATTAGGCTTGTGAGCCTACGTTACAAATCTAGCCGACCTTGCACATGTGTGGAAAATAAAATCAAAATATATGTTATGCTCATCCAAACAAGATGATCCTTAGATCATTCTTGCACCTCTCTGAAAGAGGAATCCAACAAAAATATAATCATCATCATATGAGCAGTGCAACCTGGAGTTTGGACCTAGCTGCCCAAAATTAACACTCCCTCTCAACTAGGAAGAACTCCATCTGTCCACCTGTGCCATCCAGTGATCAATACCATCGTGTACTATCATATATCATCGTGCACTCCTGCATCATCATGTCGTAACTTGCTTTGTTGGATCTTCTTCGCAAATAGAACAAAAAGGGTGAGTCACAAAGACATCATGCTCTGCTGACCCAAAGTCAGCTTAGAGGTTAAAACCTCTCTCGATCTCAAAAAGAGTCTCATACCAACCCGAAGTTAGTTTACTGACCCGAAGTCAGTTTAGAGGTAAGAACCTCGTCGGACTTGATCCCAGATCAAGGTGTTGGACATGTGCCATCCTAGACATAGAGAGTACGGCAATCTCCGATGCATCCATCACCCTTGCTATTGGTCTCTATCCACATTTCCCACCTCATTGGCCAAATGAGAGATACTTCCCATGAGTTTGAAACTCCGTGGTAGGATGCATGCAGGGCATAGAAAAGAGAGGTGAACCAACTCAATATCATAATGGTGGGGCAGATGCACAACAATATTCGGCAAGCCTAGCCTCGTGTGTGCTTATAGCTCCAAGAAGCTATCCCCAAGCCCCTTGGAGCTCCCAGAGCTCATAGTCCAACTCAAGCAAGACCCTCAGAATAGGGTCTTTCCAAGATTCCAAGCTTCTCACAGAAGGTTAAGAATTTGACCTTCCCCAGGGGCTTCGTGAGAATATCCACAACCTGCTCATTAGTCCCAATGTGATCGAGCCTTACGGTGCCTCGTTGTACCATATCCCAGATAAAGTGGTACCTAATATCAATATGCTTGGATCGATCATGTAAGACAAGATTCTCAAAAAGACGAATCCCATTCCGGTTATCACAAAGGATAACGGTGGTATCTAACACATGTCCAAATAGCTACACAACAGGCCATACTTGCTGCAATGAATTCAGCCTCAGCGGTGCTCAAAGCCACCGACTTCTGCTTCCTGCTCATCCAAGATATCGAAGCAAAACCCAAGGTGAAGCAACATCCAGATGTGCTCTTGCGATCCACCACACTGCCAACCCAATCGGCATCAATATATCCATGGAGTCTCAAGCTTCCGGCAGTGTATCTCAGCCCATGGTCGATTGTGCCCCGAAGATATCTCAATAGATTCTTGCCACCAATCCAGTGAATGTGATGAGGCTCAACCATATGTTGACTCAAAGTGTTCACTGCAAAACATACGTCCGGGCGGGAATTCATTAAGAACATCAGTGCCCCCACGAGTTGTCGATACTCGGTGGGATTTCCCAGCTCAGGCCCAGTAGCATTTCCACACAACTTTTTAAAGTTGAGTTCCATCGGTGTCGGCACAGACTTATAGTCCACCATACCAAATCTCTCCAGCAGCTTCACGACATATTTTCCTTGAGAAAGGAAAATCTCATCTGGCCTTTGCCAGACCTCCAAGCCTAGGAAGTAATGTATCAGTCCTAGGTCTTTCATCTCAAACTCGGAAGCTAGCTCCCTCTTACATTGATGAATGAGAGGGTCAACACCTGTCAGGAAGAGATCGTCCACATAGAGAACCAGAATGAGAGGCCTTTCTTTATCAACCTTAAAATAAAGGTTTGGATCAGCATCACTTCGAGTGAAGCCCAACTTCATAAAGTAGTTATCTATCCTCTCATACCAAGCCCTAGGGGCTTGCTTCAACCTATAGAGGGATTTCTTCAACCTGCATACATAGGTGTCTCTATCTTGGACTTCGAACCCGAGAGGTTGCTCCACATACACCTCTTCCTTTATTGAACCATCCAAAAAAGTAGTCTTCACATCCATCTGATGGAGACTCCATCATTGCATTGCAACAAGGGCAATAACAGATCGAATGGTGGTAGAGCGGGTGACAGGTGAAAATATATCATCATAATCTACGCCTTCTTTTTGAGATAAGCCTCGGGCAAAACATCTTGCCTTGTACTTTTCAGCACTACCAACAGATCCATGCTTGATCTTATAGATCCATTTCGAGGTGACAACAGATTTGTCCTCCAGTCTCGGGACCACTTCCCAGACATCATTTTTCATAATGGACTCATATTCTTCGTGGATAGCATCCTTCCAAACTTGATGCTTTACGACATCTTCAAAAGATCCAGGCTCAAATTATACAATTGTACTCATGGCTGATAGGTACCCTTGGCACCTATTCGGCTTCTTGTTTTCACGAAATGTCCCCCTTGGGGCAATATGTCTCTTGGCATCTTCGAGAGGACTCATATTCTTCGTGCATAGCATCCTTCCAAACTTGATGCTTTACGGCTTCTTCAAATGATCCAGGCTCAAATCGTACAATTGTACTCATGGCTGCTAGGTGCCCTTGGTACCTATTCAGCTTCTTGCTTTCACGGAATGCCCCCCTTGGGGCAATATGTCCCTCGGCATCTTCAAGAGTGTCCCTAAGCCATGAGGGTCTCTTTCTATTTGAAGGAGGTGGATCAATAGGATCCATTGGTCCTTCAAAATCGAGCATTGGTTCATTCTTCGGCTCTTCCTGCTTCCCTACTTCTTCATCTTCTTTGTCTTCCTTTGAGCTAGGAAGATTTCTCACTTTCTTAAGGACAGCATCTTCATCGAAGGTGACATCATGGCATATCTCCACTTCTCTTTGGCCAGGCACATAGATTCTATATGGCTTCGAAGTTTCACTGTAGCCCACAAGCATTCCCTTCTTTCCAGAAACATCCATCTTGCTTCTCTTTTCTTTCGGCACATGAAAGTAAACAGAACAACCAAAAACTCTAAAATGAGAAACATCGGGTTTCTTACCAGAGAAGACTTGTTCGGGAGTCCTGGAGTCCAAAGCGGAATGTGGGCATCTATTTTGAACATACACAATAGTGTTCGCAACTTCTCCCTATAGAAACTTCGGAAGACCTTGGTCACATAGCATGGCACGGGCAACTTCCACAATGGTCCTATTCTTTCCTTCAGCAACACCATTTTGCTCAGGAGTATACACAGTTGTGGTCTCCCTCTTAATGCTAGCTTCACTGCAAAAGTCATTGAATTCATTTGACTCATACTCAGACCCATTATCGGTCCTCAAAACTTTGATTCTCTTCTCGGTTTGATTTTCCACCAAGGCCTTGAAGGTACGAAACCATTTGAATGTTTCGTCCTGTTGACCACTAGAGTGGCACCTTATGATAATGAGAAGACTACATGCCCAAGGATGAACCAGAGGATACATGTACCATCAGATATCATCATTTCAACATAGTTTTTAAGCTCTACTTCTACTTCTCATCATCTTTCTCTTGTACCCAGATTCCACGCCCTACGGGGAATTGTAATAAGTGATGCTAGTAATGATGAGTTTTTAGTTAGTATTGAGTCTGTAACAGGCCTAGGTTGCCTGGGACCTTGCCAACAAGTGAGTATTACTCTGGGAGGTTTTTTTAACTTGGTTAATTATCATCTCCCTACCAGGAGTTAATAATTAATTGAGTTTTTCCTCCAATTTTATCCCAAAGCCAGAGTATGGCTTCATGGTGAGGCCTTGGGTGAATCCTAGTGTCTAAATTCAATGTATATTACCATACTAGATCACACAAAAAATTTCATGGAATTTGGTTAGGTCTAGGTAGCGATTTTTTTAAATTTTTAGATTTCCAGCAAGTCGAAAATTGCAATAAAAATTTTAATTGAATTGTAATAAGTGTTGTCTAGAGAAGTTGTCTGGGGTATGAGTAATCAAAGTTACACCTCTCACCCTCAACTTTCTAAGATGACACACTTTGAGGGGTTCAAAATGTGTTTTGAACCCTCAAAACCCACTTTTCCTAAGTTTAGTGGGAAATCTGGCAATTAATTAAGCCAAAAATTAAATAAATAGAGAAAAATAAATATCCACACATGCTAAATGAGGTGGAAATGAGGTGGAAAATTATGGAGGAGTTAAAGTGAAGTCCAAAGTGATGTGTACTCCTAAAATCAAGGAAAATACATGTGCTCAAATAAAATTGAATTTCCGGAATTAAATGAGAGCTGCTTATTTGGAAATTCGAATTTGTGAAGTTAGAACATGTTTGGGAGGATTTGGGAGAATATTTGGTGGATATTTTTGTGGAAAATTGTCCCCACATGGATTACTACCCATATACACTTGTCATTCCATCATAAAATTCGAATTTGGCACATAAGGGAAAAAGAAAATGATGTCCACTTGCCAGAATCCGATTTTTACACTTGGCAATGGAGCCCCACATATCAAATTTGAATTTGCCTTGTGATCTCCTCTCTCTCACCACTTGGCATATGGTTCTTCATTGGAATTTGCTCCTAACTTTCTATATAATGGAGCCATGGGCTCTCATATTGTATCATGTTATGAGCTATTAGGCTTGAGGAAACTCTGTCATTTTTGTATATCAATAAAATCAAGACTTTGGGGCTATTTAGCTGATGTTCTCTTGGCGTTATGAGGTGATTTATTTCCATATTATTGCTATTGTATTTGAACTCGTTTATATGCTCGATCAATATTAGTTTATATTTTCCATCTTGCTTGGATTGATGCGAGCAAGCTATGTTGCATGCATCATTGATTTAAAGTATTATTCTAGGAATTAGCTTGCCAAGTCATTTTTGGAGAGATGTTTGGTTTATCTATTTCATTATGATGCTCTAATCCTTTTGCAAACTAATGTTTGTTTAAGTGTGTAGGGAAGATCTATTCGTATTGTGTGCAAGAAATCCATCTAGGCGTAGGAGAAGTCTCAAATAGATCAACTCACTCGTAGATTCAAAGCAATCCAAGACTCAGCTACTTTCAACCCCAAGTTTTGCGTCAAAGAAAGACAAAGAGGGACTTCCTCGTTCTCTAGCTACTTGATCATCTATTTCCACTTTTAAAATCTAAAAATTTCCATTTGTAGAGCGTCTTAAAGTCTTATTTGCTACTTCAAGAGCGTTTCTTTAAACTAGGCAAGAATGGGGGTTCGCTCCCATTCCTTGGGCTAGTGCTTTTGTACATTAATTTGTAATTTAAATCCTCTTTATTTCAGCTTAACGTTTGATTTTCTTTCGCAGCCCGCAAGCTTGAGCGTGAAAAGCGAGGAGCTTGAGGAAAAGATGGCAAGAGACAATTGATCCTCCTTGCATGCGAAGGCTTCCATTACTTCAAAATCTAATTTTAGGGAGGTCGTAAGCACCTTTGGGACAACAGCAAACTCAATCTTTTCCGTGGGCCTTGGAGCCTTGAGAAATTCATATTTTGAAGGTTTTTCTCCATAAGTTGTGTTGTCAATTTTTGAGAAGGAGATTAAGCCTTTTTCCAAGCTCTTTATTCATAGAAGGATCTCCTTTTGGGCAGCCCTCTAAAGGTTGTTTTCTTCACTTGTAATCAATAATAAAATAATTTTTTTTGCTTGAGGGAGCTTGAGATATTTTTCCCATGGTATCCCCCTTCCTTGGTTGAAGAGGAAGGAATTTATTGGGTGGATTAATTCATTTTCTAATTTTCGTTTTATGCATGCTAATGAATTAACAACTAATGCACTCTACATCCATATAACTAAATTTTGATTAAATTAAACTTACATGCATGAGCCCCAATGCTACAAACATGAGCAAAATCTCTTCTTTTTTTACGTGTAAGCAATTCGCATGTTTGGCAAAATTCCATTTGATATAATGATTATGCTTCATGCATGTTGAGGAACCATTGAATCACCCTTTTTATAAGAACTTATTTCATTCCACTTGCCATTAAAATGCTACAACACATATAAGTTTATTTGTTTATCTCAAAGTTTGTTTTATTATTGCAAGTAAACACCATCTCATCTCTTGTGGAAAATTTGCATGTATCATTTAAATGAGATTTATCAACATTCATTTTATACAAACAACTCATTAAAACTTACCTCCAACATAAATTGGTTGTATAGACTTCTAGGAACCCTCTACTCCCCTATTGACTCTTCACTGTGAGATCCACATAATTTGGGCAAAGGTGAGGTTTGGGAATTGAAGAGTTGATTTGAAATATTTGTTGTAAAGTAAGTTTAACTAAAATGAACCAAAAGCACTCTTCATCACATTTCCCTTTTTATGGTTGTTGATCTCATGCAAGTAGTGTGATGTTTACTTTCTATATTTGCAAAACTTAATTTCATCTTCAGCATCTAAATTTTTTGTTGTTTCTAACTATGACAAGATATGTTTAAATGTTGTAATTTGGTTACCCTGTAATCATTTTTATCCTACAAATATCTTGTGCTGACATTTTTTATTTCCATTTCAGGATTGCTTTGTTTTCACTCTTGAAAGCATTACCCTTTTTTTACTTTTGAGCAAGTTCTTTATAAGGCACTAGTTGTGTGGTTTTATCATTGTCATTGTCATTCCAAGTTGCTTATATTTGCTCATAAATCTTTAAAATTAATCCAATTTTCACTCTAATATTCTCCTAGAAACTCAAATCTTTAACTTAGTTTTCCTTTAGGGACCACCCCCCCTTAGCTGACCTAGGAGAGAGCTAAAACGGAGAGAGTCGAGATCAGTGTGACAGCCCCTTCTCTGAGATCCTTGCCACCAACCACACCTTGTGGGGTTGAAGGCTTTTTCCTCTGACTTGTAGATAGGTGTAGGCAGCAAGGAGAGTTAACACATCCTTCTTTTTCAAGAAATATATCCAGGTCTTGCGGGAGAAGTCATCTGTAAAAGTCATGTAATAGGAACATCATCCAAGAAAATGTCATAGGCAGCATAGCAGATAATCATAATGTACCAACTGCAAGGTATCAGATATCTTTGTGACACTTGAGGGAAATGGTCCCCTTGTATGCTTCCCTTTGTTACAGCCCTGACATATACCTTCATGATCATCTTTAAATTTGGGCATCCCTGTCACCACCTTCCTTGCTTCAGAAAGGGCTTTGTAATGAAGGTGTGCAAACCTCTGGTGCCATAACTCTGATTGAAGAGTTGTATCACATGACATAGCCCCCAATGGACTTCCTCCAACCTAGTAGAGTGTATCAACTCTAAAACCAATAGTAAGAGCTTCTTTGAATTTCTTCTTCCAGATGCGTACCTTTCCATCAACGAATGCCACCTTGAAACCTTTGTCTTCCATTGTCAAAATAGACACAAGCAAGGTTTCCCTTTATCCCCTACCCTTTTTGGTTTATATATTGACAAACTGGAAGAGTGGTTAAATTTGCAAGGTGGGGAGGGTGTTCGATTGGGGGAGTTTGTGATAAAGCTTCTTCTATATGCCGATGATCTTGTGCTGGTTGCTAAATTGGCCCATGGATTGCAGATGCACCTATATGCCCTTGAGCATTTTTGTAAAGCAGTGGGGATGCAAGTCAATACCAGTAAGACCAAGATAATGATTTAGGAAGCAAAGCCAGCATACGTTCTTCTTTCAAGACAACATTCTTGAAGAAGTAAATGAATACAAGTACCTCGGGATCAATTTCAACAACAAGCTTAACTGGGAGGATTGCAGAAAGAAAAGAATTTTAGGAGGGTGGAAAGCATTATATGCACTTCAAAATAGATGTAGAGAGGCAGAGTTATGGGATTGGAACACGATCAAAGTACTTTTTGGACTCCTAGTGTGTCCAGTGATATTATATGGGTGTGAATTGTGGGCTAGCAGCATCTCTGTTTTAAAATGGAAACAAATCGAAAAAATTCAAAAACGTTTGAGCATGAGCAAGTTCAAAATAAAAAGTTCAGTTCCCTATGAGATAATGTTGAGTGAAACAGGGGCAGCACCCATTGAAGCAATTGCCATGGTGCGTCTTATAAGATACCTAAAGAGAATGGAGCAAATGGGAGAAGGTAGATGGCCGAAAGTTATCTTCAATGAAGGTATGAGTGAAAGAAAGAAATCATGGATGAGACAAAACAACAAATGGATGCAAAAATGGAATATTTACTTGAATGCATGTCCCACAAATAGCAAGGAATTAAAGAATTTTGTGCTTGAGAAGTTTCGTAAGGGTATATGGGGAAAAGAGTTGGGTAGAAAGAAGAAGTATTATGTTCAGGATTTCAACCCCACTTGTGATCTCCAACAAAAAGAATACATTGGAGCTAGCATTCCGTGGAGGGCAAAGGTTCTTATAGTTCAATTAAGAACTAACTCACATCAACTTCGGTGTGAAACAGGATGGTGGAAAAGACCTAAAGAAGCTTGGGAAGAAAGGGTATGCACTTTTTGAACTTCTAGGGCAGTGGAATCAGAAAAACAATTCATTTTGGAATGTGACACTTTCAGAGACATTAGGGACAGTTACCGTAGTATGTTAGCATCAATTTCGTGGCATTGTCTTTTCAGTGATGGAACTGTTATAAGGTTGGGTCGGCTCATCATCAATTTGAGTAAGAAAAGGATTGAATTGCATAAAGCAAAAAACAAGGAAGTTGGTGGTCCCATAGACTATTTTTAGTCTCGTGGACATCAAAAAATATCATTCATTCATTCTTCAAATCAGGTACGTACAACACATCTTGTAAACAGAGGACTTGACCTTGAGATAGATGAAGGGTCACAATCCCTGCCCCTTTCACGGGATAGGTGGCATTATCTCCAAGGATAATTTCTAGATTTGTATCCTTCTCAATCAAATTAGAGAGGGCATCTTTATAACCAGTGAGGGACCTTGAAGCACCACTATCAATCAACCAGAAATCCAGGGTGTTGGGAGGAGATGCAGCAGAGAGGGCATATACAAGAATAAATTCATTTTTCTTATTATCAACAACATTAGACTCATCGTACCTGGAATTTCTTGACCTCTTGAAAGGTTGCCCATTTCCACTACGATCAAAGAGAGCCTTCCTTTTTCCTTTGAACCTGTTGTTCCTTTTAGTGCCATTCCCCCTGAAGTTGTTGTTGTCACCATCCCTGGGAGAGTCCCTTCTATTGGGGCACTCTCTTGCATAGTGACCAAACTTGTTACAAGTGTAACATCTTCCCTTCCTTCCTTTTGGCCCCGCTCTTCCATGGTTTTGATTTCTCGGGCCACCATGGTTCTTCTTCTTTGCATGAGCGGTGAAGGCAGTAGGGTCACCTCCATTTCCATTAGAGGGATGATCTCTCTCCATCATTCTTGTCTCCTCTTGAGTGCATCTCATCAATATTTCATCAAAATTAGGAATCACATTATTATTAAGAATAGTTGTATTGAATACATACCAATCACGGGGGAGACCTCCAAGCACAATGAGAAACATCTCAAGATCAGCTATTTCTTCTCCAATAGTTAGGAGATTATTCCTGATTTCAGTGAGCCTCATAAAATAGGATTGAATGGATTCTTCTTTACCCTTCTTGATATTCTTCAATTGATCCTTGAAGAAAATAACTTGATTAGCATTGCTAGCCCTGAACATGCTAACCAGCTTATCATACATCTCTTTAGATGTGCTCAGCTCAGAAATATAAGCAACCAGGTGCTTATTAATAGAATCCTGGATAATCATCTTTGCTTTGATTTCCCATTTTCTATACTTCGTCTTTGTGGCAGCAAGTGCATTTGATGGAGGCTCAAGAATTTTCCCCTGCACATAATCCATGACATCTTGATCTTCTAATGCCAAATCCAGGGACAGCTTCCATGCATGATAATCAGACTTATCAGTCAATTTATCATCAGATTTGAAACCCTTATAGTTTGAGGAGGCCATTGGTCCTTGATAGGATTTCTTCTTCGGTGATTGCTTTTCACACTATCTTGGGCTTTGTCTTCACCTCAGCTCCAATACCATGTTAAATTTAGATAACCATGGTATGTTCTATGCTTAATGCAACTTTACTTCAATCTTTCTTAGGCCCGATTCAATTTAGCAATCACATAAACATGAAAGTAAAATGTTGATAGAACATAATAATAGATCAACAGTGGACAAGCCAATAATATAGATCAGAATTTACAATTCTTCTTGTCCAGCAAAGATAGACATTGATGTGCATTACGGCAGTCAACAAGATGCACCAGCCATCAAAGTCTTTCTCAACATCAGATCAACCAACCCTCCAAGTGTCACACACACCCTCAAAGACAGCACCTCAAAAGTCAACGTTGGTCAACAGAAAGTCAATGCAAAAAAAGTGAACGCAGCAGATTAGGGCTTCAGTCAATGGTCTCTCTTTTCCTCGATCTTTGTGCCCTCATATATGGCCTCAAGAGATCGAAATTTCTGCACTTGTTGGAGGTCAAACTCAAAGGTTTGACCATGGTCAACGTTGGTCAACGCACCAGCAATCAGCCCTAAAACAGTCCACAATTTTCCCAACTTCAGCTCCACACGTGTGAGAGAGAGAGGCCTCCAAAAGGTTGATCGAACCAATCAGATCACAAGAAAGAATGTGTGATGAGTTGATGAGAAAATGTTCTCCAAGTCTCTCCAATTTATATCCATCAGTGAGGGTGTGTGGCACATCTATTAGGCTTGTGAGCCTACATTACAAATTTGGCCGACCTTGCACATGTGTGGAAAATAAAATCAAAATATATATTCTGTTCATCCAAACAAGATGATCCTTAGATCAATCTTGCACCTCTCTGAAAAAGGAATCCAACATATCAATCATATGAGTAGTGCTAACAAGATGATCCTTAGATCAATCATATGAGTAGTGCTACCTGGATTTTGGACCTAGTTGCCCACAATTAACATGACTCTTATGACTTGTTGACTCAAAGACAAGCCATAGGAGCACTCAATGGGTGCTTAACCTAAAAAAAAAATTCCCTTGAGCATGAAACACATGCACTAAGAATAACAATAATAATTTATTTTTCTCTTTACAATAAATATATAAGATTACATATGTTATTATGAAGACCGAACCTAGTTACATATTTCAACACTCCCTCTTAACAAGTGAGGTATTCATAATCCATACAAGGTACTTGGACATTCTCAAACTAAAGAATTCTCATAAGAAGTGTCAGATTGGTAAGCCATCTCATAAGCTACTTCCTTAGCTTATGTCAGAGCATCTAATCATACTAACCAACATTGTCACATAGCAAGGCCTTGACTAACACTCTATCTCTCCACAAGATTAGAGCACAATGTTGTTGCCAATGACTGACGGACACCATCATCATTGTCTCTCAAGGCACATACCCCACCCGGGTGTTCACAGGGTATGTCTTTTTAGGACACTTCCTATCTTGGAATAAATCATCCTTAAGGAATTTCCTATTTGACTACTCTTATCTTGGATGCCCTACCTCATCCTCAAAGAGTATCGGAATCAGTCTCAGATGCTTACCCAATCTTCTATTCTTTCTTCACAATATGAAGACAAGAATGATGTGTCTGCCTCTCCCTATCAACTAGGGAAGATATACTCATTCCTATAAAGGAATTTACCCAAGCTCCCTCTTATCCAAGAACTTGTCCAAGCTCCCTCTTAAATAGGGACTTGTTTCCAGCAGCTTCCTACTCCTTGGTGGAGATCATGGTACCCTTAGCTGCTTGTGGAGCTCCTCCTTTCGATGTCATGAATTTCATCTTCATCATTATGGAGCCTTCATCTTGTAGGGCATCACCCATCCATCACTTTCCTTCACGAACCATATCAATCATGTCATCCTTCTCTCCATTGGAAAGTGATCTTCTAGTCCACATTTGGCTTTTCTTCATACGGAGACCTCTTCCAAGTCGTGTTTCCTTCCGGATCTTCCATCCAACCACATGAGTGCTAGTTGTAGGTGACATTTACAACTCTCTTTCGGTAGCTCTGTATCAACCTATCCAGATGTTGTTCAAAAATAAAAAATGAACATCAAATCAAAGTTGCCTTTTGTGATGGCCTTTCATCATGACATTTTCTTCTTGCAACATCAACGTCCTGCATATTCACAAATACATCTCCCAGATATTTAATGTCAAGGGTCTCCTTCCTTTCCAGACTTCATTAGAGTCTTCATACCTTTTTCATGAGATATCATAGTCAATTCTTTTAGTTAACGAATGTTGAGCACTTTCTCTTATATTATGTGGTTATAGTTGAATCTTTCATGATCTCTTCTTTCTTTCTTCACATATTGCTCTCCAGGAACTTCCATCTATAGTTAGTTCATTTTTTCAACCACCTCATATTCCATATGATGACATATTATGTTGATTTCATCTTGTCAATATGTGAACCTTGCCTTCATGCATCTTTCCAAAGGAAGAGATCCCTTTTCTTCAATCATGTTCGTGAGGTAGAGCATTCACCCATGTTGTCTACAACTATATGATGACATGACTTAATCTATCAAATATATATACATCTTTTCTCTTTTTGATCATCTCGACTTCCTTTGGCAACTTCCAACTTCCTTACCTTGATTGAAGGTACTTCAACCATCTTTGACATGCTACACTCCTTTGTCACCGTACCATCATTCTTCTAACAATGCATCCCAAACAAGTTGGAATGATCAATGAGACACTTGCTTCTTCCAAGTAGAGGTGAACCTTCTAATGAAGATTCAAACGGAGGATCTTGATTATCCTCATCCTACAAATGCTCTTTCCTAATGATGATGATGTATGATGATTTCTTTTTACCATGCTAGATGACTTTCTTTCTGCACATTACTTGTGCCTTCAATGAGGCCACCAAGAGCTACTTCCTTTCTATTTCAACTTTAGCTATATTTCAAGCTTCTATAATGATGTCATGAGCTCTTGCTTCAATTGTATGCTTTTAATAAGATGTCATCTTCATGTTGCATCATATCATACTTGCAATGCTTCTTATCTTGATAGCAATCTTTGACCACGGTAGAGGTATTTTCACCTCCTACTTCTCCTTTGTATAAGGACCTTAATAGTGAAGATCTATCCCTTCTTTCTTGGATTTCTTCTCAACAGGATCTTCTACTTCTTCGGTGATATAGGCTTCAATTCTTTATTTCCTTTTCTTGTTGTCCTTCTTGAGTTTAGGACAATCTCTCTTGTAGTGCCCATATTCCTGACATCCATAGCATTGGATCTTTGACATATTGATCTTCTTCTTTTTCTGAGGACCAAACTTCCCAAACTTTCCTTTTCTCTTAGCCATGGCAGCAAATGCTTGAACTTGTTCGTTTTGTACCACGTCATTATTTGCTTTTAACCTGGTTCCTTCAATCTTATACAATGATGATAGTTCACTGAATGGGGTAGTGTCATGCTTTCCATAAATGCTTGATACGAAGTTGCTCCATGTTGGAAAGTAACTAGGTTTGGTCTTCATAATGACATGTGTAATTGTGATTTTATGTAATTGATGAAAAAAAAAAAAAAAAAATTATTGTTATGCTTATCTCATGGGTTTCATGAGCAAGAAATTTTATTTTAGTATGACTCTCATTGTGAGTCCTTAGGATTGGTCATAAAATCAGTTTGAGTCTATGTCATGTATGAAGGACCCTTCTTAGGCATATCATTGTATAAGTCAATAGGATTGTCAAGTAGCCCTCCAAGACAAGTACAAGCCATTCCTCTTCAAGTTGGCGTCAAATGAATTAATTAACTCCTCCAAATAGTCATGTCGGCTCACCTTACTCAAATCGGCTTATTACAGTGGCAAACCACTATAAATAGGGCCATCCGAATTTCATTTACACAGAGAATTTCGGTCACTAAGTCTGAAGTACAAGGTCTGAAATTTACAGTGAAGAAGCAGTCGAGATCAGTGTTTTAAAAATCGGACTTGCGTTCCGAAATGGCCGAGGGTTGGCTCCAACTCCGACTCTGACTCCAACTCGGTATCGACTCAGTCGGTTCGATTTCAATGACTCGGTCTTTGTAAAAAATACATTAAATGTTAAACTTTTTTATAAAAAACATAATTTTAAAGATTTTCATTCATGTTTCCAAACACAAAGCATTACAATATAGACAAAAGACAACATATGATCAAAGTAGGCTCATGAATATATCCATTATATCAAAATTGCACCCAGTGCACTGTCCAATACATGGTGATGAGATAGAGATCAAAACAAAAAACATAAACAAGGAGGTTATAAATGGCCTCCACATCAAAACATGAATAATCACTACTGCAGCCTGCTAGACATCTGGCAAGCCAATGTCCTCTGGCTCTTCCTCAGACTCTGAGTCTGAACCAGAGGGGGAAACTGCTTGCTCCTCCTTTGAATCAACATCCTCAACTGGAATTATACCCTTGCCCTTACCACTCTGAGATAGACGTGTTATGCGCCTTCGTCGTGGCTGACTAGAGGAAGTGCCTGTGTCTGCAACTGGAGGGCTTGGGACTGGGTCTGCTACTAGTGAATCTGCATTGAGCATAGCCTCTACCTGTGTATCGAAGTCAATCCCCATACCAATATCCTCATCGGAGTCAAACTCTAGTGGACAAGTCTCCACTACCCAATCTGATGTTGGATCAATATCCTCCAACACAATGGGATCTGAATCAGGTCTTTTGTTCGGCAATTGGTTGCGTCTTAGTCGGAGGTTGTATTAGACATACACTAGATCATTTAACCGTTTTTGCTCCAAACAGTTTCTCCTCTTTGTGTGAATCCTCTCAAAGACAGACCAATTGCGCTCACACCCAGAAGCACGACAAGTTTGACTCAAAATGTGGATTGCAAACCTCTACAATTCAGGACAATGGCTCGGCGGCTCGAGTGTACGGCTCGGTCTCGCCAGGCACCTTCGGAGCAGTTTTCCACAGAGTGAAGGTCCAATGGGGAAGGTCCAACTGGAACCAAGCCTAGGCGTCAAAGCTGATTGCAAAGCCTTGGCAGAAGATCAGACAGTAGAGAGACTCCGATATGCAAGTTTGTGATGAGGAGAAGCAACACAAGGACTCAGAAGATGGCAGAGAGCCATGAGGGTTCCCAGAGATTTCCCGGCCAGAAAAAACAACCCGAGGAATGCCAGGAAGCCCTTGGTTTTATCATAAAACTCTGTTGCTGAAGTCTCCAGGACCAGATGTAAAATGGGTTGGTCTCTCATCATATGAGGACTTGCTCTTGTTGTCATCGCATGTGATGTGGAATATAAGTGACATAAAGACAACCCTCAAGCCCTGGCCTTTCCTCTTCAGACTAGCGTCAAATGGTCGACAACTCCTCCAAACAGTCATGTCGGCTCACCTTACTCAAGTCGGCTTATTACAGTGGCAAACCACTATAAATAGGGCCATCCGAATTTCATTTACACAGAATTTCAGTCACTAAGTCTGAAGTACAAGGTCTGAAATTTACAGTGAAGAAGCAGCCAAGATCAGTGTTTTAAAAATCAGAGTCGGGTTTCGAAATGGCCGAGGGTTGGCTCCGACTCCGACTCTGACTCCGACTCGGTATCGACTCGGTCGGTTCGATTTCATTGACTCGGTCTTTGTAAAAAATACATTAAATGTTAATCTTTTTTATAAAAAAAATAATTTTAAAGATTTTCATTCATGTTTCCAAACACAAAGCATTACAATATAGACAAAAGACAACATATGATCAAAGTAGGCTCATGAATATATCCATTATATCAAAATTGCACCCAGTGCACTGTCCAATACATGATGATGATACAAAGATCAAAATAAAAAACATAACTACGGAGGCTCTAAATGGCCACTACAACAAAACATGAATAGTCACTACTGCTAGACATTTGACAAGCCAATATCCTCTGCCTCAAACTCTGAACCAAAGGGAGAAACTGCTCGCTCCTCCTCCTCTGAATCAACATCCTCAACTAGAATTGTAGTGCGTTGAGCCTAATATAGACAATTTATGCGCCTTCGTCGTGGCTGACTAGAGGAAGTGCCTGCGGCTGCAACTGGAGGACTTGGAGTTGGGACTATGCCTGCTACTAGTGGATTTGCATTGAGCAAAGGCTCTACCTATGTATCGAATTCCATCCCCACACCAATATCCTCATCAGAGTCAAACTCTGGTGGACAAGACTCCACTACCCAATCTGATGTTGGATCAATATCCTCCAACACAATGGGATCCGAATCGGGTCTTTTGTTCAGCAATTAGTTGCGTCTTAGTCGGAGGTTGTATTAGACATACACTAGATCATTTAACCGTTTTTGCTCCAAACGATTTCTCTTCTTTGTGTGAATCCTTTCAAAGACAAACCAATTGCGCTCACACCCATAAGCACTTCAAGTTTGACTCAAAATGTGCATTGCAAATCTCTACAACTCAGGACAATGGCTCGACTGGCTCGGTGTACGGCTCGGTCACAAACCGGCCTTCAGAACGGTTTTTCCACCGAGTCGGTCCGGTCGGGGGTCTAGCTCGGTTGACTCAGCCGATTCGACCAATTTTTAAAACTATGGCCGAGATAGGGTAGTTGAGGAGGCATAAGGTCTGAAGTTTGCAGCAAAAGAAGCAACCGAGATAGGGTAGCCGAGGAAGCATGAGGTTTGAAGTTTGTAGCAGAAGAAGCAACCGAGATAGGGTAGCCGAGGAAGCATAAGGTCTAAAGTTTGCACCAGAAGAAGGAGCCGAGATAGGGTAGCCGAGGAAGCACAAGGTCTGAAGTTTATAGCAGAAAAAGGGCCGAGATAGGAAGCACAAGGTCTAGAGTTTACAGCAGAAGAAAGAGCCGAGATAGGGTAGCCGAGAAAGTGCAAAGTCTGAAGTTTAGGTGTAAAAGAAGGAACCAAGAAGTCTGAAGCTTAGTTGCAGCTGAAGAGAGGTCGAGATAAATTAGGTTCGTATTCAAAGAGGCAGTAGCAGAAGTCTAGAAGGAAGGCCAAAGGTTTGAAGCTAAAGAAGATCGAAGTGGAAGAGGACTTGTGTCTTGGTCTTGGAGTGGCAAATAGGTCAAGGGTCTTGGTCTTGATATTCGTCAATTGGAATCTCCACAAGAAGAATTTGTGCGGGTTTTCCTCTCAAAGAGTGAGAGGTTTTGGCCCTAGCTTAAAGAGAACAATTCTACTAACTTCTTGTAGATTTATTTTGATGTTTCCAACTTTGCAACTTAAGGTATGAGGGGATCCTTAATGGATTCTATAAGGATCCTTTGAGCCCTTATTTCCCCTTTCATATACTTAGCTAGAGCTTGAGCTTCTTCTTTTGGAGGTTTAGTGATTGAACCCTTAACATGTCCAATGACTTCATTTTCTATGAGGATCAAATTTGTCCTCTTCTTCCATGCAAGAAAGTTTGATGACCCAACCAATTTGTTGCTTTCCTTGCAAAATGAAGTCATTTAGATAGATTCAGACATAGATATAAAGATACTTACTTGTCAAGTGAAGATACTCCAAGATGATGAAATCTTCAACTTGATGCTTTTCTTGATGATGATGATAATGGAAGATGTCTTCCTTCAAGTATGTTTTGATAGTGATCCTTGACTCAAGAAGAGGGAGATCACCTTGATTTCTTGATGATGATGGAAGTGCTTCTTCCTGCTTCCTTTGGATGTAGAGACTTCAAGATGCTTCAATGTGTACTCCTTTGAGTGGAGGTAGGGTCCTTGAGATATTCTTTGTGATGATGATTGAGAAATCTGTGAGCCTCTAAAAAATGCTTCAAGTGTAGAACCCTTCTTTGGATGAGCTAGGGTTTTGAGGTCTTCTTCTCTTTGAGATGTGATAATCCTTGAGATGTGATAAAATGGTCCTTGTTTTGATTGCTTGAACTCGGCCTTTGAGTATTCCTTCTTGATGGTATGATGTCCTCTTTGATGCCTTCACCTTTGATATTCCTTTTGACGGTCCTTCCACAAGTTGTCTTTCTTCATCTTGTCACCTTAGCTCTGATACCATGTTGAGAAAACTAGGGCAACTAGATTAGGTGATTTCTCTTGCTTTGACAACTGCTTGTGATCTAAGTTTCCTGATACGGGATTCGAGATTCGATGGATACGGGGATTCGAGAATCAGATTCGGGATACGGTGCCCCCGGAACAGGACACTTCCGGGATAAGATACGTTATATTTATTTTATTAAAAAAAAATATATATATATATATATATAACAGGACACTTCCAGGATACGATACGTTATATATTATTTTATTAAAATATATATATATATATATTAAAAATTAGATATTTTTTACACAAATTCATACAAATTCATTGATTCAAACATAGATTTAAGGTCTTAGATACTCATACATGATACATTGAAATTTGATACATTGATACATCATACAATTGTCAAATTTAAAAAAGATACAAGATTTATCAATGCTCTAATGAGGCTTTCAAGATAATGCCAACCAGCACTTGGAATATTAATGCCAACGTGGTACACAAAATGATCAATGCTGCTTCACTAAGTTCGTTGTGCCAACAAACTCTTAGATTTATCACTTAAGTAATCAAGATTTGCTAGATTTAGAGAATGAACTCGTGTGTGTAAATTTTAAAACAAAATACTTCACCTTAGCAGAAACAATGTGTGCCCTTCAACCATAAGTGTGAACAAATAAATGTGGTTCAGAGACGTTTGTGACAGTCATAAACAGTGAGGAATGGTTGGCAGATGTGAGAAGAGAAAATGTAAGTGATGGCAGCCAATCATAGAGCAGAAAATAGCCCAAATAGATCACCAATACCAAGGAAGATGAATGTTAAACAGGCTCAAAAAAAATTTAATGATGGCATTTCCGTGCTTAGATCCGGCTATACGGAGGGATTCGCTCCCGATTCTTCGGATTCGGCCATATCCGTACAAGGTACGGTCGGGATTCGACGTACCCTTTACGGATACGGCCGAATCCAGAGAATCGGGTACGAATCCCACAGTATCGTATCCGATACGTAGGATTCGGGATTCTTGGGCCCTCGAGGACGAATCTAGTTTCACTGCTTGTGATGTATTTTTACTTAACTTAATTAGCTTCTTCATTTTCTTGATTATATTTAGTGTTCTTATCATCAAGCAGCTACCAAATCATAAAGAACAATGAGACAAAAGGACACAATATGTAGGCGATCAGACAAGGCCAAAACCTCTCCTCTTGAGAGGAAAACCCACAAGAATTCTTCTCTTCTTATAGAATCTTCAAATGAGGAATTCAAAGACCTAAGACCCTTGATAAAGACCCCTACAAGACCAAGTCAACCTTTCTCCTGGATGATCTTTCTTTCCAGCAATTTTGACCCCAACAGTTTCTTCTACAACTTCGACCCAGCAATTTCTTCTACAACTAATTTCTTCTGCAACTTCGATCCCAGCAACTATCCAGCACTTCAACTTGCCCAACAACTTTCCAGCACTTCAACTTGCCCAACAACTTTCCAGCACTTCAACTTGCCCAGCAACTTGACTTACCTAGCAACTTTAGAAACCCTAATACAAGAGAGAGAGAGAGATCCAAAAACTTCGATCTTGCTTTTCTTCTTCTTATCCTTGATTATCGTCCTTTTCCAGCTTCTTTGAGGAGATCAAACTTGCTTGAGTTTTGTCCAAATGAGGTTGAGTTCCTTCTTATATATAGGCTTTCCAGGGGTACGAATTGCTTCCTTGAGGACGACTTGATCTTTCATGTAGGT
This sequence comes from Pinus albicaulis, assembly GCA_034641835.2. Lineage (NCBI taxonomy): Eukaryota > Viridiplantae > Streptophyta > Pinopsida > Pinales > Pinaceae > Pinus > Pinus albicaulis. Next base: position 1,733,969,341 of record CM076578.1, on the reverse strand, counting down.
CGACTTGCTTGAGGCACATTGACAAGGTCTTGGAGGGTCTTTGACTCTAATTTGACTCAAATAAATTTTTCTTTGCAATATGTAACATGCCCAAAAGGGTCTTTCATACATGACAATGACTCTTATGACTTGTTGACTCAAAGAAGAGCCCTAGAAGCACCAATGGGTGCTTGAACTAAAAATAAATTTCCCTTGAGCATGAAACCCATGCCTCAAGAATGACAATAATAAATTTATTTTTCTCTTTATAATAAATATATAAGATTACATGTCACTATAAGGACCAAAGCTAGTTACATATTTCAACAACGTTAAACCTTTAAGCCTTGAATATCTCTCATAGGTGCCTATCTACCAAGAAGCTTCCCATTGTTGAAAGTCCATAAATAGAAGGGGTTAGTGGTTGTGTCATGTGATGATAGTGTGAAAATTTTGTTAACTCAAGAATCCTACTACAGCAAGTGATGGAAAGTCTTCTATTTCTTATTTACTTAAAAATTATTCACTGTGTTCTACAAGAAAATATTGAAATTCATTCACTACAGCCTACACAAATTAACTGCGGAAGAATTACAAGTGCGGAAACAAATTTGAACAAGCATAGATCACACAACCACTTCGACACAGTTATTTTTGGATTAATGTCCCCTGAAAAACCCAATGCAGGAAAATCGATGATGAAGATATGAGGGTTTATATATTATGCAGTAAATATTTTGAGTACAAATCTATGATTGACACACCGTCAAATCATATAGAGAAACTGACAGAAGAGATCTTGAGAGAAAAACCTCACTCCTCCACGGGAACCAGCACTGATCTGCACTAAGACTAGACTGCCCTGCGTTGCCAATACGCAGTGACTGCATCACAACTTTGGTTGCCCTCTGCCTCTGCGCTGGTCTCACTGTTCGCTGGAAACCTAAGCCTTCTGGGCTCCGAAAAATCTCTCTGGCATCTGATGTTGGCTTCGCGCTGTCTCCTCAACAGGAAAACGACTTTCCTTCTTGCTCTGCACAGTGACTGCGTAGGCACTACGTCACTTGCTCTGCGCTGATGTTGTGGCTCTCTTTGTCTTTGCTACTATGTACTCTCCGGGTCGGGAAATCTTCCAACCAGATCTATTGCCCCTCACTACAATCAATAATCACTTAGATCTGATTTTCTTCCGAGCACTGCTTCGTCAAAAAAAATCAATCTCTAGATCCTATGTGTCTCCAAAATGTGTTTTCCAAATGACCCTTCAAGCCAATGTTATAATATTCTCGTTGAGACTTCAACGGCCCAGATTAGATCTCTAATCAATGACTAAGATTAACTTTTGACTTGATCTATTTATTCTAGATCATTCTCACTCATATTCTATTAATTCACTTTAATTATTTTATTTTCCTAAGTTTAGATCTAGGGTCCCTTTAAAAATAATTAATTATTTCTATATAATACAATCCGAGTGAAATTTCACCAAACGATTTCTCGGTTATCTGGAATACATGTGTCTAAGCCTCTCCACAAAATTTGAGACTTAGAGCAAATCTAATGCTAACCCAAATCAACACTCCTTCTTAGAGAGGAATGTGCTATAACAATATGCCCTGTTGCATACTATTCTGACCCTAAAGCATCTCCCTCTGCGTTGCTAATGCTTGACATGCTATCCACCAACTCTCGCAAATGTTGCATCTGTACTATTGCTGACACTGCCACTGTAAATACTACATCTTTACTGCAACTCCCTTTGAATTATGCATCTTTGTTGTTGTTGACTCTACCACTGCCAACTGTTATGCACTACAACTGAAAAACATCCAAAATTAAACAAGTATACCGCATCTTGGTAAAAGATCTGACTGTTGCTAGCCTCTGCACTCCCTCTCTGAAGTTGTTGCGTTGTTGTTGCTCTGTACTGCGTCCCTCTGCGTTGTTGCAACACTGCTCAGACGTTGTCGCTGCTAACCACTACGTTATACTTCAACACTCCTCTGCACCAATTGGCACTAGTCCATCCCGTTACATCTGATTTGGGCTCCTGTAGAAAGGTGATGATCCGAGAGGTGGACTCCTCGAGGATCCTGCCCAATCATGTAGATCTTTGGGTCTACAACTCCTTTATCATAGCAAACTCCTTTATCTTCGTTGCTCCCGCCTGAGGATCATGCTTCTCATCCGTGTCCCTCATTCCGAGAGGACACTGTGTGGCGTAATGTCCCATCTTGCCACATCGAAAGCATTTGATCTTTGCTAGATCCTTATTTCTCCTGCGCAAGTCTTGTTGTCCCTTTGATGGAAGGGTTGCATTCTCATCCTCCTTATTGACCTTCGAACCACTACTACTATTGCTCTTGTGAAAAATCTTAAATCTGGATTCCTACTGCAACAAATCTGAATTACTTCTCCTATTATTTTTCATAATTATTTCATTATAGTGAAATATCGAAGTAATTACTAAAGCAGTCTATACAAATAAATTAATAATGTTGCGGAATAAATCTAAGTGCTGAAACAAACGGAACAAAATACAATGAAAAACATCCACATTTGACACAGTTATTTTTGGTCCAAGTCCCCGGAAAAACCCAGCTCGGGAAAACCAGTGCAGCAGATTTGAGGGTTTTGTATTATTAAGCAACAGAATCTTGAGTACAACTAGGGTGCCAATATTCAGCTCACCCTTCAGAGAAAATCTAGGCAACAGAAGAAATGTGAGATATACCTCACTCTGCAAATCCCCGGCTGATCTGAACAGCGTTGGTGAAGCCCCTCTCTGCCTCTACGTGATGCCTACGCTGCAACTGCGTAAGCCTACGTGGGAAAACTGAAGAACTGCGTCACCTCTCCTCTGCACAAGATCAAGCTAATCCGAAACTGAGTTTTTGGCCCTCCTGGCTTAGAAACCCCAACTTCCAGCTATCTCCGGACTGAATCAAGAAGGCACTGCGTCACTTCTGCGTGATTCCCTTCAAGAACTGCGTCACCCCTCCAGATGAATGCGCTGCCTCTACTGCGTCACTATTGCCTCTCTCTCTGAAATGTACTCCTGGTCCTCCTAACCAGTTACTGCATCTGCCCCTCTCTGGAACTGATCACTGAATCAAATCACTTAGCAAACCCAACCCTAGTGATTCGATTTTAATCAAAAAGTTGTGTCTCTCTCACAAGCTCGAAAATGCCAAATGCTCAATGTATTTTCCATAGGCCCCTCACCCTCCTTATAATCTTTCGTTGACCCTTCAACGGCCAAGATTAAAACATAATCAAGGGCTAAGATTAACTTGGAGATGATCCATGACTTTATCTAGATTCTAGAATATTCACTTAGTTAATTAATACCCTTTAATTAATCAGTTTCCCTAAGTTTAGAATTAGGAAAACATTAAAAAATGATTAATTAATTTAATTAAACCATCTCTAAGTGGAACTTTCCAAAATCCTTTCTGGGTATTATGGAATACATGTGTCTTAGCCTGTATATTAATACCCTTTAATTAATTAGTTTCCCTAAGTTTAGACTTACGAAAACATTAAAAAATGATTAATTAATTTAATTAAACCATCTCTAAGTGGAACTTTCCAAAATCTTTTCTGGGTATTATGGAATACATGTGTCTTAGGCTAGAGCACATCCGATGCTACCATAAATCAACAGCTCTCAAGTTGACACTTTAGTAAATCTCTCCTCATCTCTTCTTGCGGAAGAGCTACCCACATCGCTTCCCAGCCCGGCAAATTCTCTCTGCCCAGGATGCTCTGGACAAAGACTTGATAGTCTTCGGACACAGAATTTAAGGCAAGTCTGACCATCTCTGTGGCTTGAGGAGTTGATCCCACAGCTGCCAGCTGATCTCGATTTTCCTGAAGTCTAGACAGGAATGGATCAATGTGCTCTCCCTTCTACATCCTAGTGGTCCGCATTTTCTCCTCCAAAAACATCTTTCGCTTCTCGGAAGACCCCTGATATAGCTTTGCCAACGCATCCCACATTTCCTTGATTGTCCCTTTGCTAGAGATGTGTGAAACAATATGATCCTTCACTCCATCGAGGATCAACCGCTTAGCCTTTTCCATATTCTTCTTGAAGGCCCTTAATGGTGTTGCATCCACCGGTTTAGCTTGAGCACTTTCGATAAAGTGCTTGAGGTCATGCTCATCTAGAAGGAAGGAGATCCTTGCCTTCCAGATTACATAGTTGGAGGCACCCTCCAACCGATCTTGGTCACGCAACCCACTGGCTGCCATCTCATCCAAACGTTGTCAATCTGCTGCCTCTCACCCTCAGCGCAATTGGCTTTACGCACTCCTGATGGAGCAAGCCACAAAATCTGTTGCTACTGCACGAGGAATCTGAGTTTCTTGGGCAACAAAACTCACCGAAATCAGAAAACCCCAAAACTGTGTTTCAGCGATGCTTCCTGACACTCTGCACCAGCAATCATTTTTGCGCAATCAACTGCATCCCTCCAACTATTGATCTGCGTAGATCTGTTGCATTGGTCCCTCTGCCTTGGACAAACAGCAACCTGGAACAATCCTACCTCTCTGTCGGCTCACTCAGAGAGAAATTTTCTTGTTGGTTTAGCCCTCTTGGCTTGGACTACGCAATCAACTGGGAGATCGATCTGCTGCTTACGCAACTCTTTGATCCCAGCTTCACCAATGTTGAATCTGTTGGATCTGTTCTTTGTCTTGCCTACACTCAGCTTAAACAAGCTCTGATACCATGTAAAATTTTCGTTAACTCGGGAATCCTACTACAGCAACTGATGGAAAGTCTTCTATTTTCTATTTACTTAACAAATTATTCACTGTGTTCTACAAGCAAATATCGAAATCCATTCACTACAGCCTACACGAATTAAATGCGGAAGAATTACGAGTGCGGAAACAAATATGAACAAACATAGATCACACAACATTTTGACACAGTTATTTTTGGACTAATGACCCCAGAAAAACCCAATGCGGGAAAACCGGTGCAGCAGATTTGAAGGTTTATATATTATGTAATAAATATTTTGAGTACAAATCTATGATTGACAGTGAACAGACTATCAAATCATACATAGAAAATGACAGAAGAGATCTTGTGAGACAAACCTCACTCCTCCATGGGAACTGACACTGATCTGCACCAAGACTAGACTGCCCTATGCTACCCCTACGCAGTGACTGCGTCACTCTGCGCAGTAACTGTGTCACAACTGTGGCTGCCCTCTGCCTCTGTGCTGGTCTCACTGCTGGCTAGAAACTTACGCCTTCTAGCCTCCGGAAAATCTCTCTGGTATCTGACTCTGGCTCTGCGTTATCTCCTCAGCAAGAAAACGACTTCCCTTCTTGCTCTGCATCACTGGCTCTGCGTTGATGTTGTGGCTTTCTTCGTCTCTACTGCTATGTACTCTTTGGCTCAGGAAATCTTCCAACCGGATCCACTTCCTCTCATTGCAATCAAGGATCACTTAGATCTAAATTTCTTAAGAGCACTACTCCATCAAAAAAAATCGATCTCTAGATCCTCTGTGTCTCCAAAATGTGTTTTCCAAATGACCCTTCAAGCCAATCTTATAGTCTTCTCGTTGAGACTTCAACGGCCCAGATTAGATCTGTAATCAATGGCTAAGATTAACTTTTGAATTGATCCATTTATTCTAGATCATTCTCACTCATATTCTATTAATTTCACTTTAATTATTTTATTTTCCTAAGTTTAGACTTAGGGTCCCTTTAAAAATAATTAATTATTTCTATAGAATACAATTCGAGTGGAATTTCACCAAACGATTTCTGGGTTATCTGGAATACATGTGTCTAAGTCTCTCCACAAAATTTGAGACTTAGAGCACATTCGATGCTACCCCAAATCAATAGACAATGGGTCACACCTTATTGTTGTTACTTAGTCTAGTGCTTACCTTGTAAAGCATCCCTCTACGAGACCTGCTAGATTTTGCAGCAATAGGTTTGGCCTTGTTGACCATTGAAGATCACTTGAAGACTCCATGCCCGAGGATATGTTAGAGGCTTCATGTACCATCATAGTTTTTTAACTCTATCTTCTTCTTCTCATCTTCTTCTATATTGTACTCAGATTCTACAAGCTCTGTGGGAATGTTGTAAAGTGATGCTAGTATGATGAATTGAATCATGTAATAGGCCTAGGTAACTCGGAGCATTGTCATCAACTTATTTACTCTGGAAGGTTTTTTTTACTTGGTTAATTATTGGTACTTTTTAGCATTTAATAATTAATCGAGTTTTTTCCTCCAAGCAATAACCCCAAAACCGGAGTGCGGCTTGATGGGAAGGCCTTGGGTGAGTCATATTGTCTAAAGTCATTGTATATTACCATACTAGATCACTCGTCTAAGTCACCTAATACGGGGATACGGGGACAGCCAGGGATACGGGGATTCGAAGAATCGGATACGGGTACGGTGACCCCGGAACAGGATACTTCTGGGATACGATACGTTATATATTATTTTATTAAAAATATATATATATTTTAAAAATATATATGTATTAATATATTAAAAATTAGATATTTTTTACACAAATTCATACTTAATTCATTGATTTAAACATAGATTTATCTATCATCTTAGATAGTCAAGGTTTTGTTTGAGTGATGGGTACATTTTTAGTAGGGTCATGATAGAGGAGTTTGACAACCAATGTCACTAACATCAAGGTACATAGAGGGATTGGTGCTCACTACTCTTGATTAAATACGAGTTCCATACCCTAGTACATGACAAAATTCGATGGAAACATTGCAATAACCCAATCCTGAAATCCTGAAAAACTGATAAGTCTGCTGGATTTTGAATGAGATCTAAAATTCTACTTTCTCCATATGAAATCCAATGAGGTCAGAACCACTCTCAAACATCCCGAGTCATTTCATGGTAATGTTAAAAATTTAAGTAAAAGGATGAAAATGAAGATTAAGGAAAATGTCACTTTTACTTTAAGAATTTAACATTACCATGAATCACATATAAATACTAGGGCCATAGGCTTGATGCCCTCTCCTGAAAAATCCTCCTCAATTGGTGAAAAACAATGAGCAAAAGCCCCCCTTTATAAAAAAAAAACAACGCTTTTTTGAACCCGCGGGCCCGGCCGTATCTGGTTTTACGGGATACGGCGTATCCGAACGGGATATGGTCAGGATACGCCGTACCCCGTACGGATAAGCTGTATCCTTTGAATTGGGGCCGAATCCGGTACGTGCAGGTATCCGGTACGGGGATTCGGGGATTCGAGGGCATTTTAGGAGTATTCAGTGACTTCGTCACTCGTAAAGTTTCACGGAATTTTATTAGGTTTACGGGCAGTTTTTTTAATTTTTAAAATTTCTCGCAAGACGGAAATTTTAATAAATTCCGATTGTAAAATTTAATAAGTGATGTCTAGAGAAGTTGTATGGGGTGTGTGTGCTCAAAATTACACCTCTCAACCTCAAATTTCTATTAAGACACTCTTTGAAGAGTAAAAAATAAGTTATGGACCCTCAAAACCCACTTTTCATAAGTTTTGTGGAGAATGTGGCAATCAGAAATAAATTAAATGGAGAAAAATAAGAGAACTCCATGTGACAAAATGACATGAAAATGACTTCGAAATTATCCCAAGTCAAAGAGCAAGTCAAGAGGCAGTTAAGAGATGATTTGGCACATGGCATCACATGAGAGATTGAGAACATGGAAAATCGATTTTCTAGCTACAATTATGGAGTTCGATTTGGTGACATGGTAGCATGGGGATCTTCTTGGAGGACAACGAATATCACATGATATTTTTTTTGGGAGAGTTAAGTAGAGTGTCCACTCCACTTCCACTCCACCCATTCCTTACACATGGAAAAGCAACTCCACTTTTAGCTCTACGCATCATCTAGAGGAGGCCCACGCATTCCTCTTGGCAATTTGGGAACATTCTTGAGAGGTGTCAGCACTTGGATTGGTTGATGAGATTTGATTGGGAGTTAACTCCCTCATTCACCCAGATCTCCTCCACTTGGCCACTCGACCTCCTCACAAAGTAAACACGCAGAGGAGGAGGATTTCGACTTGCACAAGTGTCTTTGGCTCTCTCTCTTGGGATTTGATTTTCCCTTCTTGGGATCTTCTCAAAGTCACCAAGTCACACTTGTCAAAGGGTTATTCATTGGGATTTGCTCCCATTTCTCCTTTTTAAATGAGCTTTGGGCTCTCTCATTTATCTTGGAACAAGCTATTTGGATTAAGGAGACTTTGTTGGATTGTTTACTTGCTTTCAATTAATAAAAAAGACTTTGGGGTATTACAATGATGATGTTCTCCTTCTCTCTTTGAGGTGATGTTTTGATTTATGTGCTTTCACTTTCTATGCAATTTGGATTATGTTAGCTATCATCTTGCCATTCATTTTGGATTAATATATGCAAGCTATCTTGTGTTTATTTTTTATTTAGAGAAATATTCTAGGCGTGAGAATCACTAGGTGATTTTAGGATGTATCTATAGTTCTCTCACCTATTGTACTCTCTAATTCCTTTATGAATGCTAATATTTATTTCCAAGTGTGTAGAAAATTCTTTTGAGTTTTCTTGAAGGATTGTTTGGGCGTCGGAGAAGACTCCAATAGATTAACTCACTCTCAAGCTCAAGGATTGAAGAACCCAATCGATTTTGCCTCGAGGATCTCATCAAATGAAGTTTAAAATGGGAAGTTTTCTTTCCTCTAACCTACTAAGATCACATAAAATTTAATTAAATATTTTTCTTGATCATATATCGTGCTTTCAAGGATTTTATTTGCTATCTAGAGCATGATTTTAACTAGAAAAGTATGGAGTTCTACTCGCATCTCTTGATCTAGTTCTTGTACACTAATTGTAAATTATTGTTTCCTTTCTTACATGTTTTTCTCCACTCATTTTTGGATATGTTTTGCAGCCTCTTTAAGCAGATTTATAAACTCATTTTGGTGGCAAGTTTGAAGGGAGAGCTCTTGAAAACTACTAATATATCTCTGGCAGAAATTTTGGCATCATAGTGGCAGCCTTTTGACAAGGCCAAAAGCTCATCTTGGACAGATTTTAAGGAGGTCGTGAGCTGTTGTGAAGGCTGCAATTTTTCTTCTTCAAGGCCGAGAATTGGAGGAGGCTTAGCACCTCTCCCTTTGCATTCATTGTGATCCTTCAAGTGGCTGAGTTGTAATTGCCAAAACAGTCCTTCAAATTTCAGATTTGAAGGCTCTTCTTTTGTGCCTCATTTGCATGAATCTAATTTATCAAGGAGGAAATCTAGTGTTTAAGCTTCCAAGCTACTAGTGTAAAGACTCTCCTTCAGTTTGGTTGAGGCCTTTGAAGGCTTCTCATCTTTTGTAATCAAATTAATAAAAGGCTGATTTTTTTTTGTGGGAGCTTGGGAATTTTTCCCATGGTATCCCTTCTCCCTACTTAGAGGGAGGATCTTTGTTTGTGGGTGGACTAATCTCTTAGTTGCTTTAATTTTCTTTGCTAATCTCACTTGGTAAGTCACTCATACATGATTAATTTTCTAACATAGCACTCATATCCATTTTCATTTTAAGTTTAAAATTGGTTTATGTTTGTGATTTCCATTCCTTAAGTATTTGTATTGTGCAATCAACTTACAAAACATCCAATATTTATTTTTGAGCAAGAAAGTATTTCATATTTATTTGGCAACCTTAGACTATTTTCACTCATCCATCTACTTGGTTCTATAAGTTTCTTGAATACATTGCTTTAATACTTTTGTCAACTCATGTTTTTGTGGCGCATTTTGATTATTGATGATTATCTCTTGAAGCATTCTTTGTGCCATTTCAATTGGAGCAATTCATTTTACTTGCAAGAAATATATTTGGAACTCGTGGAGCTACATTGAGTTAATTGTTTCACTTTCCATTTTCCATTGAAAGATATTGATACCATTTACTTGAACATTATCTCTCATTTTTACACATTGATATCAATACTTTTCTTGGGAAGCACTAATATTCACTCAAGCATCTCATTTAGGCATTTTGAGTATTAATTTACATTTTTAAAACTTACCTCCAAGCATAAGCTTGGTTGTATAGACACAATAGGGCAAAGTTTTCCTTGAAATTTTCTTCCATTTGGTACGGAGTAAGGTAGAGTGTGTGACCCTACAATTATGAAGGTGGCTTTGTCCCCTTGTAGGAATGACGGCACACATGATTTGTAAGGATTAGGGGAAGGGTATCATTATTGTGCCTCCTCGGCCTCTCTTCCTTGCAATTCACCCCAATCTTTACCCCTTGGTGAGAACTTGATAGGAGAATTTCTCATTTAGGATAGGCATATAATTTAAAACTAACCAAGATAATTGCATTCCACATTAAATAGGTTGTTCATCATTGCATCTTGGAGCACTTTAAATTCACTTGCAATATTATTGGTCTCATGTACTTGTTATTTTAATGATGAATGGTTTCATTATTACTTGATATCATTATCTCTTGTTATTTGAGCATTTCTTTGCAAGTACAATCTCTATTTATATTTTGCAAGTAATCTTTTATAAGCCATCTTGAGTTTATTGAATCTCATTTGCAAGCATTATTTTTCTTTCAAGTAGCATTTTTTCTATTTTGCAAGTATTGTGGATCTGTACTTTTGAAATCTTTAGTTTAATTGCAATTTTGCTATTTCATGTACTTGTTATTTAGCCCATGATTATTTGATGTCATTATATTTTGTTACTTGAGCACTCCCTTTACAAGTACTATTTCCTTCATAGTTGCAAGTGGTATTTATATGCTCATCTTAGTCTAACATTTGATTTTGCAGGATTACTTATCATTGTATCTTAAAATTTATTTTGAGCAAGCATTTGTCATTTACTTTGAAGCATTGGTTTATACTTTGAATATACCATTGAGTTTATATGTTTTTTCAAATTTTGGAATCAAGTCATCTTTGATAAGTATATCCTAACTTTAGTCTCCTAGAAACACACATTTCTTTTAATTAACCTTCTTAAGGGACCACCCCCCTTATCTTAACTAGGAAAAAGCTTTAACGGAGAGAGTAGGGATTAGGTGACAGCCCCTTCTCTTAATTTGCCACCGAGATCACACCTTGTGGGGTTGAGGATTTTCCCCACACTAACCTAGGTGTGCAAGCGAGTCGGCAATAGACCCTAATTTTTCTGATTAATATAAAAGTGGAGGATTGTTCTGGGTCATTTCTCTGTTGTTTTTCTGATTTTCTAGCTACAATTATAGAAGTCAAAATACCAGGGTATTTATTTTTCAGCAGTTTCAGAAATTTTATTTGGGTAAAATATTTTTCCGGGTTTTGTGTAAATTGCTAAGATAAAATAGATCCGATCTGGTATTCAAGAATTAACATTGGAACTTGCGAGTAAAAATAGTTTTGTGAGTTCATTCCTCCAATTGCTAAGATAAAATAGATCCGATCTGGTATTCAAGAATTAACATTGGGACTTGGGAGTAAAAATAGTTTTGTGAGTTCATTCCTCCAATTTTTCCACTCTGACAACATCAAGATGGATGACAAATAATATAGTGATCCAAAATGGATCATGTGTGTTTGTCATTTAATCATCATTGATGTAGTATTATTGTATGATTGAATTTATATCAACCTCATGTAAATGTTTTAGTTTCTAAGTTCTAAATTGAACCTTTATGTTTATATTTCATTTTTGTTTGTGTAATTTACAAATTTGTTATTATATATATATATAACGTGTCCCCCATGTCCTTTGTCATCATGTTAGGTGACTAAGCCCGTGTGTAGTTTCGAATGTACAATAGGTTCATTTAAATAGCATAGGTAACTAATAGCAATCTTCCTAGTTCACCTCCCTAGCCATCAGTTATCAGAATCTAGAGCCCTTGACATCTTTAGCTCCACTGCCAGATCTTCGTATCTCATTCATTCTTTCTTGGCAGGCTATTGATTATTTTGTATGATGCCATGATCTTTTATATGCATGTCATGGCAGCACTAAAGCGTGTTTCTTTCTTTCATGTTATTTTGAGCAATTTCTAAGAGCTGTGCTTGCACTGCCACATTGTATTCATATAGGTTATACTCTTATTCAGTCCCATTGACCTTCTTTTTTGGTCATTTGTTGAGAAATAATAAAATAATATCATCATATCTTATAATAAAATATGTTATCATAACAATATCCATAAATATCTCAACAGTTTCCTTGAAATCTTCATCGTTTATTTTATACATAGACCTAACTACAATGTCTTTATCAATCATCAAAAGTAGGATTTAATCCTTCAGTTTTTGCAAGCAAACCTCATTTGGATTAACTACTGATCCATCTAAGCAAGTAGCATAAAGTTCTTAAGTATACAGTAGGAAAGATCAAATAAGAAGAATATGCCAAAATCAGCCAAATGTGTTCCGTATCAACTCAAACCAGTTGCAATACAAAAAGATTTCTGATGCTCTGTTCCTGGATAGTAAGACCACGGTACCTGTTCAATTGTGATTCTGCTCGAGCAGCAACAGCTTCATCTTTGAAATCGACAAATGCACAATTTTTCAACCTAAATTATAAGCAAAAAGTTAAAACAACATATATTTTCAATCATTCCCCAATTCATGCAAGATACACAACAATTAACAAGTGAAGTTTTGGTTGTAAAAAAAATACTTGCCTGCCATTTGTGAAAAAATGTGAATATCAATATCAGAGAAGAAAACTATTTTTTCCAGCACAAGTCATAGATATAAAGTGAACTTGTACAAAAGACGATGGCCTGCAAGATTAAAATACTGCTTTCCTACTCTATAATGTGAATGATATGGACAGCCTATACTTGTATCTAGTTGCAAATTATTCACCCAACCATTTCTAGCACAAAATCAGAATTAAACATTGCAATTGTCAGTTCTGTTGCAGTACTTTAGTATAACGTTTTCCAAAACCATGATATTGACAAGATTCAAATACTTCAGCCGTACAATATGATATAACATATCCAGACATGATATATGCATGTGTTCTTTAATTGTAAGCGACAAGCAACACTGGAGATGTAAAATTACAGGTACATAATGCTTCAATAGTAGTATTCTCCTCATTCAAATGTTATTTATATCAATAAATAACATTATACTGTAACACTGCAACAATATAATGTTATTTATGTGTTTTGAATTACATAAGAATATAAGCAAAGCATTTCCAAGAGGTATAGAAGGTGAGAATGTCATCGTGACAATCATTTTCCACCAGTTTATATTAATCCCGAGAGTCTATATAGAGAAATGGAAGTTTATAAATATGCAAAGTTGTGTAGGTTAGACATACAAGCACCAAAGCAACTGACACGATGACATGGGGCACAGAGGACACGAAAATACAAGTGTCTGACACAGGACACACTGACCCCACAAACAGGACAGTGGTTGGGCCGAATGATTGTTATCTCTCCACCCAGGTTCAATTCCCTGTGAGTGACACGATGATGAGAAATATTATTTTAATGGCTACGTGCCTATAAATATTGTTGTAATGACCCTCACTCTTGCCCCCGAGCTGAGAGGAAGGATGATTTCGCTTATATATATATATATATATAACAAATTAGTGAATTATTACACATACAAAAATGAAATGCAGACAAAGATTCAAATCTCTTTAAAATTTAGAAACTAAAAGATTTACAATTTTACATTATGATGATATAAATTCAATCATACAACTAGTACTACATCAATGATGATAAAATGACAAACACGAGAGAAATAAGAACCACAAACTGCAATTTTCTCATGAAGTCTTTAAAATCAAAATCTATTGTATAGATAGTAGACACAGTCACTGCTACTATAGGTTGGAATGCTGATGGCAAATACAAAATAGGGTAGATACTAGAGACTAGAACTGTAGAATGATAGGGTCCATGATCTTAATGGTAAGATCTGCCCTCTCCCACCAACCATCATTTAAAACTGTATCCTTGATATTTTTCAAAGACGTTTGATCTGCTTTTCTCCAAAAAGACCAAAACTCCTCCCTTTCCTTTGACCTTTACTAGCTGCCCTTCATGATTAAGCCGTGATTTATGTGAAATGAGAAAGACACTGGACCACTGTAGGAAAAATAAACTTAAAGATTGGTGGACAAATCCACTTTCCCAGCACTTGGAATCCCTTCTAACACTGCATAATAATCCTCAGCTGCACTCCAAATTGCCTCACAGTCAAACTTGCTGAATGAAATAACAAAAAAGAAGGCAAAAACATGATTTAATGCCTGGGGGACGTGTCCAATTTTCAAGACGTGTCCTCACGTATTGGTGTCCAACACATGAAATATGGTGCATGGCCCCTATTTGGACGTGTCTGGTTACTTAGACAAGCACATACATACATACAAACAAATAAACTGATATATACATATACATGCATATCCAAATAAATAAATAAATGTCCGTATATTGATATATGGATATACATATAAATAAATAAAGACATCATATTTATATCTTTGCATGTGTAGATATATACAGAAATACATGTAGGGGTTATGCATATGCAAGATTTGAAGCATAAAGTATCTTCCTAAAAAGAAGTTTTCAATGAATGCAAGAAAATGCTTGTCAAATTTAAAATAAAAGACATAGCTGCCAAAGAGACCTTCACATCTTTGATAAGACCATAGACAAGGATAGACTTTGAATCAAATCCACATACATTCTTATATGGCCTAGTAATTTCCATTTCGAATTGATGCATCACTTTCAATGGCATTGTTGTCGCCTAAGATGTACACCTAAGTGTGGGAAAAGCTCTAACCCCGCAAGGTATAATCTTTAAGGCTCAACCCTCAGAGTAGGGGCTGTCACCTAATCCCTACTCACTTCGTTTAAGCTCTCCTAGATAAGCTAAGGGGGTTAGTCCCTAAGGATAGTTAGAAAGGGAAATCTTGTTGCAACAAGAAGTCTAGGAGGCTAAGAGCAAGGCAATTATTTCTCTAAGCAACTTGATTTAAAAATTATTTAGCAAGTTTGATTACCAAATAAGCAAAGTAAATATTTAAGAGACAATCTCAATAAGACAATGACTAGATTAACAATGATAAACCAGTGCCTTATAACAATCCTCAATAGAGATTCAACACTTGCAAAATATAATAATATTTCAAGTCACAAGATAAATAATGTTGCAAGATGAGTATTAGTACAAGAAATGGCACAATATTAAAAGATGAGCAGAAAATATAACTTGCAAGAATGAAAGAAACTTGTACTTTGCTTTTATAGAGATGCTCAAACAAATATGACAATATCAATGGACAATGAGCAAGGAAATCAAATGACAATACAAGAGCAGTAATATAGTAATGCAAGTAAAGATATAGTGCTCACAAAATAACAATATGCCAAGTTAGAGAAAGCCAGATAGATGAATGCAAACTAGATCCTAAATGCAAGGTGAGAAATGCAATTGCTTCAATTAAGAAAATATGCTTCAATATTAAAAACCAAGGTACATACAATAACATTTAAAGCACAAGGTATTTTGCGTGCAATAAAGACCAACGAAGCAAATCAAATGCGATTTAATGAAGCAATTAAAAATGCAATTAGAGCAATGTCTGAAGTGCCTTAGATTAACAATGTTCTTCAAGATTTTCATTACTTATTATGCAGTTAAACAAGTAGAGAAATATATAGAGACTTACAATTATTAGTTGGCAAATGAGATTGCTAAGAGTGATTTTGAGAAATTACTACTTAAGAGTCAACACCAAGACAAGAGATATGCAATGACAAGAGATATGCAATGCAATTAGACCAATTAGAATGCAAATTAAGATGCAAATGTTATATGCAAAAAAATAAGTAATGCAAGTTAGATCTAAACTAAAAAAAGAGCAAGAAAAGGCCTCCCTCTAAATGGAGGCGGGATACCATGGAATGAAAATCCCAAGCTCCCTCAAAGAAAAGATGTTTTTATTATTAGATATTACAAAGATAGAGACCCTTTGATAGTGAGAAAGGCCCTACAAACTTGAAGAGGATTATAAATAATAGATCTTTACAGCAACAATGAGATCCTTCCTCAAGTCACAAAGAAAGTGAATGAAGAAATTTATAAGGATATTCAGTGAATTGCAATGAAACTTCCCCGATCAAAATGAATCAATCCTCCAAACCACAGTTGTCTCAAGTGAAAGATGATTGCAACAAATGTCTTTGATCTGCTCTTGACCTAGAGAGAGAACAACCTCACAAATCTCAACTTGGGTGAGTCATATTGTTTAAAGTCATTGTATACAAAATGATATCTAACGCAGTTGAATCCCAAAAATGATATCTAATATAATGCACTGCGGAAACCCCTCATACTTAAATACAGAGAGTAAAGGGAGCTCTACTTGAATGGTTCATGAGGCACAATACTTGCTAAGGTTTTGCAAATTGGGTAGCAAGCTAAGTGGGCTTGATTGTGGGGAAAATTCCACAATTAAGCGCGCTTGAGCCAGAGGCATTCTGGGATGGGTGACCTCCCGAGAAGTCCTCGTTATTGGGTGCAAGCCCCGGAAGTGATGATTGACGCTATGTGATTCATTTCACTAGTTTCAATCCCACTTCTTGACCCCTGTGAGCATCACCCGATGCAATGAGTGCTAAGTGGACTATTCAAAAATCATGAGAAATTAGTCAGTTACGACTACCTATCATGGAAATGGTCATAGATTAATGTCTTGCTTAACGCAGTTGAACCCCAAAAATGGGATCTAATATTTTATATTTGACTATTTTTTAGTTATTTAACTATTTTATATTTAACTATAATTGTCTATATTTATATTTTATATTTAATTGTCTATATATATTTTATATTTAACTACTTTTTGGTGTTTTTTGGGGCATGGTTATTAATGTCACATGGGCCAACATTTTTAATTTAATATCAAGATTTGCATTGCATTAATAACTTTTTCAATCATATGGGTAAGGTAGGTAAATAATATTAATAAAATATTTCACGAATACCCAAATTAATAATAAAATATTTCACCGATACCCAAACTAATAATAAAATATTTCACTGATACCTAAATTAAACAATTTAAAATTATTAAGACATTTACCTTTTTTTTTAAATTTAAAGGATTTTGATTGGTTTACATGTTGTGACATTGAAATTACATGAAAATTTCATGGATACTTTTAGGCTAAAATTGTCTCTAATGAAGATTATGTTGAAAATTGATAGCTATGTGATAAATTTCCTTGAATAGAATTTCATTTATGACCTTTCTAAAGTGGCGTTCTAAAAATAGAAAAGCATGTCTATCTTTGCGACCATGACTTTCCAAAAATAATAAACCACCTTCCATCAATTCGTAATGATATATACATGATGGAAAATCACTTAACTTGTGCTTAATCAATCTCAATTGTTTAATTTTTAACTTGATCATCAATATTATTATTATTATTATTATTATTATTATTGTTAGTGTCTGTCAGTCCTACCAGTCACCAATGATCAAATATGCTCTTACAAGGTTTTTTGTTAGGGTCTTAGGTCAAATTTGTATGGTTTCAGTAGGTCTTCAAATAAAAATTTGGTCACTGGCTAGTGTGTCTAGGTGTGTTACTACTCCTTTCAGTCCATGTTTTGGTCTTGCCATCATTCATTTTGATGAGTCATCACTGAAATGTCTTCATCACCATCAATCTCACTCACATCACCATGGTCATCATTCAGGTCATTCCATGTAGTGTCATCATTAGGACTTAGGGTCAAAATCATAAAAATCGGTCATTTCACCATTAAATTCAGCATTGAAGGAGTAGTAATAGTCAAAAATGTTCAATAAAGGTTCAAAAGTGTAATTTCATTTCTATTATGATGTAATATGTTTCAAAAGGTTCTAAAGCTGCAGTTTGAAATCAAAAGGTAAAAAAGAATTGGTAGGGGTCACTTAACCACCAAAGGAGAAAATCGATTTTCAAGCTACAAAAGACCAAGGGTGCTTCTCATTTTCGCATTTCATCTCCAAGAGACCTCTCCCCACCTTCAAAGACCACTTGCACCCTCAAAACAACAATCCCTTGCTTCCAGAGTGCTTCATCCTTTGTTGCGCTGTGCTTGTGCAACACATTCGCTACGCTGCCTTTTGCTAGAAGTTGTTGCGCATTCAAGGAGCCAAATCTTCATTTGCAGGAGTTTCTACATCAACAAGAAGGTTCCAGTGTATCAAATGCAAGTAAGTGAGCCCTCAGATTACTTCTTTTGTCTTCATTTTGTGCTTGGAAAGAGAAATTCCCTCTTCTAGGGTTTTGAGTGCATTTGCTTGGTTTCATGTCCACATTCACAAATTGCTAAGCAAAACCCTAATATTGAATCTCACTCACCTTCCCCCCTGTTATACACCTTCCTAATCACTCCTACCCCTCATTTTCCCTATTTTCCTACAAACCCTATCCTAGACTAGACTTTCCCCGACTAGGGTTGTTTTTCCCCTTTTGACACCCTACCTCTCACTCATTCCCGGAAATTTCACTTTCCCCTACTCCCTAACATCTCTCCCTACCCCCTTAAATTTTCCCAAGAATTTAGGAGGCCCCTAACCCCTTCATCTCCCTTCATTCCCAAAAACTGCCCAAATCCCCTGTTTTTCCCTACACTAAACCCTAATTCCCTTTCCCATTGAGCTAGGGTTAGCAATGGATTTGGAAACCACTGAGCAGAAGAGGCACAAGGGAGGTCAGATCAGCAGGTATGAGCCCACTTCAGCACATGAGATCATGTCTTCACCTTTCCTTAAGAAATCATTTCAGGATGTTGGTTGCCTTGCCTTTTGCCAAAGGGTTGAGGAACCTGGTTTTCATGACAAAATTACCAGCACTTTTGCCAGCAGATTAAGGAGAGATAAGGTGACTATTGCAAGGGTGGTGTTCACTCTTTCAACAGAGACCATTGCCATAGCCACAGGGATTCCAAACAGTAGAGAAAATTGGTTCAAGGGTAGAGACCTTGACCTTGACAGCTATAAAATGTACTTGAAGCCAGCATACAAAGCAGCTCCAACACACATCTTTCCATTTAGACAGTTGTTGGACAAGTATGCCCCTCTCATGGAATTGATCATGAGATATTTTACATGTGAGGCCAGGTACTCGAGGTTATATCAGTATCATATGAGACTCTTGATGCATTTCACCAGTGTAAGAACCCTAAATTTGCCTCATTATCTTTATAAAAGCATGGTGAAAATGACAGAGAAGGTACGGAGATTGGGAGAAAATCGTCATGCTAGTTGGTTTCACCATGGCTTGGTGAAGATCCCTGTTTCCCATCAGCTCACACAGATCTATTTGTCATGGGATGGTTTTATATATTCAGCTTCTCTTTTGTCTTCTCCAGCGCAATCTAGTAGTCACTCTACACCTTTGTCATCACCAACACAGCAAGAGATTGCTTCCACAAGCAGACCTATCAAAAGAATTCCTAGGGCAGAGGTGACTCAGACCTATGTTAGAGGTAAGAGGCTTGTGTTTGCACCAGTTATCGTTGAAAGGGCCAAGCCTACATCAAGTGAACAAGGAACATCATCACATCATGAGGCACCATTGCAGGATGAGGAACAATTCCATCATGACACTAATATGGCAGATTTGAAGCATGAAAAGGAAAAAACAGCAAAGCAGATCATCATGGAGAAGGAAGCTGATATTAGAGAGCTCAAGGACAATTTGTCAAAGGCCAACTTCTTGGTTTCATTCTTGCAACAGGAGAACACGCAACTAAAGGTAAATCAACTGCTCTTAAACAAGCCTAAAACAGATTGGACAAGGGATGATGCAAAAGGTAAGGCAATGGTAGATATCGATGATTCAGAGGATCAGGAAGAGCAGGTTAGAACAAGGAGACCAAGGACAAGAGGTAACAAGAGGGCACTTGCGCAACAAAAAGAAACATCTCCACCAAAGGCTCAAATGACAGTTGATGAACTTATTTTGGTAGAGATTGAGAAAGACAAAGTAGGTTGGCTTGATAGAGTGAATTGCCACATGGAAATGCTTCTCAAGAAGGCAAACAGGAACAACAACCTACAAAGACACATGGCCAAGCATTACTATACAAGAAACCATGTCTCCCAAGTCAGAATCAAACAGTTGAAAAAGAAGCTCAAGCAAACCCTAATGAGGCAAAAAGAGAAGGATAAGTTGGATTTGCTTGTTGAAGCCTCCCTCATAACATGACACGTCATCACCGGGCTTCATGGGACAATTTTGTACAAGTTTTGAAGAAATTTGCAAAATTTTGATATTTTGTGACTTTTGGCCTATTTGGAAAATGAGTTTCAGCGAAAAGCGCAGCGCCTTGGTGCTGCGCTTTTTCTTCAGCCATCCAAACACCAAAAACTTTATATTGTTGAACACATAATGACTTATACATCACAGCTATCAACTTTTTATGCCTTGTCAACAAACTAGTGGAGAGAAAATGCCCCAAAACAGGTCAAAAAGACACTTTCTACCACTGTTTTGGACTAGGCGCTGCGCTTTTGGGAGTAGTTGTGGGAAAATGCATTTTTCTCTGTCATGGAGTATCCATTTTGCTTGCTTGAGGTGTCTAATGACAACTAGACATCCTCAGCTTTCCAATGCATCTTTCAGAACTGGATTTGGAGTAGGGGAAGGCCTTCATAAGTTCTTCACAAGCTGGGCGTTGCGCTTTTTTCTAGAGGCGCTGCAATTTTGCAGAGATGCGTTGCGCTTTTGCCTGTAGTGCATTTTTTCGAGGTTTTTCTTAGTAAATCTTGGTTTGATAATGTAATTTCTTTACTTTCATGTTGAGTTGATGTAATATGATGTAAATGGACTTGTCATAGTCATTTTGATGTCATTTTCGACCTCATTGATGAGAAGTAGGTCAGTCAAACTCTAAATGGAGGATTTGTTTTAACCTCCCTAGTCATTAGGGTTTTGTTGAGAGATTCTTGTGAGTTGTTCCTACACTGAGGGATTCGACCCCTGAGAGAGGGGAAGTTGTTTTTTAGTCTATATGTGTGTGTTTTTCAGTCATTTTGAGGGTTGGACATCAGAGGGTGGAAGTCTTGTAGCTTGTACTTCATCACTTTTTACAGGAGATCAAAAGACAATTGCAGCTACTATTCAGGAATTCTCGTGTTGTGAGTTTGTGATCATTTCTCTCTTTGTTATAGTTTTATATGAATGATATATTAGTCTCCTTACCATATCTTCCTTCTTCAGTGATTTTCCTAAGAGGTTAGGAGCATAATTATTTTCATTAAGCTTTGTTTTGTAGGGAATCTGTTAAGATATTTCGAAACATAGGAAATAGTTAAGTATAACTCGGTCTAGTGTAGAGTTACGTAAAGTGTGTTTCTTTACTATGTACATTTGTAACTTATAATCCGACGGTCACGATTTGTAGTGATCCGACGATTCACTCTCTCCTCGGTATTGACGACACTTGATCCCACCCGATTAGTCAATGATCTCTATTTAAAAAGCATGGAGGGTCATTTGTCCGGTAACTGTTAATGAGAGAAACATATGTAATGTAACTTTTCTTTTTATATTAATAAATTGCCTAAAGTGGCTGCGTTGGCTTAGGTCGTGGACTGTTTCCCTCTTCGAGGGTTTTAACCACGTGATATATTGGTGTACTGATTTGTGATCTGTTTGTGAGCCAGACCTTCGGTTTTTTATCTAAGGAACTTACCTTGTAAATTCCTACATGGTATCAGAGCTATTTTGAGGACTGCATCCGTTGTTGATCCAAATCCAAAGCCAGTGTGACTACATGCGACTGTCGTTTTGTAGATCTACTATTTCTGAACTTTTTGGGCTTGCAGAACAGCTCTGTTGTGTCCGGAGTGTCTGTTACAGTAAGGAACCCCTTTCATTTCATGCGATATGGTTTCCGGTTGCCCAAGTTATGTCATTTTAGATCTGGAGGTATAAAGTACTTGTTTTGCAATTATATTTATTAATCATTTTGTTTATTTTTGTTCCCTCTGTTTAGTTCGGTTTAAATTTTTTCTATTACCGGATTTATTGCCTCTTCTCTGTGTATGCTCTTTGCTCTGCGCTATGTGTGATCTTGGCAAATCAGAATCAGGAAGACGGGATTTTTTTTTTTTGGCTACGTATGCTCTTTCCCCGCGTCTTTGTGCGATCTTAGGAAATCAGAAATAGCAAAAAAGGGATAGTTGCCGGTAAGGGTAACCGAAAATCTAACATTTTGCCGTAAGGCTTGCATTTCGTTGTTTTTTGTGCACGGATTTTGTGTTTTTTTTGCAGGAAAAAGCACGCACACCGAAGAGTAAAAAAAACCCACCTTCCTTCTTTCAAACAATTACATAATCCTTTTACTAGCTCACTTGGTGTAAAGTTAGTATATGAGAATAGAGGTCTTGGGTTCAAGTCTCTTTCTCAAGTTTCTTTTTCTAAAAAGGTTTTTGTTAAAGGGGCGGGATTTTTTTTTTAAAGTAGAACTTCATCATCAAATTTCAACCATTCCCGTAACTATTCGACATCTACAACTCAGTTTTTTCAAAAAGGCATAACTTCTTCATCCGGAAGCCGTTTTTCGAGCCGTTTTTTTAATCGCCCTAATGTTTCGGGATCTTTCCATTAGAGCAGTTAGTTTCAGCCCTTTTCAACTTCAATTTTTAAAAAATGGAAAGTGTTTGCCTAGTTATTCTTAACAGCACCAATTATTTACAATGGCTACCTCACATGGTAGATTTACTTAGAAGTAAAGGGCTTTATAGAATAGCCACAGGACAAGAAACTAAACCTACCAATGCAGATAAAGCCGCTAAATGGGAAACTAAACAAGATCAAGCACGAGGGTTGATAGGAATGCCCATTGCTCAAGATCTTCGATTTCATATCCAAGAAATTGACACCCCTGATGCAGCTATGAAAAAGCTAAACATTGTTTTTGGCATTCAAAATGAAATCAAGGCCCACCAGCTTGAAATGAGTTGCTTACTTTGGACCCCAATAATTTCTCCTCTAT
The DNA here is from genome assembly GCA_034641835.2 of Pinus albicaulis. NCBI lineage: Eukaryota > Viridiplantae > Streptophyta > Pinopsida > Pinales > Pinaceae > Pinus > Pinus albicaulis. The sequence continues at coordinate 1,733,946,288 of CM076578.1, read as the reverse complement.
TGAAGATTTTTTGTCCAAATTCAAGACCCTTAGACTTCTTTTAGAAGGTAGTAAGGTCAAAAAGGAAGATGGTAGCCTTATCTATTCCATTCTTGCTAAGCTTGGATCTGCATACTTTGTATTTGTTTCCACCTTCCATTCTACTAGAGAAGCCCTCATTTCTCAAGGAACAGCCTACAAGTCCCCCTCTTTTGATGTCTTTTGCGATTCTTTGATAAGAGAACAAGAAAAACTCCTACACCTTGGTCTTATCACTTCTGGAAACGTTTCTAAGAAAGCCTTAGCAGCCCAACAACAACCATATCAAAAGAATCCCAGGAAGCAGTATCCTAAAAAGTATGGTCCTAAACCAAACAAGGGTCCTAAGCAATTTCAGCCACAAACTGAAAAAGCAACTCACCAAACTGATAAGGCAACTAAAAACAAAGGGAAGAAAACAGATAGACATTGCAACTTTTGTAATCATGATGGCCATGTAGAGTCCAAATGTTTTAAAAATATAGAAGCCTTGGAAGCAGCAATGAAGAAGCACCACATCAATTTGGAGACCTCTTCAACTTCATCTTCAGGAATGGCACTTTTTGCTTGTGGTTTTCAAGCATCTAGTTATGCATTAAATGTATCTTCTTCTTCTGATTCTCATTAGTGGCTCATTGATTCTGAAGCTTCTTACCACATGGCCAAAAATAAAGCCATGTTTTCTTCTTTAAATGATTGTAACACCAAACATATTTATGTTGGTGATGATAGATTTCTTAGTGTCGTAGGATCTGGAACCATTCATCTAGATAATGGTCAGTTTAATGATGTACTATGTGTTCCTACCTTGTCATGCAACCTCCTATCTGTTTATCAGTTAACTCATTCAGGTGAAGGGAAAATAATAGAATTCTCACCTCATGATGTTGTAATCAAGGACCTCAAAGATCCTAGACATATTTTAGCTACTGGCATTGCTAATGATTCCACAAGGTTGTATATTCAACATATGTGCCACCTATCTCTATCTCTTCTATTTTTTATAGCATTCCTTCTAGTTCAGATGATGACAGCGAGGATGAAAATCCTCCTCCACCTCTTGAAGATATTCCTTCCGCTCCACAGCTTCCAAGATGGGTCTGCTCTACTCGGGATGCAGCAGGTTCTCTTGCAGGTGACCCTGCAGATCGACGACGTACACATTCTCAATTCGAAAGAGCCTCTTCCTTATTGGCTCAAGTTCCCAAAAAACCTGATCCAAACACCTTTGAAGAAGCTTCCAGTCATCCAGATTGGGATGAAGCTATGAATGAAGAATATCATTCCTTATTGGCCAACAATACTTGGGATCTTGTTCCTCTTCCAAAAGGAAGAAAACTTGTCAAATGTAGATGGGTTTACAAAACAAAGTTTGGACCAGATGGAAAAGTGGATAGACATAAAGCTCGTCTTGTTGCTAAAGGATTTTCACAAGTTGAAGGCGTTGACTATACTAAAACCTTCTCCCCTGTTGCCAAAATGAATTCTATCTGCCATGTTCTTTCCCTTGCTGCCTCCTTTAAATGGGAAGTCCATCAGATGGATGTTAAATCCGCCTTCTTACATGGAAATTTGCATAAAGAAATCTACATGGAACGACCCCCTGGCTTTATCCAAAATGACTCTAGCCTTGTTTGTCGCCTTAAGAAGTCTCTCTATGGTCTCAAACAAGCTCCTTGGGCTTGGTATGCCAAAATGGATAGATTTCTATTAGATAATGGCTTTTTTAGGTGTCATTATGACAACACTGTCTACACCAAGAAAGTGGGTAAGTCGTTCACCATCCTTGTTCTTTATGTTGATGATCTTATCCTTACTAGTAGTGATCCCAACCATATAAACCAGTGAAGCCTAGCCTCAAAAAGAAGTTTGAAATGACAGACTTAGGACACTTGCATTATTTCCTTGGTCTTCAAGTCATGCAATCCAAAGAAGGTATTACCCTTTCTCGGTCCAAGTATGCCTGTGATCTTCTACATTATTTTCACATGGAAGACTGTAAGCCAACCCCTTCTCCCTTTCAGTCTGGAGTCAAGCTTTCAGTCACTTGTACTACCCCTGAAATTGTTGCTACCTTATACCGTCAACTTGTTGGTAAACTTCTGTATCTAACCCATACCCATCCTGACCTTTCCTTTGTCGTTGGTCTTGCCACACGGTTTATGCACCAACCTCATGAAAGTCACTGGAAAGCAGCTAAAAGAATACTACAGGCCCAAGGTACAAAGCCACTGGATTCATTAGCAAGCAGCAGGAGCATCTCCATTGTTGATTGGTTTCCACCAGGACTACTGCTTGGTGTGACCCGATGATCATTGTCTACTCAGGATATGTATTGTATGTATTCACTCTTGGTTCAGGACCTATTACTTGGTCTTGTAAGAAACAAAGTGTCGTCTCTCTTTCTTCAGTAGAAGCAGAGTATCGTGGTGTCGTTGAAGCCATGTGGCTTCGTCGGATCCTGCCTGAATTTGGTCTTCATCAGCCACATCCAACTACACTTTGGTGTGATAATCAAAGTGCCATTCATCTATGTAAAGATCCAGTTCAGCATCAGCGTATGAAACACATTGAGCTCCACATACACTTCATCAAAAAGCTCATTCATGATCGTGTTATTGAAGTGCAGTATTGTCCAACCAATGATCAAGTAGTCGATATCTTTACAAAGGCTCTCACAGAAGCGAAGTTTACCAAACGTCGATCCATGCTTAGAGTTCAGGAAAGTTATCATTAAGGGGGGGATAGGGTCTAATGCCTCCTTCCTTCTCCTATTGTGTCACCTTTGTAAATCCTTCAATCCTATCCCAAGTTGTTCTTAAGGGGGGATGTTAGGATATTTCGACACATAGGAAATAGGCTCATCAGATCCTGTCTGAATTTGGTCTTCATCAGCCACATCCAACTACACTTTGGTCTGATAATCAGAGTGCCATTAACCATAGAAGATCCACCATGGACGTATGAAATATATTGAGATCTTCATATACACTTCATCGGAAAGCTCATTCATGATCGTGTTCTAAGTGCATTTTGTTCAACCAATGATCAAGTAGCCGATATCTTTACAAAGGCTCTCACAGAAGCGAAGTTTACCAAACTTCGATCCATGCTTGGAGTTCAGGAAAGTTATCATTAAGGGGGGATAGACTCTAATGCCTCCTTCCTTCTCCTATTGTGTCGCCCTTTTAAATCCTTCAATCCTATCCCAAGTTGTTCTTAAGGGGGTATGTTAGGATATTCCGACACATAGGAAATGTTTAAGTATAACTTGGTCTAGTGTAGAGTTAGGTAAAGTGTGTTTCTTTACTATGTACATTTGTAACTTATAATCTGACGGTCACGATTTGTAGTGATCCAACGGTTCACTCTCTCCTCGGTATTAACGACACTTGATCTGTGGCTTAACACCCGATTGGTCCATGATCTCTATTTAAAGAGCATGGAGGGTCATTTTGTGTATTTGTCTTCTTGATTAATGAATTCATGGTGCACATGCTCATTAAGTTCTTCTTGCTCTTTCAAACCCTACACTACACCAACCAATCCTTAAGCCATCACAAAAGCATAACTATCTTGCTCCTCCATATCTCTTGCAACTGAAACCTTTGATGCTTTTAACCTAGTTCCCTTATTTTCACTCCTGATCCAATAGAAAAAACCCCAAATCTTTCAAAACCTAGAGCTAAGCTATCTAGCCTAAAATCCATTCTTGCACCAGTCAAATCCTTGGTTGAGATTTTCATAGAGAGAGCCCTCTCTGGTTTGGTAGGGCTAGCTACCAAACTAAAAGCTTGGTTTGAGGTTACCTCCGTCGATATCCTTTCAGCCTTGGGACATTGTGGAGGCTAACAATTACTATTATCCTCTTTATGACATTATTGAACTATTATTAAAAAGAAATTCAAGTCTCTCAATCATGTCATGTAACTCCCCTCAATTCATGCATATGTTACTCTCTCTCTCTTAATGGATTCATTCATCTCTCTCTTTAATGCTCTTACACGTCTCTTATATTCTCTTACACACTTTAATGACTTGTCATAAAAAGATTCATGTTACACCTCTTTAATACATAAGTTACACTCCTCTTCTTTATGGCATAAGTTACACTCCTATTTAGGCATATGTAACTCCTCCAAGGCATAGAAGTTACTCCCTCATGAATTCGACCTCCTTGCTCTTCCTATATATTTGTGCCTATCATCCTCACTTGACACACTTGTGCTTGTGAAAGGAGAGTTCAAACTTGAGAAAGAGAGAGTTGGAGAGTCTAGAGGAAGATTGAGAGAGAGAGAAAGAGATCCTTAAAAGCAAGAGCAGATCTTGGAGAGCCAAAGTGATTCAATGTTTGCATCAGCTACAGCTATCAGAGATCTCTGAAAAAGGAATCCAACAAAAATATAATCATCATCATATGAGCAGTGCAACATGGAGTTCGGACCTAGTTGCCCAAAATTAACAAAAATTCAACAGATTGAAGACTAATTATAATGGTGTGCAAGGTTGATTACTATGTTCTCAAAGTTAGTTGTTGATTGTTTGGTGTCTGTCTTACAACAAAAATGAATATATGGCACATGAGAACTTGAGAACATGGTTTGAAGAACTTGATGTTTGCATTGAACATAAACAACAATTTACCGTATTGTATATGATGAAATGACATTTACAAGAACTGCACAACTATGACTTGTATCCAAGCCATGAAATCCATGAATAAGAATTCATATTATAACCTAATTAATATAACCATGTTGTTGATACTAAAAGGACTATAGAGGAGTTTGAAGTCATTAAAATTGAAGTTGGTACAAATCTGGAAAAGGAATATTTTAATTTTTCCCTAACTCAGAGGACAGACACAGATTAGAGCTTGGTTATTAGCATCAGAAGCTCAGATTGACAGTTTATTATCATCTTTCGCATCCCAGATTTGCAGTGGGTAACCAACGTCTGTGTTTTGTAGCAAAAATGGAGAAACTCTCGAGCTTTGTCTTATGCAATCATTGATGTTGGACTCTGATTCTTCAATTTTGTAAACAGTTCGAGGTGTATTTATGTTGACTTAAGCTTCAAAATTAGAAATGAAGAGGTAGACTACGAACAGCCCTAAAATACAAAGAGGCAACCCTTCACTTTGAATTCTTGCATGGAACACAAGCAGTTAGAGAGCTTTGTATACAAAAGATGCATTTTTGAATGATAGTGATGCTAGAGAATTGAATTCTGAGAGAGAAAGTTCATGAATATCCTAGTAACGAGAAAAGGAGAAATAGGAGTATAAGTGGAGTAGAATTGAGAAAGAGTAGTAGAGGAAATAAGAAATTGAAAAGAGGACAAAAACATAGTTCAGAGAAGAGAAAAGACCAGGTAACCAGCAAAGTTAATTTGTAATTTGAGTAGGGGATTGTTGTCTCCTTTCAGGTAGTGGCCTGAAAAAGAGCAAGTTGGAGCCTATAGAAGAGAAAGTATGAGCTTCCCCACAAGTTGTTGCTTGTAGAAGAAATTTGAGGTAGTAGCCCCTTGTAGGCAGAAAGCCTACAGAAAACTTGATGTAATAGAGGGAGTAGGAACATGTCTTCACATCACTTCAGCCAAAAAATTGTGGTTTTCTCCCTTTGTGGGTTTCCACTTATATTTGGTGTTTGTGTGTTGAATGTCTTGATTGTGTGTATGCTTTTAAATTCATTGTTAAATGTTGAACGTGTGAAAATTACAAATAGTTGCAGTGATAGATTTATTTCTCCTACTTATTATTTCAATAAGTTATTATTCAAAAATCTTCCAACAAATATCGAAATAAATACTACTGCAACATTCACAAATATATATGCAGAGAAATAAACAAAAGAGAACGTAAGCACAAGAATCAATCACATTTACATAGTTATTTTTGGACAATTGTCCCCAGAAAAACCCAATGTGGGAAAATCGGTGCAGTAGATGAGGGTTTTATTAATTCTTCAGCAAATGATATCTTTACAGGGAAAATATTCAGCAGATAAATTCTCAAACACCTTAGACTGAATTCCCGGCTTACTCGGACAATTCTATGACACCCAGAACAGCCCCTGCATGCCCCTGCGTCTCTCTGTGTGATTCATTGAGCAGTCCCAGCGCTGGACTGTGTGAGTCTGCGTGGAGACTGCGTGGGTTCTCTGCGCTGCAGCCTTGAGCTGCCTCCAGTCACCCACTGCTGCCCTCCGACCCTGATCTCGATCACCACTGACCTCCTCCTTCTACTTCTGCAACTTCTCGCCCTACAACTCTCCCACTGAGATCGAATTCTACATCATAATGGATCTCCTTCGAGTACTGAGTGTATGCCTGGCTTATTTTCCAAGTGACCCTCAAACCTTCTTTTATAATCTTCCTATTGGGGAACCAACGGCCCAGATTAAAAGATTAATCAATGGCTAAGATTAAATCTTAACTTGATCCATGTTTTCTAGAAGATTCACACTCTGACTTATTAATACCCTTTAATTATTTCATTTCCCTAAGTTTAGACTTAGGGTCTTCATTAAAATAATTAATTATTTTAATAAGTCATGAACCGAGTGGAATTTCCACAAACTGTTTCTGGGTTCTTTGGAATGTTGTTGTCCAAGCCTCCCTGCAAAGTTTGAGACGTGGAACACTTTTAGATGGTACAAAAATCAACACTCCCTCTTAGCGAGGAAGGTGTTCCAACAATATGCCTGTTGCATGTTGCTCTGATTTTGAAGCACCTTCTGCGTTGTTGATCTTAGGACTCTGCCCCCCATCTACTGCACTGCTGCCTCCTGTACTGTTGCCTTTGACACTGCCTCTGTACCACAACTCCCTTTGAATACTGAATCTCTCCATTCCTGCTACTGGAAGGGATTCTTCATCATCCCCATCTTCTCTTTTAAAAAGTTGACAAACTTTGTCTTCCCTAGAGCCTTTGTGAGGATGTCTGGCACATGTTCTCCTGTTGGAGTGTACTGCAACTGAACAGCTCCATGTTGTACACAGTCCCTGATAAAGTGACACCTGATGTCAATATGTTTCGACCTATCATGAAACACAGGATTCTCATAGATCTTTATGCAACTTTGATTATCACATAAGATGTTGGTCGCTTCCATTTTTTCTTGAGTAGATTCACTAGCAATTTCCTAAGCCATACGGCTTCGCACAAAGCTGTGCTCGCTGCCATATACTCTGCTTCTGCTGAACTCAGTGCTACAGACTTCTGATTCCTACTGCACCAGGAAGTCATTCATGATCCTAGATTGAAGCAATACCCACTGGCACTCTTCCGATCAACTGAATTTCCAGCCCAATCTATGTCGGTGAAACCACTCAACCTGACATCATTGCTACGAGTGTACTTCAATCCAAGCCCGACTGTCCCTTGAAGGTACCTGAGAACATGCTTGGCTGCTGCCCAATGTGCCCTCTTCGGTTCCACCATGAACTGACTGAGGGTATTAACAGCATAACAGATGTCTGGCCTTGTATTTACCAGATACATCAATGACCCTATGAGCTACCTATACAGCGTAGGATCAGCCTCATCATCTTCGAACGTGTCGATTTTCCTCCAGTTGGTGATCATTGGAGTTGTCATGGGCCTACAATCCTCCATCTAAAATCTCTTCAGAATCTCTATAGTGTATCTTCCTTGACCAAGGAAGATCTCCCCATTCTGTTGCCAAACTTCCATCTCCATAAAATAGTGCATATGTCCTAGATCCTTCATGTCAAATTCTTCAGCCAAATTCTTCTTGCAATCTATGATGAGCCTTGATGATCCTGTAGAACAAATCATCTACATACAACACCAGTATCAAAGGCTCACTTCCTACTCTTAAATAGTAGAGATTGGGATCTACATCACTGTTGACGAATCCCATCTTCTGCAGGTAGCTGTCAATTCGACCATACCAGGCTCTAGGAGCTTGCTTCAATCCATACAATGCTTTCTTCAATCTGCACACATGAGTTTTCCGATCATGTGTCTCAAAGCCCTCTGGTTGTTCTATATACACCTCCTCTTCTATCACATCGTTCAAGAATGTCGTCTTGACGTCCATCTAGTGAATTTCCCATCCCATTTGTGCAGCAAGGGATATCACGGACCTGATAGATGTGTATCTGGCTACTGGGGCAAAGGTTTCTTCATAGTCAATTCCTTCCTTCTGAGCATACCCCTTAGCCACAAACCTGGCTTTAAATTTCTCGATGCTGCTATCTGCAGCATACTTGATTTTTTAGATCCACCTAGATCCTACAATTGATATCTCCTGAGGTCTGAGTACTACTTCTCAGACATCATTCATAATGTTGGAATTGTACTCTTCCACCATTGCATCAACCCACACCTGGTGCTGAGCTGCTTCCCGAAAACTGGAAGGTTCTCCGACTTGAGCAACCAAGGCTTGATACCTCTCAGGCTACCTATGTTGTCTCTTCTCATTTTGAGGGATTCCGACAAAGTCCTTTGCATCCTTCAGAATCTGTCGAAGTTCCCTGCTCGTTCTTCCACTGGTAGTGGGTGGATTTACCAGCTCTCCTTGCAAATCTTTGGGAGACACATCCTTTGGATCACCATGCCTTAGAGAGGCAACTAAATTTTCTGCAGCTAGTTGTTGGGGCTAGACCAGAGGCTCTTCCCCTGACTGCGTAGCAGAAGGCAGCTCACGTGATCTTCTAAAGGCATTCTCCTTCATAAACTTCACATCCCTTCGCACCACCGCTTTCCTTCCTGCTCTCAGGAATGTAGACGTGATAAGCCTTTGCATTCTCGGTGTATCCTACCAGATACCCCTTTTCAGCAGTCATCTCCAACTTCTTCCTCTTCTCACTGGGCACATGACAATAAGTTGTACTGCCGAAGATCCTAAAGTGACTCACTTCAGGCTTGCTGCCAGTGAAGACACTTTCTGGCGTGATCTTCCCCAGTGCAGCATGAGGAGTCCTGTTTTGAATGTAGACAGTTGTATTACACACTTCAGCCCATAGAAATTTAGGCATGTCTTGGTCATACAACATAGCTCTGGTTGCTTCAACAATAGTCCGATTCTTCCTTTTTGCCACACCATTCTGCTCCAAATTGTATGGAGTTTTCCATTCTCTTTTGATGCCTTCCCTTGCACAGAAACTGGTGAATTCCTTATCTATGTATTCACCACCATTATCTGATCGCAACACCTTGATTCGCTTCCCTGTCAGATTTTCCACCAGAGCCTTAAACTCTTTAAATCGACTGAAGACTTCATCCTTGGTCTTCAAGAAGTAGATCCAGGTTTTCCTGGAATGGTCATGAATGAAGGTGACGAAATATTCGGCACCACTAAGAGCTCAAGTGGACATCAGCCGACAGATATCTGAGTGTATTAGATCCAACACACCCTTGGCCCTATTGTTGCTTCTCTGATATGCTGCCGTGGCATATTTTCCCAATACGCACCCCTTGCAAACATCATCTCGTTTCGTGCTCAGTTCTAGAACACCTGTGACAGTCTTTTGGAGAGTTCTCAACACCCCATGATGCAAATGCCCCATTCTTCTGTGCCCATGGTATTAAAAACCGGCCGGTTTGAATCGGAAACCGGTCAAACCGGCCGGTCAGGTTGCTCGCCGATTCAAACCGGCCAGTCAGGTTGCTCGCCGGTTCAAACCGCCAATGTAACCCGGTTATACCTCGCCTTTGACCAAGAAATACCGGTTAACCGGTGCTAACCGGCCGGTTAAGGACGGAACCGGCCGGTTTATGAATAAACCGACCGGTTCCGTCCTTAACCGGTCGGTTAGTTGCTCTTCCCCCTACGCAGACCCACACACGACCAGAGATGGGTTTGAGGGCTGATGTGGAGGTTAGGGGAGGGTTGTTTCCCTCCAAAAACACCCTCCCCAATCTTTTATAAGCAGGGGCAGCCTCTCCTTTGTCTCACACCATCTCATTTGTTGTTTGAGAGTTTGATTGAGAGCTTAGAGAGTGTTGAGTGTTTGCGAGAGCAGTGATCTTGGAGGCTTGGAGTTGGAGTTGGAGCTATCTTAGAGATAGTTTGGAGTTGTCAATAGAGTTGGCATCTTCAAGAGGACGCTAAGGAAGCTAGTTTGCATTGCCAGGTAAGGATTTTCACTTGAAAAATCCATCATTTCATTGTTGTTCATGTATTTATTTTCTCATGTGTTTAGCTATGCAATTGCTCTCAAATCTCTAGCCCTATGCTATCAAATTTTTTATGTTTGAATGTGCATTTTGTTTCGTAAATTCAGCCTTAGTTGTCCATTTATCTTAGCTGCAATTTTTTTTAAATGGCAGATTTATTTCCAACTTTCAATTATTTCAAGTCAAGATGGCTCCAAAAACCAAGGAAAGTGCATGGGCCCATTGTGATGTGGTTGATGGAAAGATGATATGCAAATTTTGTGAAAAATGTATTGGAGGTGGGGGTATTCTTAGATTGAAACAACACTTGCTGGGATAAGAGGCCAAGTAAAGCCATGTGATGCACCTAATGAACTGATAGGTCCGGTTAGGGCAGAATATCTTGCCAAGTTTGAAAAGTTTGAGGAGACTAAGGCTAGGGAGAAGGCCATCCAAGATGAAATTGAAAGGAAGAGGGAACTAATAGATATCATGAGACAGAGTGGGTATGATGATTATGAGATTCAAGACTCCACTTCTATCCCTTCCACCAATGACCCCTTTCACTATGTTCCTCCTGTTGGCCTGGGCCAAAAATCAAAACCAACAAAGAGACCCAACCTCCAGAATTATTTCTCATCCACTGCTAATCCCACAGCCACTTCCTCCCAGCCAAGTCGTCAACCCACTTTGGATCAACATTGGAAAAAACAATGCAAAGAAACTTCTTATCAGTACATTGCTAGATGGTGGTATGATTCAGATATCCCATTTAATGTTGCTCGCTCACCTTATTACCAAGCTATGTGGGACTTTGTTTTAATTTCAGGAAAGGGCTTCAAAGGCCTTACTGTGCATGACTTGAGGGGAGCTCTTTTGCAACAAGAGATTTGTAATATTGATGAGTATTTGGCTGAATATAAAGAGTCATGGATCAAAACAGGTTGTTCCATAATGTCAGATGGATGGACTGATGGAAAGAACTGCACTATCATTAACTTCCTTGTTTCTTGCCCTCGAGGAACAATGTTTTTGAAATCAGTTGATGCATCTGATAAGGTGAAGGATGCAACACTTCTATTTGAGCTTTTGGATGAGATTATTCAGGAAGTGGGGGAGTAGAATGTTGTGCAGGTCATCACAGATAATGCCTCAAACTATGTTCTTGCTGAAAAGATGCTTGAGTCCAAGTATAATACCATATTTTGGACTCCATGTGCTGCACATTGCATAGACCTCATGCTTGAGGACATAGGCAAAGTGGATTGGGTAAAAAACACTGTAGAGCACGGCAAGTGCATTACAAAATACATTTACAACCGCTCATGGGTATTGAGCCTAATGAGGAAAAACACTGGGGACAAAGAGCTTGTTAGGCCTGCCATTACAAGATTTGCAACTCACTTCCTCACGTTGCAATGTCTCAATTCTCAACAGAAAAACCTGCAGAAAATGTTTTCTTCTGATGATTGAACTAAATCTCGGTGGGCTCGTAGACAAGATGGAAAAGACACCAAAAATAAAGTCTTTGACAATTATTTTTGGAAAAGGTCTTCAGAGCTGGTAAAAATTACTGAGCCCCTTGTTAGGGTGCTAAGGATGGTGGATGGGGAAAAGATGGCAATGGGATACATTTATGAGGCTATGGATCAGGCAAAGGAGCAGATACGGGCAATTTACAGGGACAAGTTAGCTAAATATGGCCGGATATAGGAGATCATTGATAACAGATGGAACAATCAACTCCATCGTCCCATACATGCAGCTGGGTATTTTTTGAACCCAAAGTATCATTATAAAGCTCGGCTAGGAGATCAACAGGATGGGAAGGTCAGATCTGGATTGATTGATTGCTTGGAGCGCATGGTCCCTAACCGTGCAGACCTTTTGGAAACACATAAACAACTTACTCTTTTCAGTATGGCAGCTGGTACCTTTGGAAAGAACTTGGCAAAAATGGCAAGAGATGTGGATCAACCAAGTAAGCAATTCCAATTTGTTTTTCTTTTCAATTTAAATTGTTTGTAAATAAGTGATGAAATGAACTATGTTACTAATGAATGTCTTTTTATTTGCAGCACATTGGTGGGAGTCATTTGGCGGCCAATGTCCTCAATTGTAAAAGTTTGCAATTAGAATCCTCAGCCAAACTTGCAGTGCTTCAAGTTGTGAGCGCAATTGGTCTATTTTTGAGCGCATACACACAAAGAAGAGAAACAGTTTGGAACAGAAACGGTTAAATGATCTTGTGTTTGTGCAATACAACCTTCGCTTGAGGCGGAACCAACTGATGAGCAAAACACCTGATCTAGATCCCATTGTGTTGGATGATATTGATCCAACATCAGAATGGGTGGAGGAGACTGAAGATCCAGTGTTTGAGACATTTTGATTTTGATGCAGCATTAGCGGGGGGTGAATTTGAAGCAGATTTGGTGGCACCATCAGACGGAGACCCATGATTGGTAGTTGCATCAAGGAAAGGCAAAGGAAGGCACTAGTCATGCAGCTCGAGTCACTCGTGCTTCCATTAGGTCCACTTCTATTGTTATTGGTGGCAGTGGTATTCAGGTTGCAGATGACCCTGAGGCTGAGGCATCCTCAGACTCTGATCTAGATGATGTCTATGCAGCTGCCGATGTTGATTCTGTGTCTAGTAGCAATGATGAATTTGATGATTGATCATGATTCATGTGTAGTCTTGTATTAGGCCCATGGCCTCATAGCTTGTAGCATTGTTTTTGGACTTTATGGGCCATTTGGAGCCTCATTGCAGCTGTATTTTTCGATGATATGTATTGCACTCGGTGCCATTTTGATATATTCACCTTTGCATGGTATTTAAATGAGCAAACTTTGCATATTTTATCTCTATTGGCTTTGAATCATGGTTGCAAATCTTAACAACAGTTTTTTTATTAAAAAATAATTATTTAATGTATTTTTTTTTAAACCGGTTCGTTTAGACCTGACCAGTACCGGTTAGACCGGTTCCGGTCCGATTACCGGTTCATTAGGTCCACCAGTCCGGTTACCAGTTCCGGTTTTTAATACTGTCTGTGCCATAGCTCATTCAGGTTTGTTTCATCTGCGCTGCCAACTAGTGCCATTAGAGAATCAAGCTGTAGCTTGTACAGTTTGTTGCTTCTTACCTTGATATGTGCCTTCTTCTTCCAACTAGGGTGCTTGACGTAGACTCTATTGCCAATAAATTAGAAGTCGTATCCTCGGTTTTGAAGCTGTGACACAGAGAGTAGATTCATCCCCAAACCCAACACATGCAGTACATTAGTGGCTCGGATTTTGTTTCCTACCTTGGTCTGAAAAACTACGGTGCACCTCCCAAGGAGAGTGCACTTTGCTTTATTACCCATGTATATTTTGAAATTCATCTGCTCTTCTTGGTAATCGGAAAAACAGTCCCGTACTCCCGTCATGTAAGCAGAGGCTCCGCTGTCAATATACCAGACTTCAGAGGACGCAGTGCTTGATACACAAGCAAAATCTTCCTCTAGTCTGGATGCCAATACAGAGACATTGTGATCCATTTGTCTTGTCGTGCCTCTTCCCCCTCCTGGAGAACTGCGTGAACCCTTCTGTGTTGTTGCTGCAACAGTAGATCTTCGTTCACTGATAGATGTTCCCTCTCTGTTATTCATCTCTAGCTCCAATACCATGTGAAAATTACAAATAGTTGCAGTAATAGATTTATTTCTCCTACTTATTATTTCAAATAAGTTATTATTCAGAAATCTTCCAGCAAATATCAAAATACATACTACTGCAACATTCACAAATATATGCAAAGAAATAAACCGAAGAGAACATAAGCACAAGAATCAATCACATGTACACAGTTATTTTTGGCCAATTGTCCCCGGAAAAACCCAATGTGGGAAAACGGGTGCAGCAGATGAGGGTTTTATTAATTCTTCAGCAAATGATATCTTTACAGGGAAAATATTCGGCAGATAAACTATGAAAAACCTGAGATTAAATTCCGAGCTTACTCGGATAATTCTCTGACACTCAGAACAGCCCCTACATGCCCCTGCGTCTCTCTACGTGATTCATTGCGCAGTCCCAGCGCTGGACTGTGTGAGTCTGCGTTGAAACTGTGTGGGTTCTCTGCGCTACAGCCTCAAGCTGCCTCCAGTCACCCACTGCTGCCCTCCGACCTTGATCTTGATCACCACTGGCCTCCTCCTTTTGCTTCTGCAACTTCTCGCCCTGCAACTCTCCCACTGAGATCGAATTCTACATCAGAGTGGATCTCCTTCGGGTACTGAGTGTATGCCCGTCTTATTTTCCAAGTGACCCTCAAGCCTTCTTTTATAATCTTCCTGTTGGGGAACCAACGGCCCAGATTAAAATATTAATCAATGGCTAAGATTAAATCTTGATTTGATCCATGTTTTCTAGAAGATTCACACTCTAACTTATTAATACCCTTTAATTATTTCATTTCCCTGAGTTTATACTTAGGGTCTTCATTAAAATAATTAATTATTTTAAAAAGTTATGAACCGAGTGAAATTTCCACAAACTGTTTCTAGGTTCTTTGGAATGTTGTTGTCCAAGCCTCCCTGCAAAGTTTGAGACTTGGAACACTTCCGGATGCTACAAAAATCAACAAAACGCACATACAATTCTACTAACTGCAAAAGAAAAGATTAAAAGTTGCTAAAATAATTTGAATTTTGGTCATTTAAAAAACACAATTACTAGTTCACCCCCCATCTCAATAATTGCTGAGTATTCATCAATTTGTATCGGAGCTAGTGCCTTATGTATCAGTCTAATAGCTGGAAGGAAGATCTAGATCATAAGAATGGCCAATCAGAAACGATGTTCAACAAATAAAGCTCCTTTTTTAATGGAACAGATTATACCTTTTGAAAATTAAGAATGAAGACATATCTAATGTCCCTTGGTGCAGATGTCTAGGCTGCAGTTGAGAATGGCTATGAAGAGCCACTTGTAATAGGTAATAAATATGACAAGCTTGAATTTGCATTCAATGCCAAAGCCATGAATGTTATTCTTAGTGGACTAACTGAATCAGAATTTATAAAAGTAATGCATTGTAAGACAGCTAAAAAAATGTGGGATAAATTCAAAAAAAATCATGAAGGATACGGTAAAGTGAAAATAGCTAAATTACAAGTTTATAGTGTGTAGTTTGAGTCCTTAAGAATGAATGATGATGAAGACATAGCTAAGTTCTTCCTTAGAGTGGATGAAATTGTTAATGTTATGATGGGATTGGGCAAAAAAATTAAGGAGACTACAATAGTTCAAAAAGTGTTGAGAGCACTACCTGCTCAGTTTAATCCCAAGGTATCAGCAATTGAAGAAATGTCAAACTTTGAAAATATAATAAGGGATCAACTACTCGGCCCTCTAACTCATATGAAATGAGAATTACTAAAGGCAAAACGGCCTCAAGAGATGCAACCTTCAAAGCAGACAAGAAATCCACAGTAGGACAAGAGTGCTCATGTTCAGAATCGGATGAAGAAGAAGCAAATTTGTGAGAAACTGAAGAAAGGAACTGGTAAGTATAAGGGAAAACTTCCATTTAAATGATTTAATTGTGGAAGAGTAGGGCATTATGCCTCAAAATTTCCATATAAGAAGGAAGAGAGTAAGTTTAAAGGAAAAGAAAAGAACAAATAAAATAGAATGAAGAATGAGAAAAATTTTAAAAGGAATGTTTTTATATACAAGAATATAGAAATTCCTCTAATGATACAAATGAATCCCCTGATGATGAAGGAATTAGTGATTTTTTCCTTATGGCTTTAGAAATTTAATCTAAAAAATTTGATGAATGTGAGTTGAGTGAAGAAGAAGAAGGTGAAGTAGACCTTGAGGGGGAACTAATTTGTGCCCTAGAATAGATTGACAGACTCAAGGAGAAAAACAAGAAACAAAAAGAAATTTTGTTAAAATATGTTAAAGAAGAGGCTAGTCCAAAGAGCTTATCGAGTTAAAATTTGAATTAGAAGAAGCCAAACATGTGGAAGGCATCCTGCTACAGCAGTTAAAAGAGAAAAGAGCAAAGACTGTGAGAAGTTGGAAGAAGAAGTAGTTATCCTAAGAAACTAGAGAAAACACAAATTGAATTGAATATGAAGGGTCTGAAAAGTTGGACGTGATATTGAATGCCAAAGATATCCGCTTATGAAACCTAGTTTGGGCTATGAAGGAGAAACTAGTGAGAAGAGAACAGAAGATTAAAAAACCATCAACTTTTTCAAAGTTGTCTCGGGAGATAATGATAGCCATAGCAGCCAAAGAATAAGGATGTTAGCAACACAGTGCAACAACAGCAAGACAACAATGCACCTCAGCATCAACAAAAGATTCATATCATCAGCAGGCAAACAAGAAGAGTGGAAAAGCAGGCAATGAGTTACCAGAGGCCTTATTTCTTCAAAAGACTAACTTATCATATGCCAAGTGTTGAAATCCAATTGCAATATTGAATTTCTGATCATGATAATTACTTGTGAAGATATTCGATGTTCATTTTTAGTTCTTCTTTGTCATTCATTAAGCAATTATCAATTTAGCCATTTAAGTACAAGAGAAATAAAGAACACAGTGCACAAGATACAAAAGAAACTAGAAAATAGGCCAGTGGCCAGGGAAAAACCCACATCTTTCATCAACAAGAGAAATCCAAGTCATAGACAAATAGTCATAGACAAATTGACCAGTAAACCAAGTGCCAAGTCAACCCTCCATCAATAGCTCAAATTCTGCCACAATTCTATCCACGAGTTGTATCACAAGATGCCACATTCTTGTCTTTAGATATCACATCCCATAGAGATAGATTGTCTTCAGAAAATAGCCTCACATTCTACAGAGATATAGTCCTTCAAAAAGCTTGCATTCACAGAAATACAGTTTTTCAAATGGCTCACATTCCACAGGAATATAGTCCTTCAACTAGCTCTCATCATCACAGAGAAAGGTCCCATAGATAGCTCGAATTATATCCACAGAAAATACAGTGCCACAAAAAACTCGTATAACACAGAAATGTATAGCCTCAGGAGTTCGGATAACCATAGAGGATTAATGTCCTTAAACTTGCATTATGCCTCAGACCCGAACTTTTGCCTCAGACATGTGATTGATCGAATTTACTTGTGGAGCAGAGTCAATAGGCCCTATTTATAGTTGTTCGTCCATTCGAAGGGACACATCTTTTGGGCAGGCCGACTTGTTCCTCTGGCGGGCAGAGTTGGCCAACTTGGGAATACAAATAAACTTTAAAAATTCATTTTTTCTTTTATTTTGTTTTCAATGTCCAAATGGGACATGACAAAAACAATTTTTCTTTTGACTTAAATAAATTTTTTTTACTCTTTTTACAAAATCATAATGACAAATATACATTTTGAAGACTGAACCTAGTTACAACTTCAACACTCCCTCTTAACTATGGAGGTATTCGTAATGACTCATTGGGATATTCTCAAGTTGAAATTTTCATATAAGAAAGCATCTGGATTTATAAGTCATTTTCTTATCATCAGCACTGTTATCTTAGTAATCGAATCAAATACATCAAAACAATCAGCTTCCATCATTCAAATTCCAGGAGGATCTAGATCGCATGTTTTCCTTGACTAAGGAAGATTTTACCAGGTTTTTGTCAAACCTCAAGACTCAAATAATCGTGTATCAATCCAAGATTCTTCCTGTCAAGATCTGCTTCTAACTCCCTCTGAAAGCAACACATTTTCCTCTGACACAAAAGTCCTTTAGGCTTTTATCATCGGAACAAATCATTTAATCAATCCTAGAATATGAGGTCTTCTTTAATCATGAGGCTTCTCTTCCCAAGGTAACTCTTCTAACTGAGGCAATTGTCTTAACAAGATCCTCTCCCTCTTCCTGAGAGAACCTTCTTGCTTCCATGCTGTCATCTATTGCAAGCTTTAATCAATCAAGGCATACTCTAAGTTGACAGCTCATAGTTCTTCTTCTAGTATACATCTGGAGAGTCCTCATGCTTTGCTTCATTCTTCTAGTTCTTTTGTCTGCTACCAAGCCCTAGTTGTTGTCCTGCAATCCTCTCTGAGAGGATATGAAAGAATGATTACAACAAAGTAAAGAATACATAGACAATAAACTAACTAAAAATAAATAACAATACCCTTAAACTGGAAAACTTCCTCCGCACTCACTGTCTCTGCAGCTCATTGTCTCTGTGTCCCTTCTCTGACTCGAACTTCTCTCTGCTGAATCATTACAGCTAGGAAACTTGATCTCTGCCAAGGAACTTGACCTCCAAGTATATCTTCTCCAACACCATCGACCTCCTCTTATAATCTCAAGTTGGTTCACCAGCAGCCAAGATTAAATCCTCATCAACGACTAAGATCATCACTGAGTCAATCCATGTGAGTTTCTAGAGAATTCTCACCTTTCTCAATTAATTCCCATTAATTAATCAATTTCCCTAAGTTTCACTTCGGTATTTTTTAATTATCAATCAATTAATTTAATTGAGTTGTATATAGGTGGAATTTCCAGAAATGATTTTTGAGTTATAGAGATCTCATGTGTTTTAGGCTCTCCACAAAGTTTGACACTAGAACACCATCTGATGCTATAAAAAGTTAAAACTAACAAACCTATCCAACCCCGTAGGTTATAGTCGTTGATAAAGGGGGAAACCCATTATCCAATGTTTTGGAGCAACAATGGGTAAATTTTGGGGTAGCCAGGGCAAAAAGCCCAAATTGGGGTTTGCACGTGGAACCCCTCACATTAGATTGAGGAAGAAAGCCCCCATGAGAAATCTATAAATAAGAGAGAGATAAGATCATTTTCTAATCATTGAATTGGAATGGATTATCTCTGTTTTCTTTGAGCCTGAGGCTCTGAGGGTTTTAATACCCCTATTTTTCCTTTGTCTAGTTCTGGTGGAGGTGATTCCACCCTAGCTAGATTCCCTTTTCTCTGTTCTGTTACCGTTTGATCTTTTGGAACAATTTGGACATGTTACACCTTGATCTCATGGAATAACTCAGATCTGTCTGGCCAGCGAGGAAGAAATTCTCTGATTGATCAATAAGCTCTGTTTTAAGGCAGTGGATGTCTTCCCTACAGTTCCAATTGAAGAGTTTTCTAAGGCAGCAGATCCTCTGTAGTTTCCTGTGAGGCACCAAGGGCAAACAAGCCAGCAAGGCCCTTATCCAGGCAGCGAAGCTCCTTTCCTATGGTTTGTTCAACCACCAAGTCCCTGGTTAAGCAAGCAAGGGTTTTTGTCTAAGGTGGACGAAAGGAATTGAGGCATAGCAGCTTCTAACAGAGGCTGTGAAGGACTTTCTCTGAGGCACCGCATGTATATTAAGAGCAGCGAGGCCCTTATCTAGTCAGCACAGTCCTTATGGTCTGCCAAACTTCTGGTCAAGTAACAGTCCATGCTAACATTGAAGTTCATTATGGTATCTAGTTGATCTGTGACTTTCCTTCAAAGGAAAATTTAATCGGTGTAAGTTTGGGCAGCAAGTTAAACTTCTGTGATTGCCCAAAGTGGAGTGGAGCCCAAATTATTGATGGAAGAGCAGGATCTTATACGACAAAGACCTTATCCAGACCAGCAAAGTCCTTTCTATCATCTGTCTAACCACCAAGACTTGGTCAAGCAGCGAAGGTTTTCTGCCTAGTGTTGACCTGAAGGTTTGGAAGCAAGACGTCTTACACAGAGGTAGTTTAAGGGCTGTGACTACCCACAGGGAGAAGACTCAGACTTCTGTTGCAGTAAGCTCAGAACAGCACAGTGAATAAATTAGTATAGTAACACTAGGATTGGTTAATACTAGCATAAGTTTACAATTGAATGCTGATTTGACTAAATTACTGACATTGCAAATCAGTACAATATCGGTGGATTACTGGTTGGATAAGTTGATGTTCATTGGGCAAACAGCCCTGTTTTATGGTGTTTGTTGTGGAACCATATTGCTGTTGAAAATCTCCATATCTGTGCATTGCATAGAAGTAAAAATCACTGTTATATGAATGTGCAACTGCTGTTGTATAATTTTCTCTCTGATTTGTTGGAAACCCTAGACAAAATTAGGACCCTAAGGGGAAAAATCCCCTTGGGATATTACATAATATCTAAGGAAATGAAAGTGTTACATTACTGGATTAGATGAATCTAAACCATTGATTTGGGCTTAATCTCAATCATCAATGTCATTGAGAGATTAGGGTTATGGAGATTTAGTCATCAATGGTTAATTGATTTAGTCAATAACTCAAGATAAGTGAAGGATAAAGACACGAGAACTCAGTGAATGACTCAAGCCCAGAGGAGACAAAAGCAGTGAGTAGCAGCAGTACAGATCAGCCAAGTGGAGGTTGTACGCTTCAACGGGAGAGAGAGCAGCCATACTAGTCAGGTCGACTTGCAGAGGGCACAGAGTGGAGGTCGAGGGCGGCCTACAGCATGCAACGCATGCCATACAGGGCGTATGACTTGCAGAGCAGCCAGCAGCAGGTTGAGGGTTGATTCAGGGGTTTCTGGAGGGCCTATATAGGTTGTATAGGTGCCCAGTTAATTTCAGAAGTTTTGTTGTAGCTTGTATTGTTTTCTGAGTGGGCATTTTTCCCAATAAGAGAGCCCTTGTAAGCTTTGATATTATTTTAATCAGATGCTGATTTGAAGGGAAAAGTAATTATGTGTCTGTATGGAAATTGATTTCATTTGCTTCCGCTATAATTTTGTTTTTCCAGTTAAAATCCCAATGAGTGCATATTCAGTAACCTAAATTTAAAATTTATTTTTAGTAAGGGAATTACTAGGAAGTAATTTGCCAATTTACAGGGGTTAGAAAAATTTAACACTAAATGGAGCGCCCACCTCATTTGGCACATATGTTGAGGCATTTCATAATTTATATCATTATTTTATTGCTAGAGAGGGGCCACACCCTATTCCAAGGTGTGTTAGCATCTTGCATGTAGAGTGATGAGTTATTGATGGTTTGACGCCTCACACTAGGGGATCTAACCATTTGCACGTGATTTAACGATGATATCTTGGAGACCACACTTGTAGTCATTGCATGCTATTCTAGGTGCAACATGCCACCTATTTTGCCACAACTGCCATGTAGTAGTTGGATCTTGCACATTTTTTCATATTCTCTGGCGGAGTGACCTATCTTAGACGATTTTGAGGGGGGCCATTGGTTCACTTGACCCTATCATCTACCATTTTTGAGGAGACACCCTAGCCTAATGGAGATCTTTTACCAGATATTGAGATATGTGGTATGATCACCATTGTCCGTTACTATTTTACACTTTGTTTGACTTGTCCACTCTAATTAGTTAAGTGGATAGTTGTTTAAATCCTCCTAGAATAGATCTAGGGTTTTAGAAATGAATATTGTTATTTTCTCATTGAGAAGGTTTGAGCCAAAAAACTATTTAACAGTGTTGAAAAATTCGGCACCGGCAAAAAATTGTTGAGGGTCCAGAAAACATCTTTGGCGAAAAAATTGGCAAACCACGGCAAACATTAAAAAATACAAAATATATTCATTTTTTCAAAATCAGAAAAAAAAAGGCAAAAATGGGGGAAAATCAAGAAAAAATCGGAAATTGCTAAAGGAAAAAAAATTATGAATTTTTCAGGCCAAAAAATCGCAATTTTTCAGCATGTCACTGAAAATTAGCGATTTTATCAAAACTGTTATTTAATCAAGGCCCCATTTAATGGTTGTTGATAGAATAAAGAAGATTGCATTTCTTTGGTTTTGTCTTGTCTTATTGAGCAATTAATGGCTACACAAGGTGTGGAGTTACATGCTCTGTTAGCTGTCCATTTTTTTTACCATGGTTGATTTGTGTTGCTGGAAAAAACATTGAAATTCTGCTGCAATAGGAGATCCAAGCACATGGCAGTCATGTCCCTTGGATAAATCACAGGAAAGAGATTCTTTCTTTCCATCCTTTTTGCTGTTTTTGTTATCTATTAAACTGTCCATGTTATGCCATCATCAGGAGGTTGCATGTCAGTTCAACTAGTGGCAAAATCACCTTCTATTGATGCCCATGTGCTTACAAAATTCACCCTTGAAAGAGGTCCTAAAACCACTAAATTTTCCAGCAATACATATCTGCCCTCAATTCTGGTTTATTGCACATTTGTGACAGCATTTACTAGTTTCCATGTCCCATTCGTTTTCAACCTTTGGTTGTTATTCTATGACACCATTAGCCCTAAAGGATCTTGGCACTAGTCTTACTCCATCAACCACCATAAAATTAACCAAATAATCTAATAAAAAAATGTTTCATTAAGGTGTCTCTTCACTTCACTTGAGCTGTAATTTTCCTAGTCTTAGTGATACTACCCTTAGGGATACCCTTTATATACTGTAGGAGAGCCGGTCTAAAGAGAGAATTCGGTGTGTGGTGACACTGGCACCCTCTTG
This sequence comes from Pinus albicaulis, assembly GCA_034641835.2. Taxonomy (NCBI): domain Eukaryota; kingdom Viridiplantae; phylum Streptophyta; class Pinopsida; order Pinales; family Pinaceae; genus Pinus; species Pinus albicaulis. The sequence continues at coordinate 1,733,923,665 of CM076578.1, read as the reverse complement.
AGATCCCTTTCAGTTTGCACCAATCTTAGGACTTCGGATCTTAAGTGCAAGTTGAATCAGTAACAACAGGCATCCCATTCATGCTGGATTAGCAATATAGTTTCTGGTTATAGTCCTTCTATGTGCAGGTATCCCAGGTCAAGTCACCTGATTGCTACCAGACTGATCAATCTCGGTGCACTTGAGAGAAATAAATCATTTACTTGGGAGAACAGATTGGCAAGTCACAGGCAAATTTGGCAGAATAGATACCCTTTAGCCCTGACACTTAAACCGGAAGAAGTCCACATTGTGCAGTGCAGCCCTCGACGTCAGGGCATGTTTCTCAAAGCGATTTCAAACAAAAAAAACAGCAGTACTGGTTCTGAGAATAGAAATGAAGAAGGATAGTAAACTATTGCCGACTGGCTGAATAAAAAAGGGTTTTAACTTTTAAGGAAGGTGATTGCCCTTATGCCTGGCTGCCCAACTTAAGGTTGTCTTCAAGGAACTCAAACTCAAGAAACTCAATTTCCAGCTAGTTGAACATTCTATCAGCCAGTTACAGCATCAACTGAAAAACAAAAATCTGAATATTTTTATAAGATTTGGAATCTTCTTTCCCTGTAATTGAAGCAACCCAAATACAAACATGCAAATTGAGTTAAATGCCATTTACACGAGTAGAGGATGAAACTCGTACACGTTGTGTCTTGTGATTATGGATCTAAAGAGATCTATACCTCTCTGTTCTAGAAGTTTAGCAGTCCAACACTGTCCCACTAAACAAGAATTCCTGTATCTCTGAGCTCTAGGTTGGCTGACAATTTTACAAAAAAAATTCCTGCAAGTTGTATTCCCTGTTAAAAGCTACTTCTTATTTATACACTTCGTTGTAACCCTATTTAATCATTGTTAAATTTAGATAACCATGGTATGTTCTATGCTTAAAGCAATTTACTACAATCTTTCTTATAGGCCCAATTCATATTAGCAATCACATAATCATTGAAAGTAAATGCTGATAGAACATAATAATAGATCGACAGAAGACAAGCCAATATAATAAATCAGAATTTACAATTCTTCTTGTCCAGCAAAGATAGAGAGAAATGATTGTTACAGCAGTCAACAGGATTCCCTAGCCATCAAAGACTTTGGCTAGTTAAACCAACTCTTCCAACCTCCCGGAGGTTCAGTCAAACAGATACAAGATCAGCCTTCCTTCAGTGTCACACACACCTCATGAGACAGCTCCCAAAACAGTCAACGCAAGTCAACAAAAGGATTTCCGGCATCCAGATTTCCGGCATCATCCATATTTCCTGCATCTAGATTCACATGTGGGAGAGAGAGAAGCCTCTTCTAGGCTGTACGAACCAATCAGATCATGAGGAATGTGTGAGATGAGATGATGATGAAATAGACACCATCTCTCTCCAATTTATATCCATCAATGAGGGTGTGTGACACATTTGTAAGGGTTGTGAGCCTACATTACAAATCTGGCCGACCTTGACAAATTGCACGTGTGAAAAATAAAATCAAAATATAAGTTCTACTCATCCAAACAAGATGATCTTTAGATCAATCTTGCACCTCTCCGAAAGAGGAATCCAACAAAAATATAATCATCATCATATGAGCAGTGCAGCATGGAGTTTGGACCTAGTTGCCCAAATTAACAATCATTTACTAAACATACAATAAAGAAAAATATTTGTTAAAATTGGACAACTAGGTCCAAACTCCGGGTTGTACTGCTCAAATGACGATCCCAATATTCTTATTGGATTCCTCTTTCGGAAAGGTGTAAGATTGATCTAAAGATCATCTCGATCGGATGAGAAGAACATGTACTTTGAATTTATTCCACTTATGTGCTAGGTCGGCCTGGAATAAAATATGGACTTAAATGTCTTAAAGGACGCGTCACACACCCCCAAAGATTCCTATATATTGGAGAGACTTAGAGTTCATTTGATACACATTGTGTGGAGGAATTCTCTCTCTCTGGATAGCGTTGGAAGCTGCGTAATATATGGATTATTCGTTGTTTGGGTTGTTATGGGGTGACAGGGTGACACGCTTGGCTGAATGACCTATTGGAGACTTTGCTGGTAGAAGCATCCTGCTGATCACCGTAACGCCACCATTTATTATCTCTGTTTTGGCTTGTCTTCTATCGATCTATTAGTATGTTCTATCTTCTTCAGTATTGTGCCCTAATCTGGAATGGCATAGAACATGTTCAGAAACTTAACATGGTATCAGAGCTAAGGTGAAGTCAAAGCCCAACATGATTGAAAGCAATCATTAATCTATTGAGTAAGATCCAATGTGCAACACACATCTAGAAAGAGCTCGTTAAAATAAGTAAACTTGGCCGCAGCAAGAAGGAAGGAACAGCGTGGGCAACAAATTGTTTCTAGGGCTGTTTCAGGTGACCCATGTGTTGTTGAAGTGAAGGAGAAAAAGTTGAGTTCAGGTCTCTTTATGACTGTGTGAATGCCAAGTAAACCTTGCAGGAAGGTCGAGCTCCATAGGGAGTTTTCTGAAAATGTTTGGACCTGTTTTGGGTGGGCAAACCCTTGTAGATGGCCACAGTTTTGTGCTAAGAATCTGTGGAAGGCCGCAGCCCTAGAGTGAGGGCTGAAGTCTATTTGGAAGGCTAGAAATAGCCCAGAACCTCGGTGCAGCCTCTAAAATAAAAGAACCCGCAACAAATCCAGGTATGTTATAAGGGTTTACTATGTTTTCTTAAGATGTTAAAAGTCTGTGTATAAACCGCAGGCTTCATCCCGTCCAAACGAAGGCTACATTCCTCTCGCTCTCTCAGTCGGTCGAGGTGTTCTTGCCTAAGCCAAATTTCTATGACAATCCATGGCCATCGTGATAATGCAGCGAAGGGCTCTACAGATACGCAGGTGTTCTGTGGTAAGGTGAACTTTCCGTGGGCTCCGGTGGTCGTTCGAGTAATCACTGGGCAAACTAGGATTTTTTTTTACGCTCAATCCAAGAGCTTTCCAACGACCTCAAGATGACGACCATTACGCAGCCACGAAGCCCCGCGAAGACCGAAAAATATGTCGATAAATCCGTCATATCCGCAAAGGCTGTGGCCGACGCTGTGCGAACCAGCTTGGGTTCCAAGGGCATGGACAAATGCTCTGCACAGCTACGGTGCCACGATCCTATACAAGCAAGAGGTATTGCAGCTCACTGCAAAGATGCCGGTGGACATCGTGGCCGACGATGCTCCGACAGTCGTGGTCGTGGTCGTTGCGGGGGTGATCTTGAAACTATGCATGAAATTGCTCGACAAGGGAATTCACCCATCTATCATCTCGGAGGCTTTCGAAAAAGGGCGTCGAGGTCTTGACAGCAATATCGATGTCAGTGCAGCTGACGAATCGGGTGTCCCTGGTGAAAAGTGCGAGAAGTCATCTTCCCTTCTCACTCCTTTTGCTGATTGACGCTGTCTTAAATTTTGTGGATCCTGCGAAGCCCGAAATCGTGGATTTGAGAGACATTAGGATTATCAACAAATTGAGAACGTGATATGATAGCCACGTAGCGTGCTGCCCGAAGCTAATTGACCTGAATAAAGACCATGACGACAACAGCAGGTCGTGGGTCAGTTAGAAATACCCACCAACACTGAATGATCAGTGGAAGGCAACTGCACGTGAATAAAAATTAAAAATTAAAAAATTAAAAAAAAAAACAAAAAAAACTGAGATCGAGTCTCTCCCGGCCGAGTATTTTGGACCAAATTTCCAAGTATTTTGGATAAATACACTACGAGAGAGAGGACAAGTTTATACCTTTACTTCATTGTGGAGAAGGGATGAGTAGCTGAACGTCAAGGTCGAGTTTTGCTGTAACTAAGAGGTCGTGTTCTGAATTTACAGTGACCAAGTTTACTCACAAAGGAGGGCCGAATCTCCATTCTTGTTGTTGACCAAGTGTACTGTGGAAAGACACCAAAAGAGAGGACAAATTTCTGTGAGTGTATACTCGAGTTGTTGCAAGTATTGCTTCTGGAGCTGCGTTCCATATTATAGGAAATTTCTGAGCTGTTGGTTGGAGGTACCATTGCTGACTCAAGGAAGAGGCTGGGCCTGATAAACTAACTTTATATTCTTCTATGGTAATACTGCAGAGTCCAACCTCTACAAGCACTTCTTGCGATAACATCCATGATATGTTTTGATTCTTGTAACCAAAGTCATCAACAGTGAGCCATTATCAAGAAGAGTTTAGTCTTGAGCTTGCACATCTAAATATTGATCAGTTCATAATGTTCTGTTGATATGAGCGGTATGAGAAAGTGTTATTGGCCCTTGTTCTGTTCTTAACAAATCTTCTTAGAATTTTCATCTTCAAAGCGAACAAGATTAGCATTAAGAAGGAAGCGAAAATTACAGTAAAGGAAAGATATCCCTGTATCTGTGGCATCATGGTTATATGTTTTCAACCATACTCAAAACCGATCTAAGTATGTCCTCCTTTATCAGAAGACATTCCTCATCTCCTATAAAGTTCGTTGATACTAAGATGCTACTAAAATTCTGCTTTAAGAAGTCAACGATCGAAATGATGGTGTTGTATGAGCCTCCGTAAACTATTAACTGTAAATCTGAAATTGAGAAGCAGTGCTGGATGAGATACCAGATGTAGCAGATGAAGCTCTCAAATGCAGAATTATGAAAGAAGGAATCATGTTTGGATTCCTAGTTCTGTGAGTCATAGTAAAGAGGGTTGGTTGAGGAAGCTACAGCAGACCTCCTCAGAATAACAGGACTTCTAACACAAGCTGAGGCTTGTTGATATATTCTCCCTGTTGGACAGTGACATAGATATACACCTATGTAGCAGTAAGCATGTGACAATAGCAGTCTCACATTGGAGTGTAATGGTAAAATGTGTTTCTGCAGCTTTCAGACACGTTGTTGGAAGTCTTTAGCAAAAGACTATGGTCATGGATGGTTTTGACTATGGGAGAATAAAACTCCATTTCAAAGCTGGTGTCTGAGATTTCCTCATTTAAAAATAGATGTTTTTCTCTCGAGAGAGAAGCTGGCATTAAGAGGGAGAATACACCTCTGTATATACTCCTGAGCTAATATCATTGCTGAACGAAGGAAGATCCTCATGGCTCAAAGACATATGGCTTCAGAGGGGGAAATTCCGACAGAAAACCAAGAAGCCATATAAATACAGGGGTATCTAGCTACCATGTGTACAATATGAGCCTGGATCATTTGCAGAAACTGGAAAGCATCAAAGTCTACATAGATGCGAGAATGATGTCTGGGATATGGTTCCTAGAACAAAGTTGTTGTCACCTCGATATAAGATCAAGCATGAATTTAATGAAAAATTGTGTTGCCTGAGTCTTCTCTAGGAAGGCACTGATTATTATTGCACCCATAATCTATTATTTCCCTTGCTGCTACGCAAGGACGGAATCTTCATCAGATGGATGTAAAGACTGCCTTTTTGGCATGATGCGATAAAGGAAGAAATGTTTGTAGAGCAACCTTTGGTGTTCAAAGTCTAGGATCGGGACACCCATGTTTGCAGGTTGAAGAAAGCCCTCTATGGGCTGAAGCAAGCACCCAGAGCTTGGTACGAGAGGATAGATAGCTACCTGATGAAGCTGGGCTTCACTCGTACTAATGTTGATCCGAACCTTTATATCAAAGTTGACAAAAAGAAGCCTCTCATTCTGGTGCTATATATGGACGACCTCTTCCTGACAGATGCTGACCCTCTCATTCATCGGTGCAAGAGGGAGCTCGTTGCTGAGTTCGAGATGAAGGACCTAGGACTAATGCATTACTTCCTAGGCATGTAGATCTGGCAGAGACCTGGCAAGATTTTCCTTTCTCAAGGAAAATACATTGTGAAGCTTCTAGTATGGTGGACTGTAAGTCTGTGTCGACACCGATGGAGCTTAACTTTAATAAGTTGAGTAGCAGCGCTGCTAGGCCCGTGTTAGCAAATCCTACTAAGTATCATCAACTTGTAGGGACTCTGATGTTCTTAGTGAACACCCGTCTGGACGTATGTTGTGCAGTGAACACCTTGAGTCAACACATGGTTGATCATAACATTCACTGGGTTGGTGCCAAGAAACTCTTGAGATATCTCTGTGGCACGATAGACCATGGGCTGAGATACACTGCCTGGAGCATGACACTCCTTGGATATATTGATGTCGATTGAGCTGGCAGTGTGGTGGATTGTAAGAGCACATCTAGATGCTACTTCACAAGTAGATCTGCTTCGGGTAAGAAACGAAAGACGGTAGCCTTGAGCACCGCTGAGGTCGAATACATTGCAGCATGTATGACCCGTTGTGAAGTCACTTGGTTGCGAAAGCTCTTCAGTGAGTTGTTCGAGCATGTGCTAGATGCCACTGTTATCCTTTGTGATAACCAGAGGGGGATTCATTTGTCATAGAATCCCGGGTTCCACGATCGATCCAAGCATGTTGATGGTTGGTACCACTTTATCTGGGATATGGTACAGCGAGGCGCCGTAAGGCTAGATCATGAGAACTGATGAGCAGGTCGCGGATATTATCACTAAGCCCTTGGGGAAGGTCATGTTCCTAACCTTTCGTGAGAATCTTGGAATCGTGGAATGACCCTATTCTGAGGGTCCTGTTGGACGATGAGCTCTGGGAGCTCTGGGGGGCTTTGGGGATAGCTTCTCGGAGCTATAAGCAACCACAGGGCTAGGCTTGCCGAACCTTGTTGGTGTGCTTGGGCCCCACCGTGATGATTGAGTTGGTTCGTCTCTCATAATTTGTGCCCCGTATGCATCCTACCCATTTGAGTTCCGGACTCATGGGAAGTACCTCTCATTTGGCCAATGAGGAGGGAAAAGCTAGAGACTAGTAGCAAAGATTGATGGATGCATCAGAGATTGTCGTACTCTCTATCTAGGATGACACGTGTCCAACTACTTGATCTGGGATCAAGATTGGTGAGGTTTCGGACCTCCAACTAACTTCTGGTTAGGTAAACCAACTTCGAGTTGGTGTGAGACTCTTTGTGAGGAGGTTTCGAACCTCTGGGCTGAAGCTATCAGCCGGGTATGATGTCTTTGTGACTGATCCACTTATGTTTTGAAATAAAGAGGCCAGCAAAGCAAGTTATAGCAGGATGACGCACGATGTTTGGATTGCACTTGTGGACGGAGTTCTCCCTAGTTGAAAGGGAGTGTTAAAATTAGACAACTAGGTCCAAACTCCAGGTTGTACTGCTCAAATGACAATCCCAATATTCTTATTGGATTCCTCTTTCGGAGAGGTGTAAGATTGATCTAAAGATCATCTCGATCGGAGGAGCAGAACATGTACTTTGAATTTATTCCACTTATGTGCTAGGTCGCCCTAGAATAAAATATAGACTTAAATGTCTTAAAGGACGTGTCACACACCCCCAAAGATTCCTATATATTGGAGAGACTTAGAGTTCATTTGATAAACATTGTGTGGAGGAATTCTCTCTCTCTGGATAGTGTTGGAGCTGCGTAATATATGGACTATTCTTTGTTTGGGTTGTTCTGGGGTGATGTGTGACATGCTTGGCTGAATGACCTATTGGAGACCTTGCTGGTAGAAGCATCCTGCTGACCACCGTAATGCCACCATTTATTATCTCTGTTTTGGCTTGTCTTCTATCAATCTATTAGTATGTTCTATCTTCTTCAGTATTATGCCCTAATCTGGAATGGCATAGAACATGTTCAGAAACTTAACAATATTACTTTTTATTCATATCTACCAATTCTACCCAAAGGCATTGGCAATAATATTAAGCGGGCAGAAAATTGAATACAAAGCTTTCTTCCCAATGTTCCGCATATATATTGTTGCAAAAGCCAAGCTCTATGGCGGAGCTCGTGAGATCAGCACTAAGGGATTGGATCAAAGATATTAACAACGTTAAATTATCTGAAAGATTACAAATGTCAATTAGTTCACTGGTGAGACTGGCAGAGTATTCCACCAGGGTTCCAGTGTCACTGTGGTCTGCCCCACCCAAATGGTGTAACAAAAATGGATGAATCATGACATCAGATAGGTGATCCGTCCGCACATTGTAGACATGTAGGTATTGAGGTCACTATAGCAAATGGAGTCATCAAAAGCAGTTTTCGAAGGTAATTGTTTGGAAACTTCCATTTTAGTTCGCTGCCCTTATATTTTCTGTTTCAGTTTTTGGGGCTTGGGAAGCTGTTTTTCTTTGGATAGAGAATACAGAGCACCCAAGGAAGGTCGCTGTCAGAAAAAGACGCAGACCAGCATTGAGTTTGTATTATTGCTGCCAGTATCAAGGTGCACGTCAAATTGTAGACTTCTGTATTTGAACTCCACATAGCACTACTCTGTTCCATAAAGTACTTATACTTCTTTCCAAAGTAGTTTTGCTGTGTTTAATCTGATTTATTATGTGTCTGCCATGGAATGATCTCTGTATGCTAATGGTCCTGTCCAGCACTCTGAGCATCTTATTCATGCTGGATTAGCAATCTGATTACGGTTATAGTCCTTGTATTCGCATGTATCCCCACCTCAGATCACCTGATTGCGACCAGACTGATAAATCTTGCTGGAGTTGAGAGAACAAATCATTTCGCGGGAGGGCAGATCAACGAGTCAAGGGTAAAATTAGCGGTACAGATACTCTTCAGCCCTGCCAGCTAAACCAAAGGAAGTCTATGTTGTGCGATCCAGCCCTCGGTGCATGTATCAAAGAAACATCCAAATACATAAAAAAGCAACAGTACTATTTCCGAGAATAACAATAAAGAACGATAATAAAATATTGCACACAGGCTGAATATCTAAGGTTTTAAGGATGGCTGGTTGCCCTAATAGCCTGGCTTCCCAATTTGAAGTTGTGTCATGGAGGAGTCAAGTTCAAAAAAGATTCAAGCTAGTTGAACATGACATTACCCGGTTGCAGCATTAACTGAAAAACGAATCATAATGTTTTAATATGATTTGGAATTTTCTTTCCCCGTATTTGAAGCAACCAGTATACAGACTTGTAATGAAAATTGAGTTGTGATGCCAATTAAACGAGTAGAAGGAGGAGTACCTGCCCGCAACGCAGGGGCGTACGGCAGAAGCGCCATAGTGAGAAAATAGGCGCATCAATGTTTCGGCCGGCAGTGCCTCCGGAAGATGTTTAACCAACAGTGTCGACACCACCCTTTGAACTTCCCCTTCTTGGCTGTCGCCCGGTTGCTGTTGTGGCCATTGATGATGAAGATGATGAGAGAACTGCGCATCCATTCTTATTTTTATACGTTTTGCATGAAAGATGAGAAATAACCGCAACACCTATTCGTCCTTTGGTTTCTACCTTCGGTTGCTCGCACTCAAAATGAGATGCACAGAGGCGAATGCTGTGGGTTTTGTATTTCTTTCTGACAGCTGAAATTCATGAATACGCTATCATTGGCAACAGCATTGAAGGTGATGAAGCTGGCTTTCCAGTTGCCAGTCGCTCTGGTTAAATCATCACATGACAGTATGCTCTGGAACTACGATTTCTGTACGTGCGGCTTTGTGAACCATATTTGATTATTGGTTGTTCAAACCAGTTTTTCTATGGGATTTCAGGCCATTGATACTCAACTTTCACCTCGATTTCGATTTTTGGGAGTGTACATTTGTGTGCATGATATTAATACTCAATTTGCAAATTGTATGCTTGATGGTGTTGTCTTGGGAGTATTTAAGATTTAATTTTCAAATTGTGGCATTATTTTGTTTTCTCCCTCACTACGGAAACTAATAATATTGTAATATTATTTTATTTATAATTATAGGAATGGATAATAATATTATTATTTATTAGTAATTGTTTTAAAAGGTGCAAAGATATAATAAAGGCATGGAAGATTTTGGAAAATTATCTCACCAAGTTTTGGGAAGATTTGTCTTTCATTGTATTTAAAATGGGGTTTAAAAAATTTTGCATCTCACATTACTACAAATTTCAACAACATTATACAACAGGGGTTTCCCATATATTGGACAACTAGTCTCACAATACCTCTTTTCAAAAGTGGTGACGTCAATAATCCCTTCAACTATAGGACCATAATGATAAACCCCTTGTTTGCAAAGTTATTTGGAAGCATGTTAGAAATCAAATCAGCAAGTGGGCATAAGAAAGAGATAAACGTGTTAAAGGACAAGCAGGTTTTAGACCCAAACATTCCACAGTTGATTGTGGTATAACTTTAAGGCACATCATTGAGAAAGTTTGGGAGAAAAAGGAAGAATTTTTTGTTGCTTTGTTGATTTCAGAAAAGCCTTTGACACGGTTCTTAGGGATAAGCTTTGGCACATAATGGAGGAACTCGGGGTTCCCAGGCATTTGAGAGCAGTCGTGCATAGGTTGTATGAAAAGGTGAAAGTCAAAAAGAGAACTTCAGCAGGCATTTATGAAAGTTTTAGAACCGATATCGGGGTTAAACAAGGTTGCCCATTGTCTCTTACCCTCTTTGGTTTATATATCGACAAGCTTGAAGAGTGGCTAAATTCGCAAGGGCGTGACGATATTCATTTGAGAAAGTTTGTTATAAGGCTTCTTTTGTGCGCAAATGATCTTATTCTGATCGCTAAATCTGCTCTTGGTTTGCAAGAGCACTTACTTTCCCTTGAACATTTTGGTAGAAGTGTGAGGAAGCAAGTTAATATCAGCAAAACGAAAGTAGTGGTTTTCTCTAACAAAAGAAAACATAACAAACATAAGTTCTACTTTGAAGACAACATTCTGGAGGAAGATGCAGATTACAAAAACCTCGAAATTGACTTCAATAGAAATCTAAGCTGGGATGGATGTAGAAGGAAAAGAATTTTGGGGGGTTGGAAAGCATTTTATGCTTTTCAGAATAGGTGTAGAAGGGGAGAGTTATGGGACTGGAAAACCACTCTAACTCTTTTTGGGATTTTAGTGATTCTGGTGATTCTCTATGGTTGTGAACTGTGGACCAGCAGTACATTCGACATGCAGTGGAAACAAATTGAGAAAATTCAGAAGTGTTTGATTACAAACAAATTCAAAATTAAAAGTGCAGTTCATTATGCCATCTTGTTAAGTGAAACAGGGGTTTCTCCTATTGAAGTAATTGCTATGGTGCATGTCATAAGGTATTTTAAAAAAATTACCAAATGGAAGAGAGCAGATGGCCTAAGATTGTGTTTAATGACAAATTGTGCACAAGAAAGAAGACTTTGATACAACAAAATAAAAAATTGTTTAGCAAATGGAGCATTTGCTTGAGCATGTGTCCCACAAACAGTAAAGAGATAAAATCTTTTGTTATGGATAAGTTCCACAAATGTACTTGGGAGAAGGAGTTAGGGAGAAAGAAAAAGTATTATATTGAAGAGTTTAATCCCACTCATAATCATCAACAAAAAACATACATAGGGGCCAATATTTCTTGGAGAGCCAAAATTCTCATTGCTCAATTAAGGACTAATTCACATCAACTCCGTTGTGAAACAGGGTGCTAGAAAAGGCCAAAAGAAGCATGGGAGGAAAGGGTATGCATTTTTTGCTCTTCCGAAAAAGTGGAAACAAAAAAACATTTCATTTTAAAATGTGAGGCTTTCAAAGACAACATGGAAAGTTATGTAGATATTTTGGCAGTTAGCTCATGGAATATTCTTTTCAGCAAAGGCTTTATCGAGAAGTTGGGAGTGTTTATTGTGAAACTTCACAGGAAAAGCGCATAATACAAGAGCCAGATAGAGAAGCAATATGTCTCATAGGCTATCTTTGGCCTTGTGGACATTAAAATAACTTCTTCTTCTTCTTCTTCTTCTTGTGCTTGAAGTAGCAAGTTTGTCTTGTCGTTATGCATAAAACATCTTGGATGAATTTCACCAAAATATGTGAATTCTGCATGCAGTTACAACAACCGTCCCAAATTTAAATATTGGGAGTGCGGTACCCCAAAAATCTGCTACTGCATACTTTAACTGTGATCATGTAGGCCCTTCAAATAATCTTGGTAATGTAATATCAACACCCGAGCAGAAAGTTGAAAGCCATGCTAATCATGTAACTATTGGAAATTGACTAGAACAACCATGTGATTGTGAGGACACGAATAGGTTTGTTTACCATGACTTGGCTCAATGTGGTGATTCCCCTGATATGGTCCTTGTAGAAAGTGTTGCTACCCTGTCATCACCTGAATCAACTCATAATTGTCTTCAATTTTCCATGTAATCAGTAGTAGTCAATTTATCTGAGCTATGTCATGAATTTGAAAATATTTGAGTAAATATTTTCAAGCTAATAAAAGTCCGAAAGTTGATACTTACAATTTTCTTTGTATAAACATAATAGTGAAATTTTACAATTTATCCTTGAACCCATGATTCGAAAGCTTACAGAGTGTGGAGCCCATTTCTACTTATTATTTAGCTTTCAATTGTGAGGTTTATTTCTAATTATTTTCTAGCTTGCAGTTTTTTGGGGAAACGATGCAGTTTTGGGTGTGGTTTCTTGTGTCATTTGGAAATTCCATGTTGCTAATTTGGATTAGAAATGGTTTTTCCACCCTAGTGTGGTGAATCCAGTAACATAGATCATCACATCTATGGTTGTGCTAGTGATTATTAAGTCTCTCACACTTTTTGTTTGTGTTTCTTTTGATTTTTAGGGACTCCTTTAGAATGATTCTTGGATACACTAAGAAGAGGAAAATCGTAATCAGATGCAATCTCTATTGTGTATGCTTTCTCATGTATGCTTGAACATCAAAACAACCCATTACAAAACAAGAAGGTTGCATCTCTATTGTGTATGCTTTCTCATGTATGTTTGAACATCAAAATAACTCATTACAAAACAAGAAGGTTTTTGTCTTTATTTTAGATGGTTTTCTTTGCTTTGATGTCCAACTGAAAATGCATTCAATATGTGCATGTAGAACATCCTAAAACCATATATAAAGATGAAGCTAATGTAAATATGCATTGATATTTTGCATCATTTAGCTTTACATTGATTGTACTCTAGTCACCTATCTAGTAAAAAACACAGAGGCAAAGTTTAAGGGCGTCCCTCAAGGAATAATCAAGCTTCATTTCGATGTTTTAGACCCAGAGTGAGTGATTGTGCTACCAAATATGGATGCCATCATTATATCCTCTGACAATGGTTTCTAAGATCAGGTGTCTACATTATGAAATATGGGGTAATGAGTTGTCACAAGTGTCAAGAAAATAAAGCCAAGCAATTAGGCTTCTCTTTTTCATTCAGATATGTTATTCAAGCTGCACTCATTGGGATCTGCTTACTATTGGGTTTCGAAGGCATTGCCTTCCTGCAATATTTCACAGTAGACCATTTTGAAAATGACCAGTGGGACTAAAGAGGCACATGCAATAGGACAGTGCCCTACAAAAAAGGATGAGGTAAAGCTCAATGATGTTGAGAAAGAGATGCACAAGATAGTTGTGAAATAGTTCAAGTATGGAACAAAGGAAGAGGCTTATAGTGGCCTAATTGCAAAGTTGGTTGATACATATTGTAGTCTACTTAAGCCAAATGGGCAACCAAGAAAATACAGGGACTCTGATTTTATATAAAAGAGCAGAAGTAATCATTCTATTCCAATTGATTGCCTAGACCAATTGATACATAGAATGAAATTTTATTGCAAATGAACAAGGATATTTAATGATTTCCTTTCATAAATGTTATCCATGCTTCCTTGCCTTTATTCTATCTCAAATGGTTTTTACATTAGCAAGAATGCATCATTTATTCTTTCCATAAATAGCAATAGGAGTTAAACTCCAAAGAGCCCATTATTTCATTATGTTCATGGAAAGATGCATCTAATCTTATATTGTTCCTATGACACGTATTAAATTCCTATTTAGAAGGTTCAAATAATTTATTAATGCTATATTTTAGTGTAATAGGCTATGAAAGTTATGCACACACAAAACAAAGAGCTTTGTATGGATGTTTATGGTGGAAAACAACTAGTGGTAAAATTGTCAGTGATTTATTTTCACTAAACTCAACTTTGTAGGCTCCCTTGGTATTACAATGTCAATTTCTAATTTTGTAGTGTTCCACATTGTATTTTTCTAGTGAAGATGGCATGAGTTGACTTGTTGCATAATGGAATTACTCTACATTGTGTTATTTGAAAAAGTTTCGAAGCAATTAAATATTTAAAATATGGCAAGCATATTAAGATTGGGAAAAAAAATTGGGTCAAGGAACAATTTTAATGAAACTCCTTCATATAACAAGGTTTACTTATTAATAATGTTTGGTTGGTTGGTAAAGTAGGGTCATTATTAGTTTTTGTTTTTCCAAGAGAAAATTAATCTTTATATAATACATAATTTATTTTAAATAATATAAAATATTTTCTCTAGTTTTTTTTGGTCTTTATCAATTTAGGGTGTGGAGCCACAACTCACTTCTCATAATATTTCTTCTTTTGTTATCGGCAAAATATTAGTAGGCACTTGGAATGTTGGTGGAAATGTGCCACCCAATTATTTGGATATTGAGGAATGGCTAGGTAAACAAGAACAAACATATATGTTACTTGGAATGTTAGTGGAAATGTGCCACCCAACAACAAGAATGAGCACCAACCCAACTCATTCTCACAATCAAGATCAATTGGATGTCTCATAAAAAAAAAAAATTGTCAAGAAGTTTCTAACAATAAAAAGAAAGGTCAAAAGAACTAAAAAGGAAGCACAATTTGGAACCCAATAACAACAACAAAATGGGGTTTGTTTGCTTCCTGACCATGAGCTAATGGTGTAATACATTCTATTATTTTTTGTCTTCTTCCTAGCAATCAACGTCTTACAAAGAGGTTTAACATATACAAAACAATTATTTCCCTAAAGGATTGTATTATACCCTTTTTGAAAAACTTGATTAGCACTAAAGAGATTATGTTTCAAACTTGGGGGATAATACACACATAATTTTAGTTTTGTTTTTATCAACATATTAACCATTTTTTTTCGCAAAGCATTTAAAATATTTTCTAATACCAAATTATCATTAATCCATGATAAATCATTTGAATTTAAATAACTAAAAGAAAATTTTAAAACACCTTAAAACCAAAAATATTATGAATAATTTTAGCAGTTGTGAAAGTGATTATTAAATCACTTATAATCTCATTAATTTGATATTTTTCCAAATTAAATTTATAAGACAAATTATCTACTTTCACATACTAATTTAATTTAATTCCTTAAATATTTAAATGGTAAATATAAATATTAAACCTTTAAATAATTTAATTTAATTCTTTAAATAGTAAATGTAAATATTAAATCCTTAAATTGATGTGAATTTTGTGCTCATTCAAAATATTCCAATTTCAATTTTTTTTAATTTCAACTCCTAAAATGACAAAGACGCATTAACCCATATTGTCCTAATTTATAAGATAAGAAATTTGGCTTTAAACATGAATATTATAACCCCAAATTGATGAAAATTTGTGTTCATACACATTTTAAGATACTTCGATTTTATTTCTCCTTTCAGTGCTCCATAAAAACTTTCAACCATCGACATGGTGTGCAATAAGAAAACATTACGTTCGCACAGAAAGGAAGTACAAATATATATATATATATATATATATTATTTTTTATTTTTTATTTTTTTTATTTTTTTTTTTCCAGAGGAAAAATCGTAACTTTTATTAGGAAATAAGAGTTACATGTTGTAGATGCATGAACATATGCAAATCGGCAAGTAGCTGCAATATAGATAGTGTTGTAAGCATACAGAATAAATACATTCGTGATATGTGTGAGTGTTTACAAAAAGATATAAAAGACATTCTTCAAAAATAGACAGTTGGAGAATATACATATATATGCTATAATAAAAAATGTGTGAGGATGTTCAGTAATCCTGTTTATCACGGGCCGACCCCCCGCCCATGTGCAGGAACAAAAGGTCTATGAAAATATTGATAGTAAGCATGTTCATTCTATTCCTGTACCTCCATGTGCGCTTTCAGTAAGTGCATCGCCTCCTTGGAAAGGAGGTCGGAAATGATGTTCCTCTCCCTATAAATGTGTCGACATGAAATAGTATCAAAATGATCTTTGAGCATGAGAGATTCAGCCAATATATTCTGTAGTGTATGTGTGTGACATGTCGATAGTTCAGTAAACCAGTCAATGACAATCTTAGAATTCCCGAAAATTTGAATAGCATGTATGTCTTTTGTGATTGTGAACTGTAGTAGAAATAGGAGGCAAGATAGTTCAACGAAGTTATTCGTACCGCTGCCTAGTCCAACTTTGACTTTAAATGAGTGATGTGTAGAGAGGTGTAGGATAAAACCACCACCACAGCCATGAATCTGGGCAGACCCATCAAAGTATGCCCAAGGGAGTGTGTGGTCAATGAATTCAGGGGTGATAATGCAGGGGCAAGGAAGAGGAGGGTCATCAGGGATAAAATGGTAAATGGAGAGTATATGAGCAGCGAATGAGGGCCAATGGTGAGGGGATTCATGGAAAATGGCTCGATTGCGGACTATCCAAATGTTCCAGCAGATAAGTATGGGAAGGTTTCGAAGCTTGATGGGATTAGCAGCATTCCACCATTGTTCCCAGGCCTCAGTAAGAGAGATGCCAACCCAACGCTGATTAATCTGAAGGGATGAGGAAACAATAGTCCACATATAAAGTGAAGCAGAGAAATGGTGGAATAGGTGATGGGCATCTTCCACCGCAGAATGGCAAAGGGCACACCTGTGAGGTCTAGAGAAAGATATTTTCTGTAAATTAGCACCAGTGGGGATTTTGTCAGTGAGAATGCACCACATGAGCAACCGCGCTTTGGCTGGTCCTTTGAGTTTCCATAAATGGCGCCACCAAGGAATGAGAATATTAGGTCTATTGTCCCGGTAGATATGAGAGTATCCTTCTTTTGGTGTGTATCGACCCCACTTAGAAATAGTCCATCTGATTTCATCCTCGCAAGACTTTAATCTAACACGGGAGTCAGTTAGAGCTTCAAGGTAGGCATTCCAGTTTGCAATCCACTGTGGCTAAATTGCTAAATCCTGGTGATCTATCCATCCTTGTGAAAAAATTGTAGATCGTTCCTCCAGAGAAATCTGGTTAAGCACTAGTATAAAATGGCTAATTAGTTACTAAAAAAACGACTAAAAATTGCATATAAACGACTATTTTTCGGTCGGTGACCAATAGTTGCTAATTTACAGTATCTTATAACGCGACCAACTTTTGGTCGTTTTTAGCTTAGTCATTAATTGGTTATCTAAATTTTGTTGTCTAGTTGTATATTTGGTCATTAATTTAGTCACTGATTTAGTCATTAATTTAATCATTGATTTGATCATTAATTTAGTCATTGATTTAATCTTTGATTTGGTCATTAATTGTCACAATTAATGACCAAATATACAACAAAATATATTACTATATGATCACCTGAGAAAACCAATTAATGACCAAAGAAATATGACGAAAATGTTGGCCGTGTTATAAGATACTGTAAATTAGCTACTAATAGTCGTATATATGCAAAATTGAGTCGTCATTTGTGGTCACAAATTTATCATTTGCAATAGTCATTTATTCATTATATAAACGACTAATTTAGTAGTTTATGTTCATTTCATTTACTTTCATTAAAAATCATTATAAATGACTAATTTAGTAGTATATTAATTTTATTTGTGTTCATCATTAATCAATATAAACTACTATTTTAATAGTTTTAGATTGATTTTGTGTTCATCATTAATCAACATAAATTAATTAGTATGATTGTGCAACTAAATTTAAAAAAAAAAAATTGTCATACAATTTACATGTTCATCTAATATGAAAACGCAAACTTACATATGTTAATTACAATACCAAGTAATATCAAATGTAACTATAAATAATTCCAACCACATAAATTATATTATATAAAATGTCAAGTATTACAATATGAGTTTCCAACTTAATATTGGTTGGAGTACAATTTACAGATAAAATATTGTTCATCACTTCAAAACATTATCATTATCTTGCCAAGGAATTGCAAGCAAATTCACCAACTCTTAAAACTTGATCATCAGTCTTTATGTGTGTGTCTTATGCGGGATATTGGCTCTACGGGTACCACTAGACCAGTACACTTCTCTCTCTTTGTCACTCTAGAGTTATTGTTCCCCTCTTTCTTCAATCCTTGCTTCTTACCAGCAATACTGAGTCCATTTTCTACAAAAAGAAAACAAAAATATTACAATGAAGAGTATAAGACATGAAAGTCGATGAACACTGGAATATAAACTAAAGTAGACTATAAAGGATTTATATGATATATACCTCAACATCAGCAATACTGTTAATGTCATTTTTCCCCATAAAAGCAAGAAACTCAAACAAGTTTTCTTTAGTTGGGAAATAGTGGCCACTATGTGGCCAGATGACCTGTATAAAAAAAGCAAATAAAATGTCACAAATAAACAAAACAAAGCTAGCAATTTCTACTAAGAATGTCTCATGATCCACTTTTTTAGTTGTATTGTTTCCTCTAGTTATCTCTAAGAAGCGGTGACACTTCAAAAATAAAATTGGTTAGTAAAAATTTAATGGGTGGAGCAAAGTATTTTTGACACAAGATTACAACAAGAAACAAAAAAAAACAAAGACAAGACTTTGTAAATTGTGATACTAACCGAGAATATAGCTTCAATATAGTAATCTTCAATTATCAACATACTATTCCAAGGGAAAAGGAATCCAATTCCCATAAGCTAACAAATTATGTATGCCCCTTGTTTTCCCTCTAATTAATTGAGAAAGATTAGCACATGAAATTTCCATTTAGAATCTCTAAAATGATTCTATAAATATTCAAAGCAAACTTAAGGTTGCTCATTCATTTTTCTCTGATGCAGACAAAACAGAATATGCTAACTTGTTTTTGAGCTGGAGAGTTCTGTAATTCATCGTGTACAAAATCATTGTTTATCGTCGTGACTGTTTTTTTTAATGATCAAGAAACGGGCTTATATTTGATCAAAAAACATATTTTTCAGAATATATTTCATTTTCTAATTCAAAGCTATATTTCCTTCCAGTTTATGAAATTCAAACAAACTAGAATCATTTTCTTTTAAACAAGTCATTTGATCCGGATTTATGCAGAACGCATAGCAGTAATAAACATATAAACATAAATACGGAGATGCGAGCGGAAATAACACTTCATTTCATTAATATCAACGAACCCGAATTTTGCTTATAGACGAATGGAAATACAACTAGCTAGAGGCGGTCCCAGTAGCTATCTACGAGAAGAGATGTGGCGGCTACGAGCCTACTGAAGCTGTGTTACAATGAGGCTCGAGGGCCTATTTATAATTTAGAAACAATGGGAAATCCTAAACAGCCAAAACCCTAACCCTAGGAGATGAAGCGCCAAAACTATGGGCCCCCGTTTGAGTAAATTGATGTTTCAACTTCCCGGGCGTAACTGGCATACGATCTCCGCTTTGATGCGACGTACCATACCTCGTTAGAAAGATCTGATCAAGGGGACTACAAATTTGGAATGGGAAACATCGGTCCATGGACCCATGTTGCCCTCTGTTTTCCCAAAAAACGTCGTTTAGGGCCTCAAAACGGCTCAGGGAAGTTTAGGACCCAGAAAACGCGCTACAAAATAGTAAAGGCGTACGACGCGAAAAACTGAAATAGACAATGGTGGAGCCCCAAGTGGAATAGGCGGGTGACCACCAATATCCACCCTGGATCATTCCTCCCCCCTTAGGAAGCAATGGTCCCCATTGCGTTAAGTTCCTCCATGAGATGAGGAAATTCTGCTCGAACTTGGTCCCTGGTGAACCACTTTTCTTGGTGTGGAGTTGGCCGGCTTTGACAACCCGATATAGTTGGATCTTCTGGCTTTGGGCGAGTGTTCTTGATTTGCATGTCCATGATGCAATCGCAGGTGGCTGTTCCATGCGATCTGGATTTAACTCGGTTGGTGTGAGTTTTTACGCAATGTCACGAGGTGTCCGATGAGGTGGGAAGTAAGGACGAAGGCGATCCACATTGAAGGCGGGTGCAGACCAAGGAATGGTGGACTACCGAGCTCAAATGCATTGTTTCCTACAAAGCCTTGGTGATGGTGTACGGCCCGTATCGGAGCTGGGCGAAGCTTGCGGTGGGGTCAGGTGAGGCGCTCATACGCAAATGGAGCCATGCTTTGTCCACCCACGGAAGTTGTGTGGCACCCGGTGTTGATCATGGCGTTGCTTGTACTTGGCATTGGCTCTGTCCAATATATCATGAACCCTGTTGGCGGATGTGTTGAATGCACTCGATGAAGCTACGGCTTTGTCAACTTGACTCGGACATGAGCTGAATTGGCACGAGCGCTGCAAATGGCATGGCTACGTCGATAGGGCATAGTGGGCTGGAATCCCAAGCCCACACGAAAGGGGCTATGGTCGATTGAGCTGTGGAGAGCCCGATTATAACTATGTTGTACATAAAGGGAGGCTATCGTCCCATGTGCGTGGATGCTTTGAATTGTACATGCGCGGAATGTGTACAATCATTCGTTGACGACCTGCACGTCGGCCATCTGTTTGGGGATGGAAAGTCTGTGGACTTGGTGAGCTTGGTATCCAACATCGACCCGGAGAGTCTGGACCAAAATGTGCTTTGAGGAACACCGCTATCCCGATCTGATATGATAGACTGTGGGATCCCAAAGTGCACCCACACTCGTTCAAAGAAGAGTTTAGCGGTGGCCTGTTTGTGATATTCTTCTTGAGAGCCACCATAATGGCCATCTTCGAGAATCTGTCGACGACCACAAAAACACGAGTCATTTCCATGCTTAGTAGAAGGCGGGCACGAACATGTAATCCATGGAGATGGATTCCCACAGGTCGACTAGGGGTAGGTAGAGGAGTATATAGGCCTTGCTTCTTGATGGTCGGGCTTTGGCAATGGCACATAGCGGTGCAGGGATCTACGATGTGCTTCTCGAGCATCCCTTCGAAGGTTCAGCCAATAGAAATACTTGCGAGATTGCTATTGTTTTCTCGACCCGAAATGCCCCGACGACTTCGATCGTAGTGTGCTTCCCATATCATCTTGGCACGCTCGCTTGAAGGAACACAAAGGTGTCCCATGTGACATAAAAGTGCATCTTGGAGGTGAAAATTTGGAACTTGCGTACCCCCAGAGTGCCTTGTAAGTTTGGCCGATTACGGGTCACTCTCATAGAGAAGCGGCCAATCGAAGTCTCGTGCCCACAAGCTGTTGAGTACGAGTGGTGAGCGCCACGATCGGTGGTCGGGCGAGGCGACCTGCAACATGATTGGTGCTACCCTTCTTATACTTGATGTTCAAATGAAACCGTTGCGAGATATGTAGACCACTTCGATGGGGATCATTCACGCAACTTCCCTTGTGTCTCGTATGAACTGCTGCACGTGGTGCCGTATGGATGATTGTTTCCTTCCCAAAATGTAATGCTTCCATTGTCGACAAGCTTGCACAATGGAGTACATTTCTTTGTCATATGTGGGGTACTTGCGAGCGTGTCGGACAATGTCTCACTGTGAAATGCCACTAGATGTCCCCTGTTGAGTAAGAAGCGCCCAATAGCATAGTCGGGAGGCATACTGTCTCGATCTCAAATGGCTGTTGCAAGTCCGGTAAAGTGAGCACCGGGGCGGAACGGGCGGTTTTTCAGTTCGTGAACGCCTCGTTGAGGTTCCGACCAAAATTTTTTGCTCTCGCTCCTCCCTTGGTGACTTGACTCAGGGGCCAAGTGATATGAGAGAATCCCAACACGAACCTCCGATAGAAATTAGCAAGACCCCGAGAAAGGCTGCGAAGCTCGTTATAGTGGTTGGGGGCTGGGCCAATCCCGAATGACTTGGATCTTGGGTCGGATCCACATGCACCCCCCCTTTCATCAATAATGTATCCCGAGATATTGAACACGGGTCATGCCAAAAGTGCACTTCTCCAAATTGGCACACAACTTGTGTTGCCGCGGTGTTTGGAGGACTTGTCGGATGTGGTGAAGGTGCTCTTCCCAAGTCCGGTCGAAGATCGGGAATATCATCCAAGTACACCACTACAAATGAGTTGGTGAATGGCCGCAAGATGTCATCCATCATCCTCATGAAGGTGGCGGGAGCATTCAGTCGACCCAAAGAGGCATGACCCGGCCATTCGAAAAGGCCTTCCTTGGCTTTGAAGGCGATCTTCCACACGCTTCGGAGGGTTCAATTGGTACCCTGGTGATACCCAGACTTCGAGTCAATCTTCTTTCGAAATATTTTGCACCTTTGAGTTGGTCCGAGAAGGTCATCAGTCAGGTGGGATTGGGTACCTATCTGGGACAGAGTGATCTTGCTCGGCGCCTAGATAGTCAATACGGAGTCTCCACGTCCCATCCTTCTTCTGTACCAACACGATCGGGCTCCCACGAGGCGATGAACTTGGTGCGATGTGACCTTTACGCAACGACTCCCGAATACGCCTCTTGATTTCATCATTCTCCCATAACGGAGCGCCAGATAGATCGGTCCATTAGGTAGCGAGCGCACGGGGGTCGGATCAATCGGGTGCTTGACCACGACAGTGCGGAGGAACCCCTCGTGGGTGAGGTGAATATGTCCCCGTACTCCTCCACAACCTTATCCATTTGTTGTTGTTGTGCGAGAGGAGCCACTGTCTCGGAGGTCGTGGCCACTGATCTTCTTCTTGCCACGCGGATCATTAGGAAAACGAATTTCTGGTTTGGGAAATGAGCTTGCGCATTGTTTTGCGGTAACCAAAGAGATAGACGAGAGGTGGTACCTGCGGTATCTCAGTACAACTTATTTCCCAAAGTAACAATAACGACGACGAGGCCGAGACTCATACACGGCATGACGCTTCCACAAGTATGGTTGTCCTAATAATACATCGAAACATCAATAGGAGCAACGTCACATAGTACCTCATCCGTGAAGGGCTTGATGCTATAGGAAGGCGACACTGTCTCGTGGCGCGAGATCTCGTCCTTGGTGAAGCCACCCCGATGGTGTATGGATGTGGGTGAGGCTGTGGTCGGCAAGCCCAACCGCTTCACGACGTCTGCTTTCGAAATGAGGTTTTTTTGGCTCCTCCTCTGCAGGAGTGGAAGAGACGTTCCTCCTCCTCGGATCTTCCGGTTCCTCCTTTTGGATCTTTGCAGTGGCAACGGTGGCGTTGGGCTCCGCATCAATAATCTGCTCCCTTTTTCATTCGCCTTTTCAGTTCCGATTCGGAGTCGGAGCATGCATGTCGACTCGGAAGCCCTCATCTCGGCCACTAGCGGCGCTTGGCCCAGAGCACTCACTTGTGTTGTGAGTGGAGCTCTTATGGAACTCACACCACTTTCCCGTGTCCTTCTTTGGCTTTGCGGTCTTGTTCTTTTCTTGTGGCTTCGATGAGTTGTCTTTAGCCGCCATGCCTTGGCTCTGTCCTTTGTTTCGCGGTTTGGAAGCACCTTTCCCTTGCTTTTGATTCGCAGATCCAAAGTCTCGCTTCTTCCGCTTGAATTTACTGCTCAATCTTGGCGGCATACTCTTGGGTATGCCGTACCACAGCGAGGAGATGTCAAGGAACTCCATTTCCTCCCTGAATGTATTTGTGCGGACACTGCGATACTTTAGCACCGAGATGTTTCTCTCGAATCTTTGATACCCAACTTTGTGCGCGAGGGTATGGAGCAGATTCGTACGGCTCATGTACATCTTGATCCCTTTGTTGTCGCGAGCGTGGTCCATTGTATGTACTTGTCCTCATAGCTCCCCACGGGATAGTATTGTTCCTTGACGGCGTCTCGGAAAAGAATTCCAATTTGTGTACTGGCCGAGAACGAGAGAGGGTTCTGTCTCGTCCTTGTTCTCACGGTAGGTTTCCCACCGAGTCCTTAACATGGGGGGTAGCTTTGAGGAGTGCAAAAAATAATCTTCTCCGTGTCCGAAAAGTCATGAACCGAGAAATATCCTTCTAACGTATTCAACCATTTATCTACGGACATAGCGTCTATTTGACCCTCAAATATGGGAATGTCAAAAATTTACTTGTACCTTAAAAGGAGTCGCGCCTCGTAGTGGGCAGCTGGATGCGGATGCGTCGCCGGTGGGTAGCCGTTGAAGGATCCGAGCAAAGTTATCCATCATCACGTTCCTTTGTCTTTTCGAGGGCCTCCTCGAGCAATATTTTGATAGGATCTCCTCGCTTCCCTCATCTTTCTTTTCGTCCCCCATGGGCGTCCGTCGAGGTTTGCGAGGGGCGATCTTGCAAAGGTTCCACCAAATCGAGCCCTAGCTCCTTATACCCAGACCTCGTTGGGGACATGCAAAGAAGGATCGAGAAAAAAGCGGATCCGCTCCGATACCACTGATCCAGTTTATGCGAGAACGCAATGTGAATAAACATATAAACATAAATACAGAGATGCGACGGAAATAACACTTCATTTCATTAATATCAACAAAGCCGAATTTTGCTTACGAACGTGAATGGAAATACAACTCAGCTAGAGGCGGCGGTAGCTATCTCTGAGAAGAGATGTGGTGGCTATAGGCCTCCGAACCGTGTTACAATGAGGCTCTAGGGCCTATTTATCATTTAGAAACAATGGGAAATCCTAAACGGCCAAAACCCTAACCTCTAGGAGATGAAGCTGCCAAAACTATGGGCCCCGTTTGGGTAAATTGGTGTTTCAACTTCCCCGGGCGTAACTTTGGCATACGATCTCCGTTTGACGCGTACCATACCTCGTTAGAAAGATCTATCCGAGGACTACAAATTTGGAACAAGCAACATTGGTCCATGGACCCATGTTGCCCTCCGTTTTCCCAAAAAATGTTGTTTAGGGCCTCAAAGACGGCTCACGGAAGTTTAGGACCGAAAAACTTCTAAAAATAGTAAACTGTGCAGAAACCGAAAAAGCTCGAAATAGACAATGGTGGAGCCCCAAGTGGAATAGGTGGGTGACCACCAATATCCACCCGGATCATCATTGTTGTAATATACTACTAAACAGACAACTACGTAATGAAGTTATTAGTGGTGGAATACTAATAAATCACAAATACAAGCAAGAAATAACACCACTATGTCCTAGACATGCAAAGTCATTATCCTCTTGATTGGAAATATTACTTCATGAAAACAACATATTTGACAAAGAGAACTTTTCTAAAACTAACCAACACCAGTGTATCCAACAACAATAACATTTCTATTGGCATGCCCTAAAAATGTGTGGAAGTATCAAACAAGTGTAGTGCACTTCCCTGTAAGGTTAAAGTTTGGCAATGGAATATGTTGTCCCTTAGTCTAATCGAGTTTTAAATTTCCTTTGATAACTTAGAGAGAATGGGAATCCAATATAGAACAATGATAGAAAGCTTTTATTCATTCACACTTACCTAGATCCTAAACAAGCATTGAAGCGTTATACAAATCCAAGAATGTCTCACATTCCACCCGGGAAACAAAATTTCTAGATTTTGATTGAAACCTTGAGGCTTTCTCAAATTTGTAAACAAGTAACATCATAAATATTTTTCCTTAGTTCTCAAACCTTATTACAGTGCGGAGCTTGAGAAAATATGCACACACATATCACAATATAGCATGTTGTGGAGTACGTTTACATGAAACCAATCATTCAAAAATTTATATTCTATCAAGATTGAGGCATGTGTTAAATGCCCATTATACGCATCTTTGCGTAATGGTATCATTAATAATTTGAAGGTTCTTGGCTTGCTAGTATGATCTAATTATTGCTTTATGCAATATGTTTTTTTCACTCCTATTTTCAAAATTGTTATGTTTATGAACGATATATAGATACAATGGATGCTTCGAATAATAAAAGAGGCAATTATTTTTCCATCAATAGAATTCATGTATTTGCATATGGTGTAAATTCGGTAGTTCTATTGGTGGTACTTAGGGTCAACCTAAACGGTTATTTCTCATGCATCAAAAGAAGTACAAAGTGATAATAGGAAGGACTCATGTGAACTTTTCTAAACGTACATGTTGAATGCTGCATGAGTTAATGTTGTTGTGCTCAATTTCTTATTGGGGTACCTATCGGTGACAAAGTTTGTACAAATGTTTGAAATGAAAATAAGCTATAACAAATAACATAACACATAACATTTTTAGCAATTGATTCTTTTTCTTTGCAAATCCAATCATGTCTCGGAGCAACTTACGTTAGCTATGTCCAAATGATGCAGTTTTTGTTTTCCATTTAAATTTCCAATTCAATCCTATGTATCATTATCCAAGAAATTTGGGTCCTTCAGAGGAAATGACAAATGTGTGTGTGCAATACTGTGTTTAACCATACAAATTTTTCTTATTCTATAATGAAAATTGTTAAAAAGCACAATGAAGTTGTGAAAAATTGGGGAAAATAAAATTATTTACAAATAAAACTAAATTCATCTATGTAATTGTTTGGTCAATTTAGTGTGTCCTAAATTGCTGACATTAATTTGTCAATCAGGGATTCAGTGTGTGTGAAGTGTGGCGCACTATATGTGCAAGATAACCTATCTCTTACTTTTTGTCGTTTTTGGGTTTTTTTATTTATCTTAGTTTTTATCTTGGTTGGTTTCCTAATGTGAGATGGAAATTCTAAAAGACAAGTATGGATATAAATGTTCAAGGCAATGATGTCCTTTATAATGATTTCCCAAACTTCAAACTTCAAAAGGGTTTTAAAAGCATGCAATGACAAAATTAATTCCTAAAAAAGAAAATGAAAATGTGCCACTATACTAGTCAAACAAACAGTGAACTATTGATCATGAAACCCATTACCCTAGCTGCTTTGTCTAAATACAAAAGAAAGCTGTGCTCAAAGAAATCCAAGAATTGCAAGCAAAGTAAAGCTAAAAATCAAATTACATCAACTCATATTACGACCCCTCACCATTAGTCTCGCTATGGCTTTCGGAGGTAATCATAAACAACTTGAGCAATCCGATATCTAATTTGCGAGAAAAATAAACTAATATCAAATTACACACTCATACTTCAATCCCTCACCATTAGTCTCGCTATGGCTTTCGGAGAATGAGTAATGACATGAGCAATTTAATATCTAACTTGCGGAAAAAATAAACTAATATCAAACTACACACTCATACTTCAATCCCTCACCATTAGTCTCGCTATGGCTTTCAGAGGTAGCTGATAATGACATGAGTAATTTAATATCTAATCTAACTAATAAAGCAAATGTACAAAAGTCGAAATAAATAAAACAAGGCTTGGAATTAAAAGCTAAGAAAAACAAATCAGCGAGAAGGACAAAGAGCGATTCCATGTCATTAGTCATTTAGTAAAACTATGTGCAAATGCCGGGCTGCCTCGTCAATGCGGAACAAAGACAACGATCAGTTAACGGCGAGTATAAAGCATGAAAAATTATGGATGATAAATAAAACGTTAATACCATAAGAGATGTAATATATACACGTGAATAACTATGGCATAATGAACGTAAGGAAATAAAGCATGAAACTATACTGACAATAAACAAAACCTCGCAGTAGTGCAGGGCCCTCTCGCACAATCCTCGAGGGAACAACTATCAACCACGAATTATGCTTATGAACGAGAGTCTTCTCATGTATTCAAAACGTAGTCATAACAAGGAAATAATGTCACGACATAGTGGGCTTTCTTTACGGCAAAATTACATTACAAAAGCTAGCTACTATGCGTATGAGAACGCATTATTTATAACTGAGAGGATGACATAACTACTTTCCTACAATCAGCGCTAATAAAAGACACGTGAACAACCACGTCCCGGAGAAATCTAGCATTATGGGTAACGCCAGTGAAGATTAAATCTATGGAGGGTGGTCGTTGGATTCGACTTATGGAGCGAGCTTCACGGGTGTTGATATGTCCCCCGAGATTTAGGAACGGCCACGCAAGTCTTCACGTGGTGAAAAACGGAGTTCTGTCACCGTAGGACTCTTAGGTTGACCACCGTCGACTACCTTTGACCACGACCTTCTTTGGTGAATTCGACTGAGCCAATAGGACTGCGTCCATATCCATGTCATTTCCAACTTGCCCATGTGGCTTGATTTTCTGCAAGAACACCGCAATATAGACTTTAACAAAATGAGCTCTCAGAAAGTTGAAGCTGGTTACGGAAAGTGACAGATTCCGCGACTCAATGAGCAAAAAATCTAATTCAAACGACAAACACAAAACATAGTTAAAAACCACTTTAAATCGCTCTTTTATGATTAATATGCAATGATGTTGATGACTTAGGAGGTCCAGGTAAATGGAAAAAGTCTAGAAAGGTGTATAGGAAAGATGCAAGTTTGGGACTCAACAGGTATAAAGCAACCCAATCTAAATGTGCATATTTATAAGTGACTAGATAATTCATCTCAAGGGTAATGCAACTCATCCTCATATTGGAAGCCCCTTTAACACACACATACACATACAAACACATGTGGGTCAAGGACACATCTTTTCCACTAGGGTAGGTGTCCCATGAATGCCACTTTCTCAAATGCATCCCTAAAATACCATTGAAGGGGTATCTTTTAATATAATGAGTTATCCAAGTGCATAATATTAGAGTATTAACACTCCAATGCTATAATTTAATGTAATCAAGTTTACAATATATTAAACTTTACTAAAGAGTTATTAATCATAAATGTCATCAATTAAGAGGTGAAGATAAAACCATAGAACTTATTGCAAAGAAATGAACTCTATTATCATGGACTTTAAATGAGCGTGTTTCCTTATGAGCCTGAGCCATAGAGGGAACTTTGGGAGTGACTGCAAAACTTTCCTAGAGCTTTATGGTTATTCCTCTAGGCAAAGGTCAATTTCTAAGCCTTCTACTAAAGCTATTAAGGCCGAGAACACCACAAATATTGGGGTGTTTACTATTCACTGATTAGTCAACACATCCCTTGCCTCGCACAATGAAGGAATGCCTTGAAGTGGCGATCAAAAAGTGTCAGAGATTAAAGGTAGTGCAAACAGAGGCACCTAGGTTATTGTTGGTTTGAGTTTTCTAAAAGGAATTGACATACACAAAAGAAACTTGAAAATATGTTAACATGGCTCATATGGAAAGAACTCTATGATTGCTTCTATTAGTACTGGAAGAACCCAAACTACCCTTTAGGGACTAACATGATAGTCCAAGCACAAAAAATAATGGCTTAGATTTGTTCTTAGGGGTATGGTAAAGTAATATTCTTGGATGTACTCATAGATAGATCGGTAGTTAACACATTTCAATCAAGATCACTTAGGCCAAAAACAAAATATTTCCTTTGGACCTGAGGTTGCATGGCAAGTGTTCAACAAAATATTTGAACAAAAGGTATTTAAAAAACAATTAGTAACAATGGAAATGTTAGGGGACCTTAATTTGAGAGGGCTTTGAAATCAAAGCAAGCTTTCAAATTATTGGCAAGTCTATCATAGGGAAAACCTTAATAGTTTGGGTGAAATTTCTTGATTTTATAGTAAATAAAAAGCAAAAAGTAGAGCAACAATAACTTTTTTTGCAGGAAACCAACTTGATGACCATTATCTATTGTCTAACATATGCAAAGACACTATTCTAATTTTGGTGTTGTGCCTAGAAAAAGGAGTGATGGGAAAACATGTGTTTTCATCCTCAAAGACTATTTATTTCAAGGATAAGGTCTCAAATAAACCCTTCCAATTCAACGACTATAATTTGTAATCAAGTTTACAATATTTATAATTACCAAAGATTTATTAATCATAGGTGTCATTAATTAATGGGTCAAGAAAAAACCACAAAATGTGTTGCAAAAAAATGCCCTTTATTAGCTTGCACTTTAAATGTGCATGTTTCCTTATGAGCCTAAGCTATAAAGGCCACAATGGTAGAGTTCATTGAGCAAGAGGTCACAAACCCTTTCTGTGAATCACATGCACTGAAGTCTGATTCACAACACCTATATTAGAATTGTATAAGTGGATCTATTCAAACTGGAAAAAAAAATTACTATGAAGTGTATCTACACTCCAAAGGTTTATTTATTATTCAATTTTCTTATTTGGATTACTGTCCCAAATATTTTGAAGAGGGTCCTGTAGGGAAGAGTAAATCCTTTTGTTATCCCACGATTCCCACACGTCAACCCAACCACTATGTCTGTCACCAAAATGGCAGTTTGGTTTCATCTCGTTTTCCAATACTATTTTGGAATTTATCAGTGTTTGTATATATTGTTAATACTTAGGGAACAAATTGAAAACAAATCTTTAAAAGATTAAGTTTGGTTTTTCAAATATGCTTAACCAAATCACTTCTAGAAAAAATCAACTATGAGTGATGAGACAAACCAAAATCATGACTAGTTTCACATACTAGACATATACCTTATTATCATTAACATGGGCAACGTCCTAGATGCAACCTCAAAAGGACTGCTTAGCAAGGTTAAGAGGCCCAATATCCAGTATATCCAAAAAAAATAAGTTCATGCAATTGGAGCAATATTGCACAAAAGCATGAGGGCCTTCTTTGCCACTTATTCCTAAGCTATTATATTTGTTGTGTATTACCATATTTTGAAACATAATTTTGGATTTGACTCTTAATAATGGAAAAATTGAACTTTGTCCATCTTAGTTCACAACTTCATGCCATGCTCCTTGGAAATTTTGATGTATGTTGTTATGATCCTATGATATTGTTGAATATGTTATTTTCAAGTCTAGAAAATATGATCAAGCACAGTTTCCAATCGAGTGAGAATTGGTTCTACTTATAGTTATAATCATTAATGTTTAGCTCTATCCTTACTCCACATAGTACAAATATTGGGGATTTTAACTTTGATAGGCAATGGTGTCTCTAACTGCCATTTTGATCATCGAGCCTCCCATTTGCAATCTTAAATCCACTTAATGTTCAATGCTCTAATACATCCTCTCAAAAGACATGGTAACAATCCTAACAATCTGTCGAGTCTTCATGATTTCAATTTACAGGAAAGTCATGAAAACTTTGCATTATACAATGGAAATTCTTCAAGTCTTCACAATCTACAGCAACAACTTCCCCACCTAGCACTCAAACCTTCAAGTTTTAATCTCGATTCTCCTCCATCCATAGACTACTCAATAGTCAATGCTAGGAAAAGAATCTTGAAAGAACAAAAATTGGTATAAAAGAACGTGAGATTTGTGATTTTATTAAATGTTAGAATTTTTAATTTTCATGTATAATCTAAACACAAAGTTAAAAAAAATTATTTTTCTATATAGTCCAAACAATCCAATCAACAACTCAGCTCAAGGCTACTCTAAATTAAAGCCTTCCTCCTACAATGCAACCAAACTTACATCCAAACATTCCTTTCCCATGATAGTACTCAATGTTGTTGTGTACTATGGTACTCTAAAAAAATATTATAGATGTTTTTAAATACTCCTTCTGTTTCTTGACCATCTCCTGGAAAAATATCTTGTGATTCCATTTATGGTAACATGATTTGGGCACTAATGGGGTTAATAAAAAAATGACTTATGAACCCAATAATTGCATGCAAATAAATTGAAATTTTGAACAACAAATTGAAAACAGAAAATCAAACAGACACTATGACCAACAATAGAAGGTAGCAACAACCTTCAAATTTGACCAACCCCTTCAATTATTGTCAATTGCAAATAGCATTATGGAAACATACACATTGAACACTATAGTTCAATATGAAAATACAAAATTTTGTTCCACAATTCATTATAGGATCCTAAAATGGAAATTTGACTATTTATATGATTGGCATGCATCACGATGCAATTTCAAATTGCCAATATATGATAAGTGAACTAAATTATAATCAGTGCTCTTGGAATTTGAAGCTTATAAACTATAACTATATTAAATGTCCAGAAAAACAAAGTATTTTCTAGAGATGTAATTTTGAAACAAAAATACTATTGGCTTCAAAAGTCAAATTTTGATAACAACACATTTTAGAACATTAAACACTACTGGTAAAATAATCTTGAAAAGGCAAAAATTAGCTTAGTAAGATCCTTGGTATAAAAGAATGTCATATTTGTGGTTGCAGTAAACAAGATTGCCCCTATTCCAATTTAACTTCTCCATAGTGCAAACATTTTCAGACACAATGTGTTGCATAATCAGATGTAATGATTCTCATCCTTGCAGCCATCTTAAAGAAATCATGTATGAAAATTTATATTCCACAAGCTACGTCCACTAATATATTGTTCCATCGATTGCAAAATGACTATTTCTTGACCACTAATTATCATGACAAATATCTAGCCTTAATATCTCCCAAAAATTGCATGAAATGTCAATAAGATATCTATTTACTCTCGATGACTTCCCAAAGTCTTAGGATGCATCACATAACATGGACTTCCCTCTACTTGGGTGCCAAGTCTAAGGAGAATACATTCTACCAAATTCATCCAAGACCGCAATGAATAGCTTATGTTCTCCAAGGTCCAAGGATTAGCTATTGATAGCAAAGGCATTATTGATGGGATGGCCTAGAAATGGTGGGTTGGTGATTGCAACTGAGACCAAAACCATATTTTCCACAATCTCCCCACATCATTGATGGTATATTCTAGCTCAAATGTACATTTGAGAGATTTGAAGGTCAAGGACAGTCCAAAAATCCATTTTGAAATAGCTTGGTCAACACATGTTCAAGTCGAGCTTGGAAATTGTTGCTCCCGGGGATAGTCCAAATACAAATGGAATTCAAGTCTCAGCCTCTTGACATGTAGTGATTCAGAATTGCACAATTGCAACAGGAGATGATTGTGTTTTTGTAGTTACACAAAGCTCAGACATTGAAATCAACAAACTAGTTTGTGGGCCTGGGCATAGAATAAGTATTGGAAGTCTTAGCAGCAAGGATTCAGAAGATACAATTTGGGAGGTGGTTGTTAATGGATCTTCTCTCAATTGTACAAAAAATGAATCAATATGCATAAAAACATGGCAAGGGATTCTGGGTATGCCCAACAAATAATGTTCCAACATGTGAACATGATTAACATCTTAAATCCCATTATTATGGATCAATATTACTGTGCCCCTCCATTGTGATGCCACAATCAGTTAAAACCATGCAACAATCATAGTTTCGTTGTTCAAGTTCACAACTTGACATACATAGACATCACTAGCACTTTGGAAACGAAAGAGGCAATAAAACTTGCATGTAGCTGGACCGTTCCAAGTACAAAAATTGTGATGGAGGGTATAAGCCTTCGCTTGGACAACGGAGACCCAACCACTTCTTTATCAGCTAATGTGCATGGTTCTAGCGATGGCCAAGTCATTCCTCTCGTTAATTTCACATCACTGAGCTTGCAAGCATCAAATTAATTTATTACTCGAAGTTATCGGTCATCTCATTGGTTCCTCAATTATCTTCTTTTGTGCCATGGTGGTGAGATGAAGTTGTTAGTTTGAAAATTATTTATAATTACCTTGAAATATGTGAACGTTCTGCAACTAAAGACAACTCCCTAATGAATATGCATCGGCTATGGAGGAGAATGAGGAGTATGTAAGAATTGAGGACCAAGGTCATGAGGCTTTTGTTGATGGGTAACCCATCACTAAACGACTATGAGGATGATGAAGATTATGATTTTTTTTTTATAAAAAAGCTTCATTCAGAAATAAGAAGACTAGAGGTGGGCAATTTGTCTATTAAAAATTGTAACTAAGTGAGCCTGGAAGATGTTGGGGGCTGATAAGTACTAAAAATTCATGCTCTCCATCCCAACATTCTTCCCATGTACACTTTGAGGGTGAAAAACAAATTATTATTACCCCCTCAAAACCCACTTTCTCTAATGTTAATGGCAAAAGGTAAAGAAAAATTCAAAAAATTAATAAGTGGTGATTTGTTTATTATTTTTCCAAGTCAAAAGGGGCAAGGAAAATGACATGGAAAATCAAGATGAAGTCAAAGACTGAGTCAAAGGGTGATTGGAGCATCCACCTAGCCTCCACAAATTCAAGTGCCAAACAAGCCAAGACAAGGAGGGAGCACATTGAATTCTGTAGATTCCACAAATTTCTCTAGACCCAACCTCAATCCCCCTCAATCCCCCTTTATGTTCCACGCATATTCATTGCAAGAAAGGGAAATTCGAAATACGCTCTGTTAGTTCCAAACTCACGCAACAGCCTGAGAATACTCCACACAATAGCCTGTACACATGTTCTGGTAAGGTTTAACTGGAAATTTTCAAGGCAAAGTTATTTCGGAGTTGGACAGTTGGACTCCCCTTAGCCTCGCTCCTGCATCTATTCAGCTCAGCCTCCACGCAATCTACTCACAACAGACTACAGCTAACACATAGCACTAGAGTGGAGATACGCAGACAGTGTATAAAGGACATACACAACAGTATTGGACACATGTTTGATGGATGAGTTAACTAATAAATTAGCTAAGATTTTGTGGGAGTCTGCTCCCCTTTCAACTCCACTCATTGCACACATGTATTACTCAGCCAATTCACACATTAGTTTAGAGGATTTTCGCTCAACCGACAGAGTATTCTACAGCCAGTCACAAGAACAAAAAAACAAGGACAAAAATGCAGAATACAAAGTCTTCAAACAGAGATTAACATCAATTGTTTTTTGTTACAACACATGCATACACGAGATGATTGAGAGTTCGAGTCTCGAGAACAATATTATACTTTCGAAAAGTGTTTGGTTTGAGATTCAGGCTTGTTAAGACACGAATATTATACTTTCAAGCGGTGCTTGGTTTGATATTCAGGCTTGTTTGGAAAGAGTTGTGCTTGATTTTTCTCATTAACTTCTGTAGCACCAAGTTTCTTGTGAGTGAGCAAGAATGGACGGCTTAGTTAAATCCGTATTTGTAGCTTTCTTGGTCGTTGTCATGATAATGTTGGGCACAACAGGAGCTACCCCCAGTCCGACAATGGAAACACACGATGCTTCAATGACCTTCTTTCCTTCCCTATTTTCCGTTCTAATCGCCTCTTTCTTCCCATTCTTGGCTTCTCTGCTCTTCAACTGAAATGTATTATGGTTGATCTTTAGCCCCTATTTTAGGATCATGGATATCCCGCTGTTATTTTTTCCTCTTATGTGATATATGTCATTCTTTATTATTGGTTTGTCAACTGAAATATATTATGGCTAATCTTTAGCCCCTATTTTAGGATCATGGATACCCCACTGTTATTTTTTCCTCTTATGTTATATATGTCATTCTTTATTACTGATCTGTCAACTGAAATGTATTATGGCTGATCTTTAGCCCCTATTTTAGGATCATGGATGTCCCGCTGTTATTTTTTCCTCTTGTGTGATATATGTCATCTTTATTACTGATCTGTGTAGCATTTTTTTGGCCATGCATCAGCGATAACTGTGTAGATTTGAATGCTTTGATAGCATTGTGGATATTAGAGAAGATATTGCTATGTTTTTAACTGCCCACATGCTTATTTTGCGTTGATCGGCTTGATAGTTTGTCTCGATATGGCCCTGGTACCTGCCTGATCAGGATTTTAGCTTCTTCCTTAGGATACATTGTTTTTACCAGCAAATGGTAATCACATATTTGCAGGATTTGCTTATTAGTCTTCTGCATGTCTAGCCTTAAACGACCACTTTGGAGGCGTTGCCATTTAAACGGACTATTCAGCAATTTGCATGTGTTCGTAGGTTCTTAAACTCCAACGAACTTATTGTTATTTTTTCAGCACAATAGAAATTAAAATAAAATCCTAGTCGGGATGATATCATTACAAGGTTCAGATATGAAAGGCAAGGAAGATCATTAGAGAATTTTCGTTTTCAATATCGAACTCATGGAAGATTTTCTCATCGTCTTCTGCATGTATGGTCTTCAGCAGCCGCTTTGTAGATGTTGTTATTTCAACAAAATAAATCAGCAATTTTCTAATTCTTATTGGCTTTTTAAGCTCTGACTGTCATTTTTCCAGCACAGTAGAGAGATTTATGTAAAATCATGGATAAAAACCATAGAAGGTAGAAATATAAAACTAAAAAGTTACCCGTTTTGGTTTTAGCATTAGTCATTTTCTCCTTTGTAAAGGAAGATCGAATTTTCCTTTTTTTCTCTAACTCAAGCCAGATTTTCTCGTCTTAAGCATGTCTTGTCAATCTTTAAACTTTCTCTTCTACTCTATTGTCAGTTTTCTAGAGCAATAAAGAGATTCATTGTTTGGATAAACTAGCTATAAGGTAGCCCAAGGGATGTTGTTAGACATGTGGATAGCAAGTTCCTGGGTTGATTCCACATCCATGAAAGTGGGAAGGATCCCTTGGCATCCTCTTGTGGTTTTACTCTGGAAAAATTGGTGAAAAACTTGGTTATAAGGTAGATATTTAAACGAAAAGTAAAAATTAAAAGAAAAAAACTCTTTTAGTTCATTTCTTACATAATTTTATTGTATGTCAAGAAAAAGACGATCAGAGAGTTTTCTGAATACCTCACATCCATAGGTGAACAATGTGCTAGCAAATTTGCTTTTGGAATTTTCACTATAATACTGTTTTAGCTCCTTATTTTCAATATTGTGCTGTCCAATTTTTCTTTTCTAATTTTATCCTTGCATTCATTGTGCACCGACTGTTGTGCTGAGGTAAATACAGTAATTTCCATTACATTCAAGTTGCTTTAACATAACATTGTGCCAAAGTATTTTAATAATATATTTTTGACTGGATTTTATCCTAAAGGATTCTTTACCCTGCAGGGAGGAGGTTTGGGATTTTGGCTGTTTCTTGCTGGCGATAGTCCACATATCAGCGTGAAGGAGTAAAACAGAGCAGTAAATTTTGCTGTGATAAATTGTCTTTAATCTATTACAAGCTTGTAAACTAACCCGTTTGAAACGTTGTTGACTGACAATATCAGTGTCTTAACCTTTTATTGTCAATCAGTTCTTTAGTTTTCAAGCAGGTTGCATTGCTGGTTTTGTATTTCTGAAAATCCCATGGTCTTACCAACATCATTTCTTCCCATATGAAAGTATGTCTAGAGAAAATCTGAACGATACTCTCTCTTTAGAGTTTGAAAATGTGATGGTCTTATCAGAACCTCTTTTTGATGAAGAAAAGTACATTCTACATGAAAATGTCACCAAGGTGTCTGGTCTCCATACAAAATACTACTAAACTCCATTACTCTCGAGTCTCTTCTTTTTCACTGCCCTTGTATCTTGATTTTGTGATTTAGTATCATTTTTAGTGATGTAGTCATGACTCATAAGTAGATTATGTCAGTCAGGGATACTGTGGGGAATGCGTGAACTTAATTCCCTCATGTATCTCATGAATCATATTTTTAGTTCTTATGAACTAATGACTTGTGATTTCTGATATCATTAGTTTCATTTTTCAGGGAATTTTAAAGGATTAAAATCTAACCACGTGAAGTTCATGAGCAGGTGACGCAATCCATGCCACCTGAAAAGATTGAGATCTTTAAATCACTCGAGAACTAGGCAGAAGACAATATATTGGTTCATTTAAAGACTGTTGAGAAGTCTTGGTAGCCACAGGAGTCAGGACTTTTTTCCTGATGCTTCTTCTGAGGGCTTCCTTGAAGAAGTTAGAGAGTTGCTGGAGTGGTCACTTGAATTACCAGATGAATATTTAGTTTTCCTTGTGGGAGATATGATTACCGAGGAAGAGTTTCCCACTTACCAAACCATGCTCAACACCTTGGACGGTGTAAGAGATGAAACTGGTGCCAGTCCCACATCCTGGGCAAGGTGGACACGTATGTGGACAACCTTTCGAAAATAGACACGGTGATCTTCTTAATAAGTATATTTACTTGTGTGGTCGAGTGGACATGAGACAGGTTGAGAAAACCATACAGTATTTGATTGGTTTTGGAATGGTAATTGACGACACAAGCGTTTAAACTTTACAAACATATGGTCGAAGTATTTTATTACACTTACTATTGGTGTCAACAGACTGGGATTGCATTTTGTAATGCTATTTTACTGGATTTTATATATTGCACGTTGGGAGCTTTCTACAGGATATTGTTGATGAATATTATCTGACTTAACGTTTTGGCTTATTTAGGATCCACGCACAGAAAATAGCCCCTATCTGGGCTTCCTATACACTTCTTTCCAGGAGAGAATAGCCCCTATCTGGACTTCCTATACACTTCTTTCCAGGAGAGAGCAACATTCGTATCACATGGCAACACTGCAAGATTCACGGAAGGATACGAGTCATTCGGTGATTTGAAATTGGCTCAAATATGTGGAACTATTGCTGCAGACGAGAAGCGCCATGAGACCGCATATACTAAAATAGTGGAAAAGCTGTTTGAGATTGATCCTGACACCCTGGTGTTGTGACTTATTATTATATTATACAGTGTTGTGACTGAAATTACAATAAGAAAATGAATTTATGTTGCAACATTTTCAAGCACAACAATGAAAATGAAAGAGAAATCTTCCTAAATCTTGACCAGATAAACTACTAGTTTAGATGTATCTTTGCATCTTTAAAGACGACTACTAGTATATTCAGACACAGTATTTTGTATGTTTAGACGAATTTTCATGCTCTTAACAAAACTAACAAAAAAATTCAAAATTAGACATATCATTTAAAACCCAACGAACTTGGGAATGCTATAAATTAACTAACTCCAGATTTAATTACAAAAGGCTGAAGATTAAAACTTAAATGAGCCTAGATCATGCGTAGAACAAGTGGCAGGAAAATGTGAGACAGAATAAGCAAGATGTTGATTTCATCAAAAATAGAGTTTGACAGAATTACCTCGTCATCGGTTTCAGCCTCGTCGCTGCCTCGGCTGAGTTACAGCTTCGAGTTCTTCATGGTCC
The DNA here is from genome assembly GCA_034641835.2 of Pinus albicaulis. Lineage (NCBI taxonomy): Eukaryota > Viridiplantae > Streptophyta > Pinopsida > Pinales > Pinaceae > Pinus > Pinus albicaulis. The sequence continues at coordinate 1,733,884,616 of CM076578.1, read as the reverse complement.
TCCTTTTCTTATTAGAACCATACGTTTGTATATTTCCACTTCAATGCAGCTCAACGAGAGCCACAGAGATCCAGATCAAAAACCAGACAGAGTTTACAGAACATCGAAACACCAAGCCCAGGGATAGTTACCATCATAGAGCTCCACCACCAACAGGATTATTACAGAACCAAAACATAATACCACTTGCAGAAAAAATAAAAACCTAGGGCAATATCATATTTCCTATCTCCTTCAGCTGTCACCATCAGAACCACCACCACCATAGTGAGATCCGCCACTGCCACCATCGTTGTAGCCACCACCACTTCCATAACCACGGTTGCCCCGATCACGGCTTCCACTGTAACCCCATTACCGCCGTCCCCACAGTAGCCACGCGAGCCACAACCTCCACTACCGCCCCCTGTTTCCTCTGGACTGAGGTGGGTTAACGGTGATGCTCCTCTCCTCAAGCATCTTGCTATTCATTGCGTCAATAACATCCCTCATCGATTACCAGGGTCATACCGCCCACATTAACCAATAAGCTGAAACCCTTGGATCAGCGTTTGCTGTCGTTCCAGTGTGGCTATGGTTTAGTGGATTTCAGTAAAAAGAGTAAAACAATTTCAACGCCATTTATTAATTTATTTTCATTTTAAATTTTCCCTCCAAATGTATTTGTTTTACTTTCTCTGATTTTAGTAAAAAGAGTAAAAAAAATTCACGGTTATTTTTTATTAATTTATTTTCATTTTTTTTCAACTTTCTATCAATGAATTGAGAAATTTTCTCTCCAAATGCATTTGATTTTACCTTCTCGGATTTCAGTAAAAAGAGAAAAAAAAAATTCACCCCCATTTTTTATTATTTTATTTTCATATTTTCAGCCTTCTATCCTTGGATTGGGAAATTTTCCCTCCTAATGCATTTGTTTTTACATTCCAAAATTTGAGAGAGTGAGAAGGATTCCCCAAGGTTTGGAAGTTCCCGCCTTTTTTATGCATTTCCTGGAAATGAGGGTCACTAGAGCCTCTTGAGTCCTTGTTGGTCTATGGAAAAGGTTCTCAAGGAAGCAATGAAACATATCGGCCTTCATATATCATTAGTTTTAGATGTGAAGAAATCTCATTTATATAGTATTATAATTATATTATTGTTGTAGTTTTAATTTTTGTCGAGTTATAGAGTTAATGAATATATGTAAGTGTAGGTAATGATTTTAATGGAGGGTGTTATAAGATTAATTTAAGGAAATTGAAAAATGGAGAGGGTCATGAAATCAATACAAATATTTTCATAGGGTTTAAGGGGTGTCAAGGGGGTAGAATATTGCAATTAAGAGAACTATATAGAAATTTAGGAAATATTGATACAAATTGCACATATGTATATGTTGTGGTGCAAATGTAACAATGTTTTTGAAATTCTTTTGTAAGGTATGACAATGGTCAAGTTTGCCATATTTTTTAGAAGTATGCATGTGTACGAAATGGTGGACTAAATGACTTATGTTAGGTGGGATGAGGTTGAATCCCAACAAATACAAGCAAGGAAATCAATCTAGTAAGGACTTTGGTGGTGTGGGTCAACGAGCATTGGGCTGTTTAACTTGCTTTCACATACATTTGTTTTTTGGATTGAAATTATTTTCATGAACACAAGCAAGTGGCAATTAATTGATTTTAGACATTGCAATGTGGTAGAAGCATATTAAAAGCTATGAAAGCACCACTTTAACTCAACAGTCACAACTAAGTGGTATCTATTCTACGAAAGTCACTCTAGACTTGGACCTAACCTTATCTTAAATAAACAACCCCCTTAAGAAGGCAATTCGGCCCATGAGGGGTGAACATGTCACATGGAAATATTGAACACTTGTGGGGGAATAATAACACACTATTTTCACCCACCAAGCAATAAGAAAGCCCTCATCAATGTTATGCACTACTTTAAATGGGTTAAGTGTCCTTGGATGCCTCGAACAATCATATTGAATTTAAGTGATGTTAACTAAGTTAACCAACAAAACATGTATTCAATATTGGTAACAATATTTGCACACTATTTATTGCATTGACCATTCAAATGAGGCTTTACTAATTGTAACCAACCATACATGTAGTTGATCAAGTTGACCAACCTAACACGCTTCTACTAGTAATAACCAAAAGGTGCATGTTGGTAATCGGGTGACCAATGTGGTATGCCTCAACATTCGTAATTGAACATAAATGTTGTTGATGGGGTTGACCAGCCTAACATACCTCTCGCAATTGTAGTTAAACATGCATGTTGATAGGGTTAATCTCCAAGATAGTGTTAATAAAAAATAGATGTTAATAACCAACCTAACACATCACTAACAATGACAATGGAATGCACATGTCAATAAATAAATTAATCGACATGACATGTTGTTCATTAAGATGATTGACATGACACACAACTCGCTAAGTTGACCAACTTGACAAACTATTGGTTTTGTCAATGAACTAAAATGCCTTTAATGAACACAACCAAATGTGCATGATGTTGAACAAGTAAACCAACCTGACATACCTTTAACAATAGTAACAATGCGTGAAATTTTTGGATTGGGAAAACCAAACTAACATACCTATGATAATCGGAATCACCATACATGCCTATTGTGATTAACCCTTCACGAGTTCCATTGATTTCGTGCAAAATTAAGCATGTCATGCAACTCTTAGACTAACTTTGATACATATACAAATTAAGTTTGTATTTACTTGCTAGAATTGTGTTAAAGTGTTTCCCCTTTAAATGTCACAATTTTGAATCCAAGGGAAATTAAGGTATGTATACCTCCATGGATTAAATAGTTAAATCATTGCATGAAGGGCATATATTGTCCCATGAACTAGGGGGTCTCACATGCCAATTTAGCATCTACCTACATTATAACTTTATATTAAATACTATTATTATTTTCTTGTGTTAGTATGAGTGCTTTTAATATTTAATATACAATTAAGTATATTACCCCTTGACTAAATAGTGAAGTATTTAATATTGGATGAGAGAGTTGAAAGGTTGAAATTTCTATACCTCGTGTTAATTTGGGTGTTTGTATAATTTCAATGCAAAATTGGATTTCATACATATCCATGGATCCATTAAAGGCATTTACACATGCCAACCAAAGACATTCAATAGTTGGGTTAGAACTAGCGGTTGGGAGGAGTTCATTATCATGTTCATCCAAGGGTTTTGATACTAGAGAAATTAGGGTATGTGTTTGATTTATGGGCTAATGTTTGAATGATATGAAGAGACGAGTTAGTGCAAGTCCTTCTTATGGTAAGGCCCTGCACCTCTTCCTTTATTTCTTAAAGTAAACTTGAAAGAAGTGATTACAAATATATGATACATATAATGTGCAAACCGTTGACAACATCGTGACATTAAACATTTACATGAGATGCAACTTATTTCATGTTCAATAGATTTTTTCCTTTAAAAAATAAATATTTGGTACCATGATATAATATAGTGATTCACCAACATTGACCACCAAACAAATGACCTAAACGATAAATCTTATGTATGGTGAATATCATCCACCATAAACTATGATTATTAGCCACTCTGACACCCCTAAGTTTATGGTCACTCATTGAACATGACTCCAAGAGTTGCTTCAAGCTTCTTAAACTTATTCTTTCCCAAAAGACTGACAAGGATGTATCATCACTGTAGCATATTTTTTTCAGCGTCTTTCATCAAATTCTCTGCAACTGCGTTTTTATGTTATCCTTAATTAACATTTCAATTCCACGTGTTTTCTTATTGAGTATTTTAAAGGGTTTCCTTCATTCTCGTGGCAGACACGGAGTCGCATTCATGGGTCCTTCTGTGTTTTGGGGACCATCTCATTACTTGCAGTGGTTTCTCTCTAAATCAACACATGGAAAGCACGGTATGATCAAACAAAACATATTAGCACCTAAAAGGCCATCGATTTCGAGTTAATCCCTACCCTACAACATGGCAAAATTTTTGGTTTGAATAATTTTTTTCAATGAATAACATCATTGTGAGTAAAAATGTAATGCAGTTTGGCTTGGCATCTTCTTGCAGCATTAGGGGGTTTAATGGGTTAGGGTTTAAGGGTTTAGGGATTAGGGGTTAAGGGTTTAGAGGTTTAGGGTTTGGGGGTTAAATGGGTTAGGGATTTATAGGTTTAGGGTGTTAGGGGATTTAACAGTTAAGGATTTTATGGGTTAGGGGTTACATGTTAATGGGGTTAGGTTTAGGGGGTTAATGGGTTGAGGTCGGGAATTAGGGTTTAAGGGTTGAGAGGTTTAGAGGTTTAGGGTTTAGGGGGTTAAATGGGTTATGGGTTCAGGGGTTTAGGGGGTTAAATGGGTTAGGGGTTAAGGGTTTAGAGGTTTAGGGTTTAGGGGTTAAATGGGTTATGGGTTGGGAATTAGTGTTCAAGGGATTAGGGGTTTAGATGATAGTTTCGTTGGTCTTTGTTTGTGCAAAATAGTTCTTTATACTTTGTGTCTCAATGTAATAAATTTGTAGGTAGTGTTGCTTGTTGCCATGTCTTCTCTATTTATTAATTTTTAGTATTTGTTAGCGATTGCTTTACATTTATTGATGAAAATGTCTATTGCAATTAAACCAAATGTATGTTCAATATCCAGCTTCAAACTCAGCCACAGTGTTGTCACACAATTTAAGTTCGGAGAATGGACATCTGATGAAGTCTCAATAACCACACTGCACCTCATGACTGCTACAGAAAAGCTTAAGTTCAAGTGTCCCACATTCATGACAAAGTTGGAAATTATACTCTTGTTCCACCTGATTGTGTCGTGGAAATACCCTTGTTTGTTGCAAAAATATCCTAATGTTGTTGACCTTGTCCCTTAACAGACTAAGGAAACAAATGAGGCTGAGAGGAATGGAAAGCACTATAAAGTTGGAGAGAGTACAAAAGACTAGGATGATTTAAAGGATAATCTTGAAGAATGTAACAGTGATGAAACAACTGAAAGTTTTCCCAAACAAACAGTTGATAATGTGAAACCTTCTTTTGTACCAGTCAAGCAAGACTACATTCATGTGAGAGCAAGAAGAGGCCAAGAGATCGATAGGCATAGCCTGACAGAGATGGCATGGTTCCCTCTTTTTAATGAAATATTTGATCTACATTTTTGTATCGAAGATTAACCATTTTGATCTTGCCAACAAGGGGGAATTAACCCGATCGTAGGTCCCAACTAGACCTGCTCTCGTTTGGAATGGATAATCCCAACGAGTTTTAAGGACTATTATAAGGGTTAGGGGAATAATGAGTTAGTGGTTAAGGGATTAGGGATTAAGGGCTTAGGGCTTAGGGGAATAAGGGCTTAGGGTTAGGGGAATAATGAGTTAGTGGTTAAGGGATTAGGGATTAAGGGCTTATGGCTTAGGGGAATAAGGGCTTAGGGTTAGGGGTCAGGGGAATAATGAGTTAGTGGTTAAGGGGTTAAGGATTGGGGGGTTAGGGGTTAGGGAATTTAGGTGAATTTAGGGGTTAGTGGAATAATGAGTTTGTGGTTAAGGGATTAGGGATTGGGGGCTTATGGGTTAGGGGATTTAGGCATAATTAGGGGTTAGATGAATAATGAGTTAGTGGTTAAGGGATTAGGGATTAGGGGCTTAGGGGTTAGGGGATTTAACAGTTAAGGATTTCAGGGGTTAGGGGTGAGGGGTTAATGGGTTATGGGTTGCACGAGTTACTGGCTTCACGTTGGCAATTCGTGTGAAAATTAATTGTGCATTGGAGTTCGGAGGTGGTGAAAGGATAAGGGAAGGGAAGATGAGGGAGCCCAACATTAGACTCCTAAATATGGTTTTGTGTTGGTCCTAATGGTGGCCTCTGAAGAGGAAGCATAAACGTCACAAGAAGGTTTATAGAGGGAGTGACTTGTGTGTGCTTGTTGTAGGAATTTGCTGGTGCGGTGTGTTCAATCGGTCCCTCCTGCTTAGTTTCTCATCCATTGATTGCATTTGGGTTGAGGATAGGAAGTTGAAGGGAAGTGAGATCAATTGTTTCCATTTTTATTGGCTTTCAGTGAGTCTGTTTTTCATGATAAGAGAGGAAGCTAGAATTTGCAGTCCAGGAAACCTCGAGGGTGGTGGCAGAAAACTAGTTGTTTTTCCAAATTTAGTGCCCTCCAGCGTGGGTGTGACAGTGTTTGGTGGATTAGTGTGTGGTTTCTATGTGGAGAATTTGGAGGCTGGTCACTACCCTGGGGGAAGTTACACTCAGGCGTTGGCTACTTTATCATCGTTTGTTGTTCAATTTCCTGTGTTGGTTTGGTGGGTGATGGTATTTGGTTTTGTTGGTGGTAGAAGTATTTATCTGGTAGTGGAAGGTGTCTTTATGCTTCCTTTTTGTGGTGGGAGACGACATTTGGCTCCTTTGATAGTGGTGTTTTTTTTCTATAGTGGGGGGTCTGGTCTCTTAACTCTACACACGAAGCGGTTCCTCGACCTTGGCGAATTATGAAGCCCCTGATGTGGTGTGGGTGTTCTTCCTCCCCTGTCATCCATGGCCCTGTGGGGGTGGCGGACTCAGAAATAATCATGGCGGCTCCACGCCAGGGTGGAAAGTCTGCGGGCGTGCAGGACTCGTTAGTGTGGGTGTGCATGGGGGTGGTGGAGGAGGTAAGCGGGGGGATAACAGAGGTGGGAATTTGAGGGTTCGAGGGGCAGGTTATCCAACATTGTTGTCTAGAGAACAATCATGCACTTATCAACAACCTGATGGAAAAAGTGGACACAACTGAGAGATTTTGTCATGAGGAGCATGTAGAGCATATGGAAACATTGGACTGAATGCACTATTTAGAGTGCCAAGTCCGGAAGAGACTGGTAGTTGTTTGGCAAGGGAAAAATCAACTCACTGAGAAAGTAGAAAAGTTGGTGACTTGGTTGGCACACTTTGAAGGGCACGGTCAGTGTGACTTCTGTCCTCCACCACATCTAGGAACAACCTCGAAAAACTATGTATCCACCACGTTGGATCACTGGTATGCTATTTTGTGTTCTTTATGTTTTATTTGTGTTTTGGTGCCTCTGGCCCAACCGTTTATGGACAATGTCCCTAGTCCCTCTTTTGCATTTTTTTTGCATCTGGTGCAAATTTTTGTTAACAAACCAAGTCAAGGTGAGACCACCTGCTTTGTAACTGGCTATATGTACTCCATTTTTCCTACATGAATAAAACATTGACTTACAAAAAAACAAAGGTTCATACATCAGTAAAAATTTAATTAAGTTTCATACCTAAATTAACAAATGTTCATACCTATTTACTAAATAGGTCTATAAATATATATTGTAGGTTTATCTATTTAGTATTTATCAAATGTAAATATGATGATTTAATACTAGATTTAAATGAACTCACATGTTTAACATAAGAAATGTTATATTTATCTAGTTATTAAATGTAAATATGAAGATTTAACCTTAGATTTAAAACAACTCACACTTTTAACATAAATCAATGAAGTTTAAAAATTAAACTTTATGGGCAAATATTAAATATAAATATAAATATAAATTTGGCTATCTGATTAATTTTACCTTTACTAAAATTATAATGAATACATTAGTGTAAAGTTGATAGATGATACATGCAATTATGTTAATTGTAGAGGAATCCATCTGCACTGTTAACTTTAGAGACAAAAGGGTATTCATAATTTCAACACTATAAATTCAGAGACCCCTTTGTCTCTAAATTTTAACACTGCAAATGGATTCAAAGACACCTATAGTGAAATGTAACACTTTGGTACCAAAATTTCGATTTTCCATATATGGAGTGACACAATTAAAAATTACTAATCTAAATGACTAATTCATATACTTGTTGTACTTGTTATTTGGCCATATTTTTATTCTTGGACTATAATAGTCATTTACATTAATCATTATTAATTTTGTCACTTATTATCTAGTCATATATTTTAATCCTAAACTAAATTAGTCATTTAAGTTAGTCACATTTACTTTAGTCACTTATTATCTAGTCATATATTTTATCCCTAGACTAAATTAGTCGTTTAAGTTAGTCACTTTTAGTTTAATCACTTATTATCTAGTCGTATTTTTTATTCCAAGACTGAATTAGTCATTTAAGTTAGTCATTTTTAGTTCGGTCACTTCAAATTGTTCAAATTTAGTAGTAATTCACTTGAACTAATTGCGGTGACTAACATTTTTAGTCACCTAGTCATTAATTTCATCATTTTTTACTAGTGAAGTGTCCTGTATCTTGCTTGATGGAGAGACGCGGCTTGTGGGAGGAGATGGGAACTCGCGCTCCCAACCCAAGAATCAAGACCAATTTGTATCTTGCGGCCATTTCCGATTTGCCAGGTCAGGTCGTCCTTGATGTGTCTAACAATATAAATAATCACGCGCCAGATAATAGAGGACGGAGAGTGGATTTCGAGAGGAGTTTGAATCTAGTCAGAGGGGGAGAGAGAATATATATATTTCAGAGTTATCACTCTTGTCTAAATATTGTTCCTGGTCAATAAGGACCACCCAAGCTTGGCATCAAGTGCAGTAGCAAAAGTAGGCAGATATTTGATGCCCCAACCCCCCCATCGCTTAGGTAATGCAATACGGGACCAATTAGTCCAGGCAAATGTGTGTCTCTCTTTCATGCCCAGCCAAAGAAAGCACCTACAAATTTTCTGAATTTTGTGAAGAATTCCTTTTGGGATCCATGCTAAAGACATCCAATAAATAGGAGTGGCCTCCAGAACAACTATGATCAGAGTAAGGCAGCCAACTCTAGACAACCATCTATGGAACCAGTTATTCAGCCTGTTTTCAATTTTGGAAATGAGCCAATTCCAATCAGAAATTTTATAATTCACAGGTTCGAGGAAGAAATCTAGGTATTTAAATCCATCCTCAAATCTGATGATATTGAAGGGAAGTCTTTGTTGTGCATATAAAATCTCATGAGGAGAACATCCATGACAGGTCATAGTGGATTTTAGATTGTTGCATTTAATACCTGTGGTAGTACAAAAAAGAGTCAAAATAGCTTTGATCATCTTTGTGTCGCTAAGGGACCCATTAAGGAAAATAATGATATCATATAAAAATAAAAAATGAGTGAGAACACAGTGTGTCGATAATTTGATGCCTTGTAATCTGCCTCTAGAGGATTCATCAATAATACATCTGCTAAGCCCCTCCATAACCAAGAGGAACAAAAGGGGCAATAGGGGGCATCCTTGACGAAGTCCCCTTTCTGCATGAAAGAAATTGGTCGCTACCCCATTGATGAGGATGCTGTAAGATACATAAGTGATGCTGCACATGATCTAATTGATGGTTTGTAAGGGAAAACCCATATGGGTGAGCAACATACGAATGTAAAGCCAACTTACTTGGTCAAAAGCTTTGGCCAGATCTATCTTAAGAATCATGCCTTTGATGCATTTGGTATGCATAGAATGTAGGCTTTCTTGAGCAATGCTAATAGCCTCATGTATCTGTCTATTCTCTATAAAAGCAAATTGTTCAAGAGATATATAAGTAGATAAAATAGGTTTCAATCGATTAGCAAGAATCTTGGCAATGATCTTATATATACAGTTACATAATGAGATGGGGCGGTAATCGTTGACATATGTGGGGTGATCAGTTTTGGGGATGAGAGTTATAAAAGTGGCATTGAAAGCATCATATAGGCAAACAAATTGGCGCGTTTCTTCCACTGCTTCCAATAGATCCCGACCCAATAATTCAAAAAAAGTGAGATAGAATTCCACCGCCCATCAGGTCCATGGCTCTTGTCCTTCTTGAACCACTTAAGGACGGATTCAAGTTCTAGACTGGAAACAGGTTAATGTAGATCATCTGCTACCTCATCATCAACAAACCTGGGGAAAATAGATGCCACCTTAATAATTTCAGCCAGGGTGGGTTGAGGGGGAGCCTTGTAGACTTCTTTGAAATGATCAATGCCTTTTCGGGCTAAGTGAGAGAAATTTGAGGCTTTAATTCCATCATCATTATCAAGCTCCCAGATGGTGTTAATAGCCTTTCTACCATTTGCAGAATGATGGAAAAAAATTGTATATTCATCCCCAACATTGATCCAGGTGGCACGACTCCTAAGTCTCCACTCCTCATTTGTGGTATGCAAGATCTTGGATCGAGTGGTTTCCAAGGAGGTGAGTAGTGTCTTGTCCGCATCAGTCTCAAAACCACCACCAATAGATGATTCCATCCCCTGAATCCGCTGTTCTATATCATATAGTTCCTCATCCTCAATTTTTTTTTTCCCTTTACCCATCTGATAATTTCCTTCTTTGTAATGAGGAGCCTGTGTGCGAAGATGGAGGATGGTGAATTGAGATGTGGCGGCGGAGGAAGTCTCCATATTTTATTCACCATATTGATATAGTCAGGATCATGTAACCAAATAGAGCAAAATTTAAAAGGGGAAGCCGACTTTTTAAACGCTCCAGTAATCTCCAGAAAGATTGGGGAATGGTCAAAGATGCCTCCAGAACCAATTCATTTCCTGTATGATCCCAACTTCTGTAAAAGCCCATCCTTGATGAGAAAACGGTCAAGTCTTCGGGCCACCATTTGATCCCCTGTACGCCTATTTCGCCAAGTTGGAGAGGGGGAAGTAGTGAGTGGATCCACCAGATGATGTGCATAAAGCAAGTGCCTGAAGTATTCAGATAGTGAATCCGCACGAGCATTTGGTCCCCAATATTCAGAGATCCCAAGAGAGAAGTTCATATCCCCAGCCAATATAATGTTCTGCGGACGCATAACAAATGCATTCAAAAAGGAATCCCAAAAATATTTTCTGTTGGAGCAGGGGCCGTAGACATTAATAATGATAAAATGCATTCCTAGGGACTCCGAGAATACCTCCATGCCTAGTGCATTTTCCTTTCCCCAAATATTAATGGGATTGATGCAACGAGGATTATAACAAAGGGCCAAACCCCCCGAGCGACCGGTGGCATCAATAGCATGTATCATCCAACCAGGCAGTAAGGAGTTGAGAGCACTAGTAACCAGATCCACTGTACCATGAGTTTCTTGAAGACAGATGATATCAGTATGAGATGAAGAAAAGAGTCTGTGAAGAGTAAGTCTCTTCACAGGGCTAGCTAGCCCGCGGTAATTAAAGGAGAGGCAAATCATTGGGATACTAGAATGGTGGATTGTCTTTCTCTAAGGATCAAATCAATGGAGAGTTGAGAGCTGGGTGCAACTTCAAATCTGGTGAGGTGAATAGATTTGGAAATAAGAGAGTGGCGTCCCCGAGAGGTTTTGTGAGAGGTAACCGGAGGACCAGAGTGATTTGGGTCCTTCGGTGGGTGGGAGTGAGAGCGAAGATTGTAGGTATGAGAGGAGAGAGAATCAGAGGGTTTAGGAACAGTAGGGGAGTAGGGAATAAGGGAAGAGGTGGGGGGGGGGGGGGACGTAGGGGAGGGGAGCAGTGGAAGGGGGGACAATAGTCGAGGAGGTGGTAGGAAGAAGGTGAGGTAGAGTGGGCGGGGTAGGGGGAAAGTATAAGGGAGAAGATGAAGGTGGACAATAGATGGATCGTGTAACAATTCCAGGCATGGCAGAATCAGAACACAGAACAGAAGTCGTAGAAAGAAAAGATAGGAAAGTAAAAGGAGAGGAGGAGGAAATACCCGAAATCGGAGGGAGTCCAGAGGCAGTAGCAGCTGACAAGGAACGAGTATTCCCGGCGAGAGCATATAGAGCATCAGAGGGATCCGACGCCGAGGGTAGGTCAGTAGAGTGTGAAAGACCCGAAGGCGATGACCTTCTTTGTAAATAAATCGAGACCGGAGAAATCGGATGTGTGCCAATGGAACTAGTAGTCTGTGTCAACCCCGATATAGGACAATCCTTGAAAACATGTCCAACCTTATGGCATTGATGACAACGGAAGGGGACCCCTTCATAATCCAGAATCTGCTCCCTGGTCGAGTTGCAACATTGTATATTGATGGCTTCCTCCAATCCTTCTCTGGTATCCAGATGAACCAATATACAGGCAAAGGCCATTTTTCCAGAGGTGATATAAGAGTGATCACGGTCCAAATAGGTGCCCAGAAGATTACCAATGTCTATGAAAATCTGATCAGACCATAAGTGATAAGGCAAGCCAGGCAGGCGAACCCATATGGGGCCAGCGCCTAGAGGTTCCCTATCCGAATCAAACAGAGGACTCCATCTTTTGAGTAGAACCGAGGCCATCTCGATGTGCTAAAATAAGAAAGAATAATATCAGTAGGTTCTCTAGAGGAGAAATGGAGAGAAAACCAACCCTTGGTCAGTGTGTGTATGATAGGCATCTTCTGTATGAGATCTCCCCATATCTCTTGTGCCCACAGATTCAGTCGCTTAGCCCCATAATTCCTTCCATAGACCCAGCCAACAAGAACCCCGTCGACAGTGGCCAAAACATCGGCCATCTGTAGCCCAGCCCCGAGCGTGAGGAAAGAAGAACGTCTATGAGATTTGACACATTTGTTGTGCTGGGAGGCACGACGGGAGGTTCCAAGAGGGAAGCGAGCAACGGCATAAAGTGAGGGGGAAGGCGACGAGACAGTGGGAGAGTGAACGGAGATAGGGGGAGGGATGGAAAAGAAGCCAGAGGAGCAACGAGAGGCAGGTGTAAGGGAGACCGAAGGAGAAATACAAGATGATGAGGGGGTGAGGGAATGCACGAGTAGAGTAGTCCGCAGGGGTAAAGAAATAGGAGGGATGGGGGGGCCGCGGTAAATGATGAGGTCGGTGAAGAGAGGCCGGAGTAGGTGAAAGAGTGAGCGAGAAATGCGAGGGATGTGGGGGAGGGAGGTCGGAGTTCCAGCGAGTTGATAAGGTCCAACTCAGTCGTCGATAAAATAACAGGGGAGGTAGAGGATAATGCAGGGACCATAAAGGAGTCCAGGTCAGGGAAAACAGAGGGGGAGGCACCGAGGAAAAAGAGACCCGAGGAGGAAAATTGCAATGAGGAGATGTCAGGTGGGAGACGTGTATACCCGAGGAAAACTGATTAGATAGGGACCAAATGTCCACACCCTCACATGGGTCCTCTGAATAGTCCAATAGCTGTTCCTCCTGGGCCCCTTCCATAATAGATTCCGAGATGAAGCCGTTGTATAAGTCCAAAAGAACCCCAACTGTCACCAGACAGAGCAGAGAAGCCAGTCAGAAGGGAGTCAAGAGCATAAATCCAATAGGAACCAGTGAACCGAGCTGTACAATGGGCGAAAAAGGTGGTAGATCAAATAATCAAAGTATCCATCCCAAAACTTGAATGGCGTTAATAGGCGAGAAAACAATGCTGGCAAGCAGTTGATGCAAGGAGTCCTCCACACAATATGGGCGAGCATACAGAGGTAGCAGGCAGATACTGAGGTCACCGCGCACCAAGGTGGACGAATAATGAACCCTGCAAAAGCACAAGCTTAGTGAGAATGGCTGTCGAAAAATGAAAGTCAGGTGACCGCCATGGAATGTCGCACGAGTATACAGATCTAGGGTGGCAGAACCCTAGCGGCCGCCATAATTTTATCAATATATATATATATATATATATATATATATATATATATATATATATATATATATATATATATATATATATATATATATATATATATATATATATATATATATATATATATATATATATATATATATATATATATATATATATATATGGAGCATTATTTTCTCGAGTACTCAATAAATACTTAGAACATTTACATTGCGTGCAATAAGAAAAAATTACACGAACTCAGAAAGAGAGTAAATTAAAAAATAAATTTTGAAAGAGGTTATTGGTAGCATTATTTTCTCCTCTAAATTAATCTATATTTTGGGCACCAAAACTATAGAACTGATGCACACTATAAAATAAAATCTCAAAATAGGCTTCTACACTATACTCATGTTATGCCCTTGAGGAGACTGCAATTAAATTATGGGAAGCAACATTGACGCAATCCATGACTTCATGGAATTTTGAAAATCGCAATCCATGGCTCCAGGGAGTTTTCAAAGTCATATTAGATATCCAGAGGTTGAAACTTTTAACAAAACCAATAAATTAACTATATTTCATTTTGATAGGCAGTGAATACCGACAACCCGTGAGAAGAAAACCTTTTCTTATATCTTTGTAATTAAAATATTTAGAAACTAATTGATAGGTAACACTAATATTTCATAATTGAAGATAGGCAACTCTTTTGAAACAAGTAATTGTTACCTTAAATGCTCTCTGTATGCAAGGGTTATTTGGAAGATGATTGTGAATCCATGGATCCCACCAATAATTTGCATCCACAGCCTTAATTTCGATCTTTCTGGATGAATGATGAGGGGTAGTATTGTTATTGGCGTTAGATGGGTGAAAGTTACATTTGCCTCTCCACCCTTCCAGAAGGAGGTGCACATTGGATGTGAAGGTCATGGAAGTGGAGATTGCCTGTTGCTTATCTGAACATGGCTTCCACACAATTTTGGCCATGTGAGTTGAATCCATACGCATAGACGGTGTACGCAGAGAAGAGGGTGTAGGAAGTTGACGTAGAGACACCTCAATCCGTCATGGCCCAGGACCATGGATTTCAACTGCACACTCTTAAGCGAGGCAGTGAATCGTCGATGGTGTGTACAGATGGCTTTCCAGAGATCCTTATTGTTAGTGACCCGCTTCCATTTATTGTTGACGCAAGAAACCATGGTGAAATATGTTGCATCCAGATACTTAAATAAATTGTTTAGGATGTCAACATTGCTAGCGATCTCATCCCGACAGACATGGGCTAAACAAGCAGGTAAATGCCTTCAGACAACATATACACAATGTTGAAAGGTATACAACAAAGGGAGGATGTGTTACAAGGAATCCAATGTGTGTACATAGTCGCTTTCAACTTTATTATTTATAGGCAATCTTCTGTAATCACGCTTCTGGAATCTTTGTTCAGCTTTCTGGACGAGAGTGCTTTGATTCTTTATGTTATGAAACCAACTCCCAAAATAGAAGAAAAGAGAGATCAACGCCTTATAAATCAACCACTTTGAGGGGCAACCTCCTTTACATTACATAAATGAACAATTCTTGGATGATACAAATGACAAAACCTCATTTTTATATATAGAACTCCATGGAGTCACAGTATAATCCTAGCCAACCTAACAATAATAATGTAAGGGCACAACAATAACAATAGTGGGCTATTTATGGGGCACAATAATAACAATATGGGGACTACATGGGTACAACAATAACAATAAGGGGGATACACTAACAATAATAAGGGACTGCACTAGTAATATAGGGACCTAACATGCCCCTCTCCTTCAAAAAAGTGTTGTCATCAACGCTTGAGTAGTTATGGATGCTTCTATATAAAATTCTCATCCTCCCATGTGGAATCTTCAGTGGATAAGTTCTTCCACTTGATGAGATACTCTAAAATTGATTCATTTCGTAGCTGTCGAGTTCTTATTTCCGTGATTGCTTCAGATTCCAATATGATTTTTCCTTCCTCATCAAGTTCTCGCAATATTGTTTGAACCAGAAGTTTGTCACCTACAGTCTTATTTAAGCATGAAACATGGAAAACTGGGTGCACTCGGGAAGATGTAGGAAGCTTTAATTTGTATGCCATAGTACCAATCTTTTGCAACACCTTGTAAGGACCAGAGTACTTTGGCGATAATTTATTATCCTTCTTAGCTTGCTTGAGGGACATTTGTTTGTATGGTTGTAGTCGTAAAAATACCCAGTCTCCTACATCAAAACTTCTCTCGCTGCGATGTTGATTTGCCTGTTGTTTCATTCGATTTTGTGCCAAATTTAGGTTATCCTTTAAGAGTTGGAGAACTTGTTGTTGATGCTCAATGTGATATTCCACTGCTTCAACCTTAGAATTTTCTCTTAAATTTGATGTGATTGATGGTGGATGATATCCATAAAGTGACATAAATGGGGTCATTTTTGCCGTACTGTGGAAGGAAGTGTTATACCACCATTCAGCCAAATGTAACCAATTGACCCATTGTTTTTGTTTATCAGATACAAAGCAAAAAAGATATCCTTCCAAACATTTGTTCACTATCTCAGTTTTCCCATCGGATTGAGGATGATAAGATGAGCTATGAGCTAGTTGAGTACCCAAACAAGAAATTAATTATATCCAAATATTTCTAGTGAAAATGGGATCTCTATCGCTTGCAATAATCTTTTGGTTTCCATGTAGCTTTTGAATTATTTCCATAAATGAAGTAGCAACTCTACTCACTTTAAATGGATGAGATAATGCACAAGCGTGTGCATAATTGGTAAGTCTATCAACTACCACCGTGATGACACTCTTTCCTTCGAACTTAAGTAAACCTGTGATAAAATCCATTGAAACCTCCTCCCAACATTGATTTGGAATGGATAAAGGCTGTAGCAGTCTCGGGGTCTTAGTTGTCTCAACTTTATTTTGCTGGCAAACCAAATATTCCGCCACAAACTTTTGAATATCAGATTCAAGACCATCCCAAAAAAAATTATTTCTTCACCCTGTGATAAGTTTTTAAAAATCCCGAGTGTCCTCCTAAGGGAGAGGTGTGCAATTCCAAAAGAAAATTTTGTTTTATTTGGGAATTCTTACAAAGGTATAAGCGATATTTGTACCATAAGGAATCATTTTTCCAACTAAACGTGTCAGATGTACTAGGATCTTGCTGCAACTTTTGAATGAGTGTCCATACTTCTTCGTCATTCCTCCATTCCTCCCTTGTTTCGGTTATCCAATCGGGTTGGATAATAGAAATTGCACAACACAATGCTTCCACATCCTCATCCTTTCTTGAGAGTGCATCTGCAACAACATTTAGCTTCCCTTTTTTGTAGATGATTTCAAAGTCATAACCCAACATCTTTGTGACCCATTTTTACTGCTCTTCTGAAGATAATATTTGTTCAAAAAGTATTTAAGACTAGCATGATTAATTTTTACCTTGAAGTGTCTTCCCATTAGGTAAGGTTACCATTTCTTTAGTGCATGTAGTATTTCCAACATTTCCTTCTCATAAATATATTTTTGTAAATACTTTCCTTTGATTGGATGACTTTCAAAAGCAACACGTCTTCCTCCTTGCATTCAAACAACACCAATTCCATTTCCTGAGGCATCACATTCCACAATAAAGGTTTTTGTGAAGTCTGGCATAGCTAAGATCAGTGCTTGGCAGATTGCCTCTAGAGATGTTCAAAGGCCTTAGTTGCTTCAGAAGTCCATGAAAATGCATCTTTCTTCAATAATGTTGTTAGAGGTGCTACTATTCTCCCATAATTCTTAACAAACTTGCGATAATACCCTGTTAACTTGAGAAATCCTCGCAACTGCTTTATGGTTGTGGGGACTTTCCATTCCTTAATGGCTTTAATTTTGTTAGGGTCAACCTGAACACCCTCCTGAGATACAATATGACCCGGATATTCCACCTCTTGTACTTCAAATAAACATTTGGAGGTTTTTGCATATAATTGTTTCTCCTCCAATAGTTTGAGCACCCTGTCAACATGTTGGACATGATCCTTTCAAGACCAGTTGTAGATTAGTAGATCATCACAAAATACTAACAAAAATCTAAGGGAGGGTTTGAAAATGGAATTCATCAACCCTTGAAATGTAGAAGGTGCATTTGTAAGGCCAAAAGGCATGACCAAAAATTCATAATGACCCTCATGAGTTCGAAACATTGTTTTCGGAATGTCTTCAATCTTCATTCTAATTTGATGATATCCTAAACGAAGATACAACTTAGTGAAATAAATTGCTCCATGTAATTCATCCAATAATTCATCAATCACAGGAATGGGAAATTTATATTTAATAGTGAGCTTATTGAGCTCCCTATAATCTGGACACATATGCCATGATCCATCCTTCTTCTGCACCAATACTACTAGAGCATAAAAATAACTTTGAATAGGTTGAATTATACGAGCCTCTAGCATTTATGCAATCATACGTTCAATTTCGCTCTTTTGGACATAAGGATATCTGTAAGGCCTGATGTTTGGAGGAACACATCCTAGAATCAAATGAATAGCATGATCATGATCACGAATATGTGGGAGTACTTTGGGAGTTTCAAACACCTTGGAATGATTGTCTAGGACTTTTTGAAGATCTAAAGAAATAGATGATTTTGATGATGGAACTTCTAGTGAGCATAATTGTGCAATGGCGCCTCGTTGTTCTTTCTTCAGAAGATTTGTCATGACATCAAAGCTTATTAACTTTCCCGGCTTTCCTGCGATACCCCGTAATTCAACTTCCTTTCCTTCCAAAAAAAAAATTCAAGAAAAGTTCTTGAAAATTAAAAGCAACCATCCCCAAAGATTGTAACCACTGTACTCCTCATACAACATCAACACCACCCATTGGAATGGAAAGAATTGGACTATTCAATACATATTCCCCCATGGTTAGCTTGATATTATGGCACTTTCCAGAGCAATTTATAGTTCCTCCATTTGCCACCATCACTTGACACTCTCGCGTTGGGTATATGAAGCAATTCAATTCCTTGGCTACCTTACAATGAATAAAATTTTGGGTACTACCTAAATCAATAAGCATTATTACTTTTCTTCTTCTTGATATGCCCTTCTATCTTGAGAGTTTGAGGAGTTTTAATTCCTACCATTGCATTATGGGATATGGTCGGATTCATTTATTCTTCCTCTAGGGTTGGTTCCTGGTGTATATCATCTTCTTTTGAAGTTTCTTGTTCCTTTTCTTCCTCCTCTTTACAATCTATGTAAAATAATTTCTTCTCAGCACACTTATGACCTTTAGTGTATTTTCTATCACAACTATAGCAAAGCCCTTTTGCTCTTTTTTCTTCCAATTGTTGTGGTGTCAACCTTGTAGGTTGTGGAAGTCTAGGAGTAGCAACACTTTCATCTTTATAGTTGTAAGTGGTAGGCTTCCTTGTCGCCATAATTTTTCTTTCAATTTTTCTTGCTAACCTGAATGCCTTCTCCAATGTATTATGTTCCCAAAGGCAAACCTCATGTTGGATGTTATCCTTTAGAGTCCCTATGAAGACATCAATCCTATGTTCCTCTGGAATATTATTTACCTTTATATTCAAGTTTTGGAAGTCCTCAATGTGCTCCATCATTGAACCCTTTTGTTTGAGATTTATCAATTAGCTAAAGAAGGTGTTGCTCTTTGTATCCTCATAATGTGCTATCATTTTCTCTGTAAAAATTGACCAAGTGACCAATGGTTTACGAGAACAAAGCCATCGATACCATACAAATTTATTTTTTTCTAAATATAAAGTTGCAATGCGTACCTTTTGTGTGTTTTGCGTATTATGGAGCTCCAAGTATTGCTCCATTTGTAGTATCCAAGTTATCGTATCCTTGCCATCAAAATTCCTCATATTTATCTTTGGAATATGGTGGGTCTTAAATCCAACATTAGAGTCTATGAAATCATGATTAAATTTATTTTTTTCTCATCATGAGTTTCCTCTACTACTTTTTTTCCATTAGGAAGCTTAATTTTCTTATAGAAAAATTTCCAAACCTTCCTTCAAACCTTCCATGTCTTTCTTCAAATATTCCATGTTTCCTTCTATACTATTCTTCAAACCATCCATCTTAGCTTCCACGCCCTTCTTCAAACCATTCATATTAGCTTCCACGTCTTTCTTCAAACCATCCATCTTAGCTTCCATGTTGCCTTCTATACCATCCATCTTAGCTTCCACGTAATCCATATTAGCTTCCATGCCATTTTTCAAACCATTCGTCTTAGCTTCCATGCATTTCTTCAAACCATCCATCTTATCTTCCATTCCTTTCTTCAAACCATCCATTTCATTTTTTGTTACTTTTTGCAAGAGCGAAATTTGTTGCACTTGTTCTTGTAATTTTGATATATCATGTTGCACTTCTTCCTCTTCATGAGTCATAGTAGAGCCTTCTGAGGGCTTAATGGGTGTTGAATTATTTTTATGGGCCATTTTAGAACCCAATACTAATATATATGCTTCAATATGTCCTTGGAATCCATTCAAACAGATTTTTCAAACAAGACTTATGTAATTAAAAAATAAAAAATAAAAAAAAATACACACATTTTTCTTGCTTTTGAGAAGTTCAATATTTAATCTCATGTATCTATGTAATTTCGGATCCCCAAGCTTTTATCTTTGGTTCTTTATTATCCCTCTGAATCTTATTTCCAATGTCACTGGTCTGACCTGATTTGGATTCTTCAAGACAAATTTATGCCCAATCTCCCACAATGACCTACTTATGGACCAGTTTAGTAGAGCTAACTTGTACGGTGTGCCACATGTCATTGTTTCCTCCTTCGTCTTTGAAATTGATACACAGGAAACTACAGTCTGTGTGTTTTCAGCCACTTTTTACAGAATTCCAATCCGATTCTTAGAGCGAGAGTTACGACGATTTTCCCAAGGTCACCTCTTTTAGATGAAATTCAGGATCCTGCAAAAACCCTAACTTCCACATATCATATCTCCAAAAATATTGTGAACCGATATCTGAAATTTTTACACAAAATTCCTCAGGATTTCTTCGCAAATGGGTTTTTCTTTTAGCATCTGCAACTTCGTAGAAAAAAAGTTATAACGAAAATTTCATCAATGACCTGTTTGAAGCAGTGAAACCCTAGAATCCAAAGCTCTGATACAAAATGTTATGAAACCAGCTCCAAAAATAGAAGAAAAGAGAGATCAACGCCTTAGAAATCAACCACTTCGAGGGGGAAACCTCCTTTACATTACATA
Source organism: Pinus albicaulis (assembly GCA_034641835.2). NCBI lineage: Eukaryota > Viridiplantae > Streptophyta > Pinopsida > Pinales > Pinaceae > Pinus > Pinus albicaulis. The sequence goes on along the minus strand of CM076578.1, from coordinate 1,733,863,736 downwards.
AATGAACAATTCTTGGATGATATAAATGACAAAATCTCCTTTCTATATATAGGAGCCCATGGGGTCACAATATAATCCTAGCCGACCTAACAATAATAATGTAAGGGCACAACAATAAAAATAGAGGGCTATTTAGGGGGCACAATAATAACATTATGGGGACTACGTGGGTACAAAAATAACAATAATGGGGCTACACTAACAACAATAAGAGACTACACTAGTAATATAGGGACCTAACACTTTACCTCGCATGACCAGTCTTTTAGAATTCATAACGCTTTTGTCTTCGGAACAAATATAATGTAGTGCGTTTTGCAGCGTAGGACACTCATTGACGGTGAAATGTATTAATCTTTAAAGCTTTTAGGCATTCGAATTTTTTTCGAGCAGTTTTGATACGAGGATTAAGAGTGTTGAAGTTTGAGCTCAGCCAGTGTAGCATTGAGCCTTTCTTTGGACATTTCACCTCAGAAATGCAGAGATTGGTGTTCAATAGGCTGGTTCTAAATGTAGATGACAATGGTTGCCCCCTTGACTTTGGAAACTTGAACTTCACAAAAGTAAGATTTGCGTACTTGACTCCAAACATAGGAAGATGTTGTCGATTTGTAAATTCTATAGTAGTCATTTCAATGTCATGATACATAAACATCAAGGGCTAGCTTGTAGTCCCTTCGTCTTCTGCGATTTGTCTCAAGACAATATCAGACACTCTACAGTCAAATGGAATTTCATATGATGTAATGGCATTATGTGGCTTGCGTACAAATATTACTACTAGTTATCACTATAAAAGTTGTACAAATATTAAGGAGATGGAAGGCACGTTGAATTTCACGGAAGTGCAGTTGAGCTGTATGCCATCACTATCATCGGCCGATAATTGCAAAAAATGTTTGAATGCCTATTTTACATTTCTTCACAATATTGAAGGTGTACAAGATAATGTGACCTTAAGCATATGTAGGGATGCTACCTTTGTTACCATAGTGAGCTATGGTGATTCAAACTTTGCAAACGACAAAGCAAGTTGTTTTTTAATGCTCAAGGCCTCAAACATCAACCTGTCTAACAAAGAAATGGCATTGTACTTACACTGCCGCCTTCAGCATCAATATCTTTTAGTCCAAGCCCAAAGTACTCTCCAACTGCTGCTCATTCAAGTGTAGCTCGCATAAGGAAGGCCCATTCCTCGTCGCATTTGGAAATCATTCTTGGAGTTGGAGTTGGAGTTACAACATTGCCACTCTCACTTTTCTTTCTATTGATACTTTTGATAAACAAGAAAATAAAATAATTATAGAACTTTGATAATGTAAATCACTCTCAATAGGAATAGAACTTTTAGATAAAATACATGCACTAACTTGCATGAATGGAACAAAGGGCCAAAATCCACCTTTAGAATTTTCAGCCACATGGAGATTAGTCAAAGGGTCACAGATGATTTGAGTACTATTATTGGAAAGAGGGGATTTGGAACTATTTATAAAGCTTGATTTCAAGATGGACTTGTTGTTGTTGTTGTGAAGCGAATGAACAAGATTTATCAAAAAGATGAATTCTGTAAAGAGATGGAATTGTTATGGCAGTTGCATCATCGACATATTGTCACATTAATAGGATTTTTTGCAGAGTAGCATGAAGTATTTCTCGTTTATGAATACATGTAATTGCTCACCCCGACTCGATAACGCAACTAGTCTTGCCAATTTGATTTCTAGCTTAGTCGCGACCAATTTGATTTCTAGCTTAGTCGCAACCTTAAAATTAAATAATAATAATAAGAAAAAGTATATGTTATAAACTCGATAAAAAAACTCCAAACATCAATATATATCTGCATCGCATTAAAATGTACCAAAATCTATAAGGCTATTTGTCAACGGAAGGACAAAGTTCATTAGTGTCACCATGTCGCTTATGTTTCATCTTTATCCTGGTGTTCTAGTCATCTGCGTGCATCGACGCTTTTTCCTCGCAAGTTCAATGCTAGTCCTCACCACTTCCACATTGAACTGATAACCCCTTTTTCCTCGCAAGTTCAATGCTAGTCCTGACCACTTCCACATTGAACTGATCACCATTGCTGGCTGGAATATTCTTCCAATTCAGTCACTCTAATGTCCAAGGCAGTCAATTCAATTTGAATCTCAGCCTAAAAACGTTCCATTTTGCTCCACAACAGTTCATGTTTGGTTTCCATGAGCAGTTGGAACAACTTCCATTCATTCTTCTCCGCATGATTCCTCTGTTGGAGAGTAATAAGCATCCCTTCACATATTCCAACAATATTATCAGCAGTCAGTTGGTTTTGATGTGTTCATTCTCCTAACAACAATCACCCAGATTCGTCATGACAGAGTTATGTTGCTCCACACTTAGGATTTTAAAGGATGCTAGCCACCTTTGTTCACAACTGTGAACCGTCAACAGCAGCGCATTGCGGGACTAAAGAACTACACAATACCTTCCTCTGAAATGCAGAACTTCCATATCCATGCTTAAATCTTCACGAGCCCCTTGAAATGTCGTTTGAAAGATACGAAAGAACAGAAATATTAACGCCAACCTACAATAAATTAAATGCACAACTAGAGTCGAGGATCTCCATACTTATGCAAACTCATCTTGTCCTTGAAGAATTAAAACCAGATGCCACTTTTTGGCTTTATCCATTTCTTTGATCACCACCTGTTAAGTTAATTTAGACAAGGATTAATTTCCTTAAATCTGTGTGGCTGGGAAATTAATATATGCCACCTTCCCTTACATGCTACGATCCCTGTGCTTGATGGGATAAATGAATGGATAGGTTCCACCGTGGAGGCTCGTTCGATTTTCCAGCTGAAAAGGTCTTTGTAAACTTTGTTCTAATCACAATAACCAATTTCCCTGTTTATGGGATGGGTGAATTGAGAATTAGCCCTTGATCCCATACTAGTTTCCCTTGTTCCAATGTAGCTCCTTTATTAGCGATTTAATCTATCTTTGTATTTAGTTGTTTGTATGCCTATGAAAAATTCAATTTGCTCAAATTATATTGTTTGTAGAATAATCATTTGAATGATAGAACGATAAACTAGGCTTGGCAATCCTTTAGTTTTTTACAACTGGTATATTACGATTATCGAGTCTCCAAACTGGTAATTTTATTTGCCATTGTTATTTTCAAGTTCTGTCAAAGCGTTAGGTATTCAGCTTGGTTATTGGACTCAATTTTTGAGCATATTGTGTCTTTATTTGTTCATCGAGGCATAAGATAACTCTTTCCGTTCCTGTTACCTCTGACAATTATATTATAAATAATGTAATTATTTTAATTTTATGTTTTATAGTTTTTATTTATTTATTTTTTAATTGTCTTAAAAATTGTTTTACAATTTAGTAGGGAGAATTCTTATAGTGTTCATAAAATGAGATGTTAAATAAAAAATAATAATAAAACATATTGTCCATTCAATTAAAAAAGTTGTAATAATAAATTGATTCAATTCAATTTATTATATTATTATTTTGATTTTACTAATAACATTATAAACAATTTTTTGGATTAAAAAAATCAAAATAATTATACTAAAAAACAAAAATTACTTACCATAAATTTATTTACTAAGCTAGTGTACACACTCTGTAACTGCCTTCCTTTCACATTTACCCAAGCTAATCATTCCACTAGGATAAACATGTGACGATAGGCTACTATGATGTGATTCAACTCCCCATGTATAGTTAAGGAAGTGGAACCAACAAAACAAAACCAATCTGACCTTCCTCGGGATCTACAGACCCTTCAGGAGGCAACCAACCCTTACAAGTGCTTAAACCCTTAGACAACTTGTCATTTTGCTGATTTGGACCCTCAACCGCACCCATGACAATCCATGCATGTGACTAAGGCCTTCCAGTCCCTCCAACAGCAAGGCATGCCAACGACCAGGAATCTGAGCCACTTTTTCAGGGCTAGGTCTCAGGTCTTCGCCCAGAACTTCATGAAACTTTCAGAAATGATACATAACCATGAAATCAAGCTACTAATATAAACATTTGATTAAGGACTTCACTGGACCCCTACTAGCCATGACAAGAATTTTGTCAAACATATCACAAATATGTAATTTACAAGTCATAACAACATATTTGAGCATAGGGGTCTCATACTTATCTAATATTCGTAAAGAAGCATTGACGTCTTATCACAATAGTTGCATTATCATCTATTAGGTCAGATATTAATTGTTCATTCATTTTCTAATCAAAACATGATGAGAACCATACATCAAGTCTGCCATAAAACATACTCATAACTAGCATATAAACAACATAAATAACAAGGACATAGTAGCCATTAAAACCACATATGAACAATTACATTTAAACATGAAATACCAAGGAGAATGAGCTCTTATTAGTGAATGCATAAGCCAACCAAGTCAGGGACTTCCAAGAACCACCTGACCATAGATTGGGCTGAACCAAATTTTTCTTTCATCCAATCACCCCCGTGCCATATTCCAAACATGAATGTGGGACTCACAACAAAACCAACCAGGTTTCCTCAGGCTTTACCACGATCCACCAAGGGATTCCTAGGCCCAAAAAATAAACATGCAATACTAGGCTTTACCACAATCCCACCATATACTGGTCTAGGGATCACTAGGCCTATACAAGCATGGATGCCTATGGATCTCTCCACCTACATTGTGAGGAATTTTCATGTCTTCTAGTCTCTAGGCTTTACCGTATACCCCACCATTCATCGGTCTAGGATTCCTAGGCCTAATCGAGACTCCACCCTCTAGGATTTACCGTATATCCCTCCATTCACCGGTCAAGGATTCCTAGGCTCACCGAGGTACACAAAATTTGGCTTTACTACAATCCCACCTTCATCGGGCTAGGGATTCCTAGGCCTCATGTTCTTATTCAAATAACACCCCACTTTGTTTCGAAACCATCATACAATTCATTTTAACCAAGTAAAAGAGAACCCATTACACCATGGTTATCTAGAAATGGTAAGGTGAGGCTGAAACCACTGTCACACCTGAAAAAACCCATGCCAATGACAACAAGAGAACCGGATACACACAGGCATGTACCATGCATGCCAAACTAGCAAGGAAATCACACATGCAAATCGATACATGTAAGCAATCCCGTTATAGCCACTTCATCCTGCTCTTCCTTGCTTGATCTTTGCTTCCCTTTGCCTTCTTTTCTCTTCCTTTTTTTTTCTTGATCTAATGCTAGAGTGCTCCAAGAATGTTCTAAGTGTCCAAGAGTGAGAGAGAGAGAGAGAGTAGAAAGATAGAGCTCTAAAATTGAACAGACAAAAGTCTACCAACTGATCCTCATAAGCCTATTTATCAATGAGGTCTCTAATTTCTTCAATTTTCCATTATTTTCCTCCATTTTCGTCCTCACATACAACCTGTGACCTTTCACCTTCCTTTTCTCCTATTTTCCATTATTTTCATAAATAAAATGTCAATTATCCAAAGTCTTTGTCATTGTCTTTGCCAATTTTCTCTTAGCCGAAATGAACACCCACTAGGATGTTTTTTCCCAACATTCAACTTGGAATATGTGTCCCATGACCTTGGTCTTATTTTTCCCTTATTAACTTTATTTACATCTAATTTCAACCAAGGTTGTTACACACACTCTCTCTCTTTCTATATTTCTACATATAGAAATGTGAAATTTGTATGATATAACAAATATTAGATATCATTTTTTTGGATTCAACTGTGTTAAGTAAGTCATTCATCTATGACCATTTCCATGAGAGGTAGTCGTAAGTGACTAGTTTCTCATGATTTTTAACAGTCCATTTAACACTCGTTGCATCGGGTAATGCTCACAAGGGTGAAGAAGTGGGATTGAAACAAGTGAAATGAATCACATAGAGTCAATCATCACGTCCAAGGCTTGCACCCGGTAACCAGGACTTCCCGGGAGGTCACCCATCCCTAAAAAAGATTATATCTAATATAATGCACTGTGAAAACCCCTCAATACTTAAATAACAAATATTATTAAGAATCGACATAGATCCATCTTAATTATAAAACTACCAAACATTGAGAAAAATCAAATTTCAAGAAGTGAAAACATTTTCACAAATATTGTATGCAAAAATGTAATATCCCTGTTTAGGGCAGCCTCCCTGTTGAGGATCAGGTGGGCCTTGACACGCTGCCGGGGTCTATGTAATTGGGGGACTGCGCGAGGGTCCCCGTCCCGAGATGCTCCGGTGGGCCTTAAGACCCCACCCTTAACACCCTGGGATGCCGCCCTCACTAACAGTTCGAGCTTTTGGTGTAGTGGTTGGGCCTTCGTGGTATCAGAGCCGAGGTCTCGAGGTCGAGACCCGCGGAGCGTGGTGGGCTGTAATATCCCTGTTTAGGGCAGCCTCCCTGTTGAGGATCAGGTGGGCCTTGATACTGATAAGGGGTCCTATGTAATTGGGGAATTTAGCAGCGGGAGTTACGATCACAGAATCTTTCAGGTGGGCCTTAAGATTTACGTTTGCTTTGTATTGGAATATCTCATTTTTGCTTTATTTTGCCGCTTTAGCTAGACATAATAAATAAAGTGAGAAATAAGAGGGGTCACCTCACTTTATAATAAAGTGTTCTTTTCCTAGTAGATTGACGTTGTAACTTAGAGAGGGGGCCTTGGGGGTCCACGTGGATATGATGGGGAAGGCATCAGGCTAACCCAAGGTAAACTGCGCAGATCCAGGGAGAGTTAAGTTTTGGAGGGAGTTTGATGTTATAAAAGGAGAGGCTCTCACCTCATTTGATCATTCATGATTTGATATTCTTATTGATAGCTAGACTTTGTCTGCTTCAGCACGCCAGTTGTTTAGTCGGTCTGCAGCACTGTTTAGTGCACGGGTGTCTCCGGTCGGAGATCTCACCCTTAGCCTCGGGGGACTTCGAGTGCCGGCCCTGGTAAGGTTTTCTGGTTTCACCCTTAGCTTCGGGGGACTTCGAGTGCCCGCCCTAGTAAGGTTTGTTCTGAGTACACTTTTCAGTTCCAGTAGCAGAGCAGCAGCAATTTCTGAAGCAAATCTGAGGAGGAGAAGCCCTCTAGTGGCTGCGCAGTTCATTGAGGAGAGGACGCTGTCTCATCCAGAGAGAGGACGCAGTTTTATTCAGGAGGGTGAGGACGTTGTCCTAGGAAGGACGCAGTCCAGTTCTGGCAAGGGAGAATGCTGTCCAGTGAGGAGGAGGACGCTGTCAAGTCTGGAAGGGAGGACGCTGTCCATTTCTGAAGGGAAGGGTTGCATATTTGAAGGCCTATTGTTAGATCCAATCTTGGAAAGGGTAGATCTGAGCAGCCACTTGCAGATCCAGTCTTGTATCTTGCAGATCTGGAGGTTTAGCCCTAGATCCATCTTGGGGAGTTGCATATCTAAGGAAATATTGGCAGATCTAGTCCAGATCTGAAGGGTTAACATCAGATCCAGCCCTAGAGGCTGTAGATCTGAAGAGATATTGTCAGATCTAGCATAGATCTGAAGGTTTGGTGGCAGATCTGATAGGGGAGGACGCAGATCAGGAGGGGAAGGACGTAGATCTGGTTTGGAGGCTTCAGATCTGTCAGATCTGAGTGTTCAGGAGCAGATCCACTTGGTAGGACGCTGATCTGATGAGCAGACTTGGGAGAGGTAGGCTCAACAGCGTTTTCTAGCCTTCAGAGGCTGATCTATTTTGTCTGGAGGATTTGGTGACTGGTGCTCTATCTGTTTCTGCGCTGTCACTAGCAGAGACAGCGTTTTTCATTGTGGAGGGTTTGCAGTTGGAGCTCAGCAAATTTATCAGTCTTCAGCCCCAGTACCAGCGCAGTTCATCTTCAGCTTGCAGAGCAGCTAGGACGCTGTCCTTGTTGCAGCCATTTTCTGTTGAGAGAGTCTCCACTTGCCTAGGGCAAGGATAGGTGCACTTACTCTGAATTATTGTACTCCTCTCTATGTACTTTCTGATTAATAAAATGGCTCAGTTTCTGGTATTCCATGTGCTATGATTCAGTGATCTGGTTCAGTATTATATTTTCTATATCTGTATTGGTGTATTTCTGTTTATTACTGGTTAGTCCCCATTTGGGGATATTACAGTGGCATCAGAGCTTAATTCTGGCTCAGCCTGTGGTCTATAACATCAGGAAAGAGATAATACAAAGCAATAGCAGTTGCAATTCCAGAAACGCAGTTGGAAAAAGGGCTAAAATAAAAAAGGTCAAATTTTGGAATTTGGAATTAAGAAAAACGTTTTCTGGGTTTTTCTGGGTTTTTGGTGAGGATCACTTTCCCAAATTCCTAGAATTTTCCGAGTAGTTTTCAGTGGGTAAATCGGAGGTCGAAGTTAAGCAACAGTATGGTTTTGCAGCAACCGTGCAGTTTCTGAGGAGCCTGTAGACACATAGCAGAAAGAGCTGATGGCAGGTGATGTGGATAAGAGGAGATTTAGGGAGACAGATCAGCGGAATCCAATGGAGGCTATGTTTGCGAAGTTGACTGAGAAGTTGACTGAGAAGATGGATACATTCATGCAGGATGTAACCAAGAGATTTGCAGCCGTAGAGGTCAGTCAGAGAGAACTCCCTAGGGGTTTTCAGATCGTTCGGTATGATGCCACTCGGCATATGGATTCATGTACACCCACACGTCCCACTATGCCCACATTCTTGCTAGAGGACACAGGAATAACAGTACAGCGAGAGGTAGATCCGGCTCGGATGGCTAACATTCTTGCAAACTATCATGCTCTCGGACAGGCATTCATGGATGCTCTCCCCTTCGAGGAATATACCCAGATCTGTTATGGCATTAGACTCCATGATCAACACAAGGGACACCGGCATCATCCTGGTGGAGACCACCACCGCACAGCTAGCAGAGATTATGATCAGCTCCAGCGTGACAGTAGACCTCACAACTTTCAGAGAGGGAACAAGCACTCACGTGATAGGGACCTACAGCGCACAGTGGACAAGTTGGACACCTCTTTCCAGCTTGACCGAGTATCGGAGAGGGAAACCATTAAAATGGTTACCTCACACTTGGAGGAAGAGGACACACAGGATTGCAGGGAGCCCGAGGTTACACCTAGTGTGACACAGGACTCACCATCATTGGAGACCTCCTTGACCGTGCCGGTTGATATCGTAGTGGAGGAGGTAGAGCCTACCCCGGTAGAGCCATCCACTGAGGAGATGACTAGAGCCATGCCCGAGCCTTCGGGTGGTAGCAACACACGACAGATGGGTGAGGTATCAGGAGATATATCCACTATCGATGAGGCACTAGGAGATACAGAGATATTGGATGATGGTCGCAGACAGCGGTATCATCGGCTTCGGACGGACCTTCGAGCTTTGAGGGAGAAGACCGCGTCAGTACGGGAGACCCTTTTGTTGCAGGACCAGGAGCTGGAGGGTATGAGAGCGACTTGTGCCAAGTCGGCGGCCAAGTTGGTCCACATTGGGGAGCAGCTGGATTCCCTGATGGTACAACCCGAGAGCACATTGCAGCATCAAATCATTCCCCTTCAGGTATGCATGGATGGGACTAGTAGAGTTGTTGGGTCATCTCTTCCCATTGGAGAGAGAGAGGCAGAGCCATCTAGTCAGGTCTCAGATGTTGACTTGGATAGTGGTATGAGACGATCAGAGTTGCACAGGGTACAGCAGCCACGTGTTGAGGTTGGATGGCGAGAGGTTTTGAGTTGGTGCTCGGTGGAGCGGGCTATGGATGAAGGGGAGGTCTCAAGGAGAGATCTCGCCAGAGATGCACTTCGACACACCATGGGGTGCAATGACTTTCTTCCTTTCTCACAAGAGCAGATAGAAGATGGGGGACATCTTCGGATGGATAACGTCTCTCATGCTTGTGTTGGACATCCCTTGAGCCATACACACCATGATGAGAGGTTTTTGCCTACCACCTATTTGAGTCTTGATAGGGTCTCATTGATCCTTGAGAAGTTTATATCCCAAAATTCCATGAAGTGCAAAATCAGAAATTTGATTTGGGAGGATGGTAGTACCGGGATGAGGAGAAGGAGGCATCCACAAGTGATTGAGTGGATGGGCATGATGAGCAAGGAGCTAGGAGGCTACTTGCAGATCTATGACACCAGGCAGCAGGAGGCTTGGTTGCGCTGGTTACTCTTGAAAGAGTTTGGCCATCACGTGGCAAACACTCTTCCTAAGAGTAGGAGGATGGGGAGAAGATGGATGGATACTTGCATCATTGAGCAGCATAGAGTATGGATGCACGGTGTTGATGTGTTACTCATATCATTCATTGTGTCATCATCACATGAGTTGCATGATGGAGGTATGGGGAGGCAACACAATTTCTTGTTGCTTTGCTTGGGAGAGCAAGGGCAGATTTGCTCCCACACTTTGCATGATGTTGCAGGAGGAGGAGATGGCACTATCTCCATGGTCTTTGATTGGGAAGCACTTCCATCTTGGGAAGTATTCCATATTTGTTGCAACATCATTAGAGGAGTCTTTGACAAGGAGCATGTCAAGGAACAGAGTCTTGTATTAACAAGAGTTTACTTACATGAGCTCACAGCGTTGTCACCTTGGAGCAGAACATTATGGATGGAGTGTGCGCAGCAGGGATATGGTGGATCTATAACCCATAGGTCCCAGGATCACTACATATTTGTTGCACAAAGAGGAGGTAATGATGATAGAGACATCTACGGCATATTCTTCTTGACTTGGGGTTCCAAGCATGAGGAGGATTATCTTCCTGTAGCACATGGTTCATTCTTCTTCATAACATGCCAAAACACTATGGAGGACTCATGTATGGATCCATGTGCCATCTTACTTCCAGCATATGGTCAGATTTGTATGGGAGGCTTGATTATGAGAGAGACACATGAGCTGAATGTGCCTTTGAGTATTTTCTGCACTACATGTTCTAACGGGAGCATGGGAGGAGGCATGGCTACCACTACTATGTATGCGTTCTCTTTTGATATGGGCCATGAGATAGATGTTCATCCATTGTACAGCCATGGGCAAGTGTTTGGACCTATGTTGCTATCATATTCAGCCATTTACTATCCATTAGTAGATGTGATGGATCTTGTACGTTGCGTGCCATGTGATTTTCTGAGGTTGCAGTGGATGAGACTGCGTTGTATCCTTGTGAGAGATTGTTTGCACTATGTATCCTCATATAGAACCTTCAGCAAACATCTCATTAGGGTGATCCATGATGACCATGTCATATGCTTCATGGATGGTTTGTTTTGGGCCAGCTTGTTCTTCATTGATGGAGGAACCTTCTATGGTGGATTGTTTTTCACTTTGCCATTGGAGGGCAATGATTTTGCAGCCCAGGATCAGCATAGACTCTACACTTGTCATGAGTGGAGAGAAGGACAACATGAGGTAAGCTATGGTGCTTGCCAAGTTCATATTTTCGGCCCACCTTCATTACCAGAGCTTGAGGTGGAAGGAGATTTTTGGGAGTTGCCTTGTTGGGAGGTGGCTCATTTGGTCTGGATGATTGCTTGGAGATGGAGGATCCACAGGAGGGAGATATTCCTCATTATATTTTCGACTCCATGCCTTGATGGGAGAGAGATGATGAGCTGGTGCACAATCGATGGGACAACTTACACAGCCATAGATGCAGAGCAGCAGCGGTCATGGTCTTCAGTCATAGCTAGAGGCAGTGAGCAGTCCGAGCCATGGGGCTTGTACGATTATTGGCCACAGTGGCGATGGGATCCGGGAGGACTATTGATTGGCTGGTACCATGAGAGGCCAGTTTGGGATCCGGGCATTGAGATATCCCTTCATGTCAGGGTGATGCAGGAGACAGAGAGGTTTCAGTGGGACCCAGGCACATTTTGCAGTATCGGCAGGGAGCATCAGCTAGAGAGTAGGCTTGTTAAAGCATTGCTTGAGAACAAGCAATTTTTGCCGGATGAGGATGCCACTTGGGAGAGCAAGCAGACTTCACAGCATCCATCACTTCAGTTGCTTGAGGACAAGCAACGTTTTGCCGGGGGAGACTGTAATATTCCCAATTAGCCTTGCTAATTGGAATATTTCATTTTTGCTTTATTTTGTCGCTTTAGCTAGAAATAATAAATAAAGTGAGAAATAAGAGGGGTCACCTCACTTTAGTCACCTCACTTTATAATAAAGTGTTCTTTTCCTAGTAGATTGACGTTGTAACTTAAGAGAGGGGGCCTTGGGGGTCCACGTGGATATGATGGGGGAGGCATCAGGCTAACCCAAGGTAAACTGCGCAGATCCAGGGAGAGTTAAGTTTTGGGGGGAGTTTGATGTTATAAAAGGAGAGGCTCTCACCTCATTTGATCATTCATGATTTGATATTATTATTGATAGCTGGACTTCTGTCTGCTTCAGCACGCCGGTTGTTTAGTCGGTCTGCAGCACTGTTTAGTGCACGAGTGTCTCCGGTCGGAGATCTCACCCTTAGCCTCGGGGGACTTCGAGTGCCGGCCCTGGTAAGCTTTTCTGGTTTCACCCTTAGCTTCGGGGGACTTCGAGTGCCCGCCCAGTGTTAATGGTTCTCCGAAAGTACACTCTTTTTCAGCCCAAAGAGTGGCACAGCTAGCCACAAATCTGAGGAGGAGAAGCCCTCTAGTGGCTGCGCAGTTCATTGAGGAGAGGACGCTGTCTCATCCAGAGAGAGGACGCAGTTTTATTCAGGAGGGAGAGGACGCTGTCCTAGGAAGGACGCAGTCCAGTTCTGGCAAGGGAGAACGCTGTCCAGTGAGGAGGAGGACGCTGTCAAGTCTGGAAGGGAGGACGCTGTCCATTTCTGAAGGGAAGGGTTGCATATTTGAAGGCCTATTGTTAGATCCAATCTTACCTGCAGCAGATCCAGTGTGCCCACTCTGCGCATCCGGGCCTTGTATCTTGCGTGACTGAGGTTTAGCCCGTTGCGCATCCGAGGAAATATCGTTATCCAGTCCGCATCCGAAGGGCCAACATCGCATCCGGCCCCCAGAGGTCACAGTATCCGAAGAGATATCGTCGCATCTAGCATAGATCCGAAGGTTTGGTCGCGTATCCGACAGGGAGGACGCGCATCGGCAGAAGGGAAGGACGCAGACCGGCTTGGAGGCTTCGTATCCGTCGTATCCGAGTGTTCGTGAGCGCATCCACCTGGTAGGACGCCGATCTGATGAGCGTACTTGGGAGAGGTGCTCATCAGCCGTTTTCAGCCTTCGCAGGCCGATTCTATTTGCCCGGGAGGACGGCGGGACCCGGTGCCCATTCGGCCGCGCCTCGTCACCACAGAGACGCTGCTGGCCGTGGAGGGTTTGCGCTGGAGATTCCAAAGAAATTTACCGCCTCTCTGTTAGCACTGGGCAGCTCATCTTCGCCCAGGTAGCGGGAGCTAGGACGCTGTCCTTGTTGCAGCCATTTTCTGTTGAGAGGGTCTCCACTTGCCTAGGGCAAGGATAGGTGCACTTACTCTGATTTATTGTACTCCTCTTTATGTACTTTCTGATTAATAAAATGGCTCAGTTTCTGGTATTCCATGTGCTATGATTCAGTGATCTGGTTCAGTATTATATTTTCTATATCTGTATTGGTGTATTTCTGTTTATTACTGGTTATTCCCTTTTGGGGATATTACAAAAAAAAAGTTTGCCTCTTGAAATATTTAATCCTTCTAAATACTTGATAAATATGAAGTTAAAATAAATCTATATTCTATATATCTATCCATAGAAAAAATATTTTTTTTAGAATTTTTTATGAAAATATTTTTCCCATTTCTGTTTTTTTTTAGAAATTCCTAGAAAAAAATATAAAAGAAATTTTTTTAATTGATGCAACTAAAAATAATAAACTACACTCATGCTCTTACACATAAGGGAAAAGCACCGCGACTAATAATTCAAAAGATGACCTTTTGTGCTTGAATTTTGTAAAACACAATATAATTATTTCTTAGTGCACACTAAACATATAAATGTGTGCATTTTGATATAAAACAGATTATGTTAGGGCTAAATTAGAAAAGTTAATTTTGTTAAAAAAATATTATTAAAAAAATAAAAAGTCTCATGAAACAAAATACGCTTGCTAAATAAAAACTATTCAAACCATGATCAACTTTTGTAGAACCTATATTTGTATAAAATACACGTAGTATAATAAAAGATACATTTATAGATATATGTCGGAATAGAAGTTGCATTGCTATAGGGTTAAATGCTTTATATATATATGGTTAGCTTATAGCACTCACTAAACTTATAAGCTTGATTACGTTGTTTAAAAAATTGTTAGTTTATGTGTTTTAAACGTTATAAAAACAAAAAATAACCAAAGTTGAATTAATGAAGTAGAGTGAAGTTTTATGAAGTAGAGGTATTTACATGGGTGCGTTAAATAGAGCAATAGGTTTAATTGCACGATGAATGATAAGCAAAGGATTCACTTAGCCATTTTGAATTTTGAATTTTAAAATAAGACCCCATTAATACCATTAATAGGTAGTTAAAAGGAAGCATTATTCTTATTATTATATTTGGGGTTTATTTACAAGAGACTTAGCATAATATAACAGAGTTTCAAAATTTTCAAAATTTTAAGTTTTGGCCATAAAAATGGATATTATAAGTGATGAACATTTGTTGAGATTTTATATGGGTGAATTAAAAAAAGACATTAAACATGCTTTTTTCTTAAAAATATAGGAAATGTATGGAAACTATGCAATTTTTGTGTCATATTCAAGCTAAGAATAAGGCTACACGCAAGTTTGTCATTGGAGCATATATAGGAAAGAAAGATTGTTTTGGGGTTCATAAGACAAGCCTACCTCAACCTACTTAAATGTCACAAAATGAATTGGATGAAATAAGAGAAAAATGATTATGCTTTAGTTGAAACAATAGTTAAAGGGGCATAAATGTCAAGAAACAAAATTATTCACCTTGGAAAATAATATCAAAGAGGAAAAGAAGGCATCTACACACAAAAAATGAGGAGAATTTTGTCAACCTAAAATAGAAGGAAACAGAGATGGAAATTATGCACAACATTGAATCAGAAAGTTGTGAGATATATGTTCATGCATTGCTAGGTTTATCAACTCCTCAAACCCCAAAATATTGTTGGTTGCATTAAGAAGCAAAATGATGCAGGTGCATCTAACCTAGGGTCAAATGTT
This sequence comes from Pinus albicaulis, assembly GCA_034641835.2. Taxonomy (NCBI): domain Eukaryota; kingdom Viridiplantae; phylum Streptophyta; class Pinopsida; order Pinales; family Pinaceae; genus Pinus; species Pinus albicaulis. The sequence continues at coordinate 1,733,848,522 of CM076578.1, read as the reverse complement.
CACTGAGTTAGTTAGTTTACAAAGTTAGGATTTAATTATTTATTGTATTTTCCTATAGCTTTAGGAGAGAATGAGAATTCTTGTAAATAGGAGAAGGTTTGAGAGTACTATGGAAAAGTTGAGAGAATTGTGGATAAGTTAGCTTATTGTTGGTTGCATTAAGAAGCAAAGTGATGCAGTGCATCTAACCTAGGGTCAAATGTTTACTGAGAGAGTTAGTTTACAAAGTTATGATTTAATTATTTATTGTATTTTCCTATAGTTTTAGGAGAGAATGAGAATTCCTGTAAATAGGAGAAGGTTCAAGAGTATTATGGAAGAGTTGAGAGAATTGTGGATAAGTTAGCTCTTCTCTAGGGATAGGGGATTGGCTGAGAGATCTTATGGATCATAAGAGATATTATGGGAGTTAGTTTAAGTATCTAGAACCTACTTGGGTTATAATCCACTTGTATAAATTTAGGTGTGCCCATGAGACATGTATGTATGTAGAAGTGAGTGAGTGTGAGGAATGAGAGGCCAATGTTAGGCCAAGGATCCTCCTGTAAATATTTTATTTTATTAATGAGTTATTTCTGACTTTTTATGTGCATGTGCTTGGTGTGGATTTTTGTTTTGTGTTGTGTGTATTATTAAGTCGCATGTCCTATGGTTAGTTGCTGCATCAAGTTTTTGGTATGAGAGCAAGGATGAACGAGCAATGTGGAGTGGACTGTTGCACGAATGACGTGTCAAGAAGTTGTGTGGAGAAACAAAGCACAATGTGAGGATTGTTTGTGTTGAAGTAAGCATTGAATTGGCATTGTTCGCAAAGAACATATGCGGGTGGAAAGAAAGGGTTCTGATGTTAAGTGTTATTTGGTGTTAAAAATGAAGAATTGCAAGCATCTCTGAACTTTTTTTTTTTTTTTTTTTTTTTAATTATGTTGATGTGCCATAAAGGGTAAAGAGCACAAATGGAAAGCATGGTGTTAAAAAAGAAGTATTGTAAGTATCTTTGAACTTTTTTTTTTAAATTATGTTGATGTGCCATAAAGGGTAAAGAGCACAAATTGAAAACATGAAAGGGAGTGTTTTTTCATTGAAATTTGTGCATGGATGGGTTTTCTGGAGTGCAAAGGATCCTTGTAGAAACGTGATACAAAATATCTAGTATTATGACGATTGAGAAGTTGAGAAAAGTTTAAATCAAATATTTTTAGCTATGTACATGGATGGAAGTGGAACTTGTAAATGTCGACTAAGGGACCTAATTTTTTAAATACCTCTATGGTAAATTTTTGGTGTTTTAGTCAGAGATTTGGTTTGTTGGGCACATTGCAGAGGTCACAATTGTGTTTTTGATATCGAGTTGTTGTATTGAGAATGCGGGCATGTCCAACAATGAAGGCGAATATCGTGTCATTTCTCGATGTCATGGTATTTCCATTCAATCCAGCGTGTGAAGAGAACTATGTGAAAAGGATCAGTGGAGAATTGTTGTTTATTTGTTGTTGATCTGATGAGATTTACGACATGTGTAAAGGCATCGCGGAATGTGAGCTGCGTAAATCACTGGTCATAAGAGACATTATAGAAGTTAGTTTAAGGATCTAGAACCTACTTGGGTTATAATCCACTTGTATAAATTTAGGTGTGCCATGAGGCATGTATGTATGTAGAAGTGAGTGAGTGTGAGGAATGAGAGGCCAATGTTAGGCCAAGGATCCTCCTGTAAATATTTTATTTTATTAATGAATTATTTCTGACTTTTTATGTGCATGTGCTTGGTGTGGATTTTTGTTTTGTGTTGTGTGTATTATTAAGTTGCAGGTCCTATGGTTAATTGTTGCATCAAGTTTTGGGTATGAGAGCAAGGATGAGCGAGCAGTGTGGAGCGGACTGTTGCACAAATGATGCATCAAGAAGTTGTGTGAAGAAACAAAGCACAATGTGAGTATTGCTTGTGTTGAAGTAAGCGTTGAATTGGCATTGTTCGCAAAGAACGTACGCGGGTGGAAAGAAAAGGTTTTGATGCTAAGTGTTGTTTGGTGTTAAAAAAATGAAATATTGTAAGCATTTCTGAACTTTTAAAAAAAAATTATGTTGATGTGCCATAAAGGGTAAAGAACACAAATTGAAAGCATGATGTTAAAAATAAAGTATTATAAGCATCTCTCATTTTTTTTTTTTATGTGTCATAAAAGATAAAGAACACAAATTAAAAGCATGCGGACTGTAAATCCGTTGGCAATATGCCTACGCTGATTCAAATCCAGCTCAACCCAACCAATATCATTAATACCAATCTATCGATATGGTTATATTCACGCCAATCATGAATGAAAAGATATCTATTCATATTGTAGATATCCGATTCCAAAATGAAAGATAAAATATTTCATGGACCTAACACTCACATAATCTATACGAAGAGAGGTGCATGGATGGGTTTTATCGAGAGCAAAGGAGCCTTGTAGAAACATGATACAAAATATCTAGTATTATGATGATTGAGAAGTTGAGAAAAGTTTAAATCGAATAGTTTTAGCTATGTACATGGATGGAAGTGGAACTTGTAAATGTCGACTAAGGGACCTAATTTTTTAAATACCCCTACGGTAAATTTTCGGTGTTTTGGTCAGAGATTTGATTTGTTGGGTGCATTGCAGAGGTCGCAATTGTATTTTTGATATCGAGCTGCTGTATTGAGAATGCGGGCATGTCCAACAATGAAGGCTAATAACGTGTCATTTCTCGATGTCATGGTATTTCCATTCAATCCAGCGTGTGAAGAGAACTGTGTGAAAAGGATCAACGGAGAATTGTTGTTTATTTGTTATTGTTTATGTCTAGCAAATTATTGCCTCTTTTCTTCTCTGTCGAAATAGTCTGTGTTGAAATCGTAGTATATAATCATCCGGTGTGGACGTATTTATTTTTCTGTGATGCTGCTTCCGTTTCATTTCCATTTTAATTTGTGAAATCACTGGTCAAATGTTAGATTTATTGTTGGATCTAACCTGAAATTGAAGCAGAAGTCGCTTCAGGAGGAGCGTTCTTGTTCTGGAAGGTCGAGACTGTAGTAATGATTGAAGAATGTCCACAGTCAGGACAGTTTTATCGTAAACAGCTTTATCATTACTAAGACTGTAATAATAGATAAGACAAGCTTCATTTTTTCCCGACAGTACCTCCACACCGACTCCGGCAACCTGCTCGAATTTCTTTATAAATTTGCCCTGTTTTTGGCCTCTCTCACGGCCGAAGTTGCGATAATTCTCATCATCTCTGTTTGTCGGAATTCTGCCAGTTACCTAAAGCATCTCATGGCGTTGTCGGCTTCAATGGTTATAATTTATGAGGCAGTTGTATCGTTGGACTTTGGTGGATGAAGCAGAATTTCTGAAATGGCGTGGAGATTGTATGTTAATGGCCATGAGTTGTAAGTCTCAGAGCTTGTGAATATTGTGCTGGAGTTGTAAGTGCAATGTGGAGAGTAGGCGTGTAACGAGTCTGCCTACAAGCCGAGAAAATTACAAATGGAAATTAAGAAAATTAAGAATATTATAGTGTGGAAATTTGTTGTGATAACTAGGAATTCCAGCCTTTGGACAAACTTAAGCGTGGGTTTAAAAGATCAACCACTGAACAATGTTTGATTACATTGGTAGAATACAAGATTGTTGCTAGTGAAGCTCGTATGGCAGGTGATTAATCCTAAATCTATTATATGCTGTAAACCAAATGGTGCAGATTGAATGTGAAAATTTCCGGTTTAATTGTCAAATGAAACGCCCTGGAGTTAATTCATTCTTTGGATAACAAAATTGTGTGTGTTACAAGAGGGCAGAAGTATACAAGGAACCTCAAAAGCGTGCCAATTGGAAAAGAGCACACCATTTTAAGGTACGATATATCTTTAAAAATCTGTTGATTTACTAAATGCTTCAGACAAATGAAATTGTCCACAAATGAGATATCCAAGAGATTTAGTAGTTGTGAAATAAGTTTAATATTTAAAAGTTGAATGGTGCTCAAAGTGAAAACCTCTTGATTGAAAGTGAAGTCATAAGCCAATTTGTAAGTTAACACTCAAGTCTATGTATGATAAAAGATTTTGATAAAATTTGTAATGAAGGCAAATTTGTTGAAGGTCATGAGTTTGAGGTAATAGTCATAATCATAAAAGTTAAGAGAGGTTAAGAGTGCTTAAATGAACAAAGGTCTTTGTATAAGTTGAGTCGAAGTGAGAGAGTCTCTCAATGTAAGAATTCAAGTCAACGTATTTATTGATGTCAAATGAAATAAATTGGTCAAAGTAAGATTGAAGTCAATAAGATTTCGTGCAGTGATAAAGATGTTTTTGTAAAGGGTGCATTTTCAGTTGTACCCGACACCCAAGGTCCAATTTATTCCAAATTAGAAGTTTGGAGTTAAAGAATCATAAGTCAAGTCAAAAGTGCATTAAGTTTGAGTCATTGAATGTAATGGGTGCATGATCGGTAGAGCCCGACACCCAAAGTCTGGTAATACAATTTGAAGGGATATTGCAGTTGTTCGTAGCAAAAGAAGCAAAGTACAAAGGAGTACTCCAAAAGGAGGCTCAAGTGAAGTGAACCATCGACCAAGTTCAAAGGAAGTAACTTGGTAAAGTGATAGTTCGATTGTAGTGAACAAGGTGAAGTTCGCGAAGGAAGAAAATGAAGATGACTGTGGAAAGTCATTTACAAAATCCAGAGAAAAGTTACAATGATGCCATAGCAGTTGGCATTAATGATGAAGAAATTGAGAAGGATATCGATTAATTAAAGGCACGACTTGACGTATTGATGGAGCTACTACAAAGTTGGAAACATGGATGGGTCATAAAGAGGACAATTAAATGGCCAATCAAGCAATTGGGACAGAAACACAAGCTAAATATTTTGTTAAATGAAGTAGAAAAACTCCAGACGAATGTATGCATTTGTGAACCAAAGCAAGGACCGTTGCTTGGTGAGAACAATGATGATGTGAACGTGGGTTCGATTCCCACAGATGGTGCCACCAATTTTTCAGAAGATATGCATATGATGATTGAATCATCGATGAAAAATATCAATTATGTTGGTTTTAAATCTAACAATTGGTGTGTGAATGCACAATATGTTCTTGATATTAACTTTGCGTGCAGTAATGATAAAAAAATAAAGCCCAAGGATGCTAAAGATGGATAAATAATAGAAGTTGTTGATGAAATGGAAAATGATTAATGGGTCAAATGTCAATATGAGAAATATTGCAGCAAAACTAAAGTTCCTAGAAGAATGGTTAGACAATTTGAAGCCAGAGTATAACATAAAGGAAATTATGGTGGATTACAATAGGCCTTCATATCGACGAATATGGCGCAACAAAAGCGTAGAGATGGACAACAAAGTTCAACAAAGAAATAGTAATGCACACTAACTGGAAGACAAGTAAGATATCAAAATTGAAGAGTTAAAGAAGATGATGTTGGAAGAATCTCAGAAAATATTCATTCAACAAAGAAAAAGAAAAGATGACAACAAATTACTAATGACTAAGAAAGTCTACATTATAAAAGTAGGAGGAGAATTGCAGCATAAAGTTTGGAAGTCAAGAAGACAGAAAAAAACAACAACAAAATTGCAGCAATATGACAGAGTGATTGATTAGCGACAGACTAAATTTTGGGATCCAGGAGGATTTTATCATCTAATGGTCAGGAGACCATGAATTTCTTTTACCTGGGGAGTCTGATGCAAGTGCATCTAACCTAGGGTCAAATGTTTACTCAGGGAGTTAGTTTACATAGTTATGATTTAATTATTTATTTTGTTTTCCTATAGTTTTAGGAGAGAATGAGAATTCTTGTAAATAGAAGAAGGTTCGAGAGTATTATGGAAGAGTTGAGAGAATTATGGATATGTTAGATCTTCCTTAGGGATAAGGGATTGGATGAGAGATTTTATGGATAACAAGAGATATTGTGGGAGTTAGTTTAGAGATTTAGAACCTACTTGGGTTCTAATCCACTTGTACAAATTTAGGTGAGCCCATGAGACATGTATGTATGTAGAAGTGAGTGAGTGAGTGTGAGGAATGAGAGGCCAATGTTATGCCAATAGTCCTCGTGTAAATATTTTATTTTATTAATGGATTATTTCTAAATTTTTTATGTGCATATGCTTGGTGTGGATTTCAGTTTTGTGTTGTGTGTATTATTAAGTTGCAAGTCCTAAGGTTAGGTGTTGCATCACAAAGGATCATAATTCTTACTAGCTTAGACAATACCCATAACTTCATTGATAAAAGATTAACATAGTGGCTCAATTGTTTTGTATATCTAGTGAACGAATTTCAAGTTTTAGTTACCAATGGAGGGAGTATTGATTATGTGGGAAAATGACACAACATCAAACTAAGTATGGGGGGATAAAATTTGGAAACCTAATGTATGCCATTTTGAGTGGAAGTCTAGATGTTATTCTAGGGATATAATGGTTGAGAACATTGGGTAAAATTTCTATAAACTATAATGAATTATTCATGAGATTCGAATTGGAAGAAATTCAATATGAGCTAAAAGGGTTAAAATATGGACCTTCCCAGGTCATTAGCTCTAATAGAATGGAAAAGCTCCTAAAAGAGGGTAACAAGTTGGTTGTGGTTAAATTATATTATATGGAAGTTAAGTAGAGAGATGAAAATAGTATCAAAGAATTAAAATGCACCTTGGAAAAACATTATAGGGTCAAGTCCTAAAGGTCTACATCCATCCAAAGATATTGAGCATCAAATTGAATTAATACCTTGCAGTAATCCTAATAAAATGCCTTATAGATGTCCTCATCAACAAAAGGGGGATATTTTGAAAATGGTATAAGGCATGCTAGATTCAACTATTATTCAACATAGTGGGAGTTCATTTTGGACACCAACAATGATGGTGAGAAAAATAGATAATTCCCAAAGGATGTGTCATGTTTATAGATATCTAAACAAATTCATCGTTAAAGAGGAAATCCCCATCCCAAACATTAATGGACTATTAAATGAACTCAATGGAGTGACTTATTTTACAAAGCTTGATCTTAAATCAAGATACCGCCAAAGCAAATTAAGAAAATAAGGCATAAAGAAACGTTTTCAACACATGAAGGGAACTATGAGTTCTTGGTCAAGCCTTTTGAGATGACTAATGCAACTTCTACTTTTCAAAGCCTTAGAAACATTTTTTTTCAACCACATCTTAGAAAAATTGTGTTAGTCTTCTTTGATGATATTCTTATCTATAGAAAGTCATGGGAATAGCACACCAAACGTGTGGAAAAAGAACAATCAATTAGATATGAAAATATCCAAATGTGCTTTTGGGAAACATGAAGTAGAGTATTCAGGTCATGTTGTTTCAAAGGAAGGAGTTAAGGTGGACGCTCAAAATATGCAAGCTATTACAAAATGGATTATTCCTAGAACATCAAGAGTCTTAGACGATTTTTGGTACTTACAAGATATTATAAAAAATATATGAAGAATTTGTTTCGTAAACTAGTGTGGATATTACACTAGACAGTTGGTCACAATAAATCTACAAAAATATATTTGAAAATCCGAAATCTACACTATGAGGGTTAATATTTCCTTAAACTTGTAGATTCATTGATTATTGTGTTATGTATATGCATGTAATAGATAAAATATGGAAAACAAAAATTAATGAAATATAACTCGTAAACACAATGAACACAAGATATGATATGGGAAATCCTTAAGGGAGAAAAATCGGGTGGGGTTTCTATGCTTTCTTTCTCTAAATGGAAATGGATTCAAATACAAAGGAGTGAGATGTGTGACTCATAGTTTGTTACAATACACAAACCCTTTCTATTTTCTCTCTCTCTATCCACTCTCGGCGACTTTGCTCATCTATGGAACAAAATGCACTTAGATAGAATGGAACCCCTTTTCCTCTTAGTGGCCTGGTTATAACACAACCTGAAAGCCAACTACAATTTGAATTTGACCCATTCAACTCTCAACATGAGTTACAATTAAACTCTTCTAGAGCATTATTCATAACACACCCATGTGTATATCCCCTTTTACATGAATAACAAGGGTTGGCGTGGAATCCTCTTGAACTATGATGCTCGATTTTGATAGGTCAACTTATAGGAGGCATATATTTCTCATATAAGCTCCAATTAAGGTGGTTCTTACGTCGTTAGAAAGGTTGGGTGTGTAGATTATGGAATATAGGTCTACTTAAGGTTGGGACAACAAAAATTGATCATTGAAGGCCTCAAAATGGATCTTGAATTTTTCTACCAAAAAAAATCCAAACTAGGACTGCAGATAAAAATGTTCCCGCAAGTTGATTCCTCCAATTTTTCCACTCTGAAATCATAAAAATGGTATGATATAATGTAAGGCATAACTCCTCGTTTTGCGAGGATTTTGCTGCCCAAAAGCTTTTACTGAATGAGGTGATAGATTTTTTCCTCTGCCTTCTCCCTAGGGTATCATTTAGCCTTTCTTGGAGGTTGTCCTTTCAACCCTATTTGTCAAATGTCATGTTGCATGTGTCTTGTATTTCTAGACCACTTATACAAAACTACATCTATACCAACAAAACTCTAAGTTGTTGTGCTTTAAATGTAAAATACACAAATGTATGGAATAATATTTTTGTTGATAAGTTGATAGTACAAAGATGATGAGTGTTTACAATGAGGGCATGCTTATATACCTAGGTAGGTACCCCTTTCCTCTCATTTTTTTTTAATATTTAATATTATTATATATATTTTAATTATTGTATAAATTTGTTTTTTTTTTTCCACTTTCTCCACATCATTTCGACATGTGTAAGTGGTACGATTGGGTGTTATCCAGTTTCCTCTCATTTTTTTTTAAATGTTTAATATTATTATATATATTTTAATTATTGTATATATATTTTTTAAAATAACTTGATGAAAAATTATTATAATATAACTTTATAATTTAATAAAGTTCAATTATAATCATTTTATAAAGAACTTTATAATTTGTTAAATTTATTTTATATACTTATTTATATGAGGATTATTGAATGCGTTGAGTCATACAGTCGTGTTCGTACATCACTCTGAGTCGTATAGTCATCCCACATAATGCTTCGATAGGGTATGGTTGTGTCCCCGTGCCGATTGACTGTTCGATATGAAAATGTCTTGTCATTCAAGGGAATCTCTATAATAAATGGGCCAACCGATGCTTCTTCCAATTCAAAATGGGCTAAGAAGAAATACAGGTTTACATCCACAAAAATACAGGTTTACATCCACAAAAATACAGGAAGATGCAACAATATGATATTCACCGTAGTTATCACGATCAAGCTTAGATAGGGTCATTTAAATTTTAGCACGACAATTCCTCTGAGTACACAAAACCTTGTCCAAAGTCCGACTTCTTGGTTTCTGGTTGGTTTGGAGAATCGGAAGGGAAAAATTGTGGTTTTGAAATGTTCTTGGTAGGTATTGTTGTTTCGATTCTCCCTAGCTCAATGAGAGCATGTATCTCACGAGTTGATTCTCCCCGAAATTCATCAACAACATATATCCTTATCAATGCAACCTGACAATAGGTTAATAATTCTTCTCCAACTTCACAAAGTAATGGTACATGACTCAACTCCTTGCAAGATTCATTCTCCACACGACACACACACGTTGTCTCGACACAAATATAAAGATTGTTGTCATCTACAAATGAACAACTTAGGATGGAAGATCCATGTTTTTTAATGCCAAGTGCATATGATATTATGTTGAAAACATCATCAATTTGAATAGTTTATTTACTAGATGTGTGCACAATATTGAAGTTCCCAATGTTTGACCCTGCCCATTGCGACATAACCACCAATATTTCAGATGAACACATCTTAAGCCATAACTCAATCATCAACACTAACTTTGGACACAATGTGGATGGAGTAATAACAAGAGTTGGCCAAACATCTTTGAGACATGATGCAAATATAGTAACCTACAAGGTATTTCCCAATCCCATTTCATGTGTTATGAGCGCTCATCCACCCTGCTCCAAAACAAATCTTATTCAATCTTGTTGAAATGGAAAAATTTGACTCTCCATGTAATGAGGCATATTTTCATATATTCCAAGAAGGTTAAGAAGAGAAAAAGCAACATCAAGGGCATATCGCACAAAAGGATCCAATGATTCCACATCAACTGCCACAATGTTGAATTGGGCAAGAGTTCTTTCAGAAACTACTAAAGAAGAAACATGATACCTTTCCTTAGAAACCCATTCAGATTTTGGAATACCACAGAAAGCTACTACCAATTGCGGTTGATATTCAAATTTAGCTACAATTTGCCTACTTCCATGTAGAAAAATCCTAACTTTTTTTTTCATATTTCTTTCAGAGTTAGTATCTAGCATATGTTGTTCTTCCTGCCATAAGGACTATTTGGTTGAAGGAGCATTTCCAGATTTTAACTCTAATTGGAATAATTTCCAACTTCCAAGATTTCTTGTGGCCCAAGAATCTGGAAATACTAGTGGTGGAACAACCTCAACAACTATAGAAAGTGAAGATATCATGTTCAAAGAATTTAGAAGACTGTCCAATGCATCCTTTGTAAATATCCATACTTTCTCTTCTGCATTCCAAAGCCTCCCTTCCAGAGATTGGAAATCTTCCTTTACTATCTCATTATAAGGGCTTCAGGTGGCAATGTGATCCTCATTTGTTAAATATATCTGCACAACAAAAAAACTTTTTTTAATCTGTGGACTTCCATCCAATGGTGTGTATGGGCTTGATTTACTACAGATATAATCCTACGAAGACTGGAACTTTTATGGGCTTCTTTCTCTAGGATAGGTTAGTCATGATTCATATTCCCGTGCTCCACATATAGAAGACAAGTTAAGTGGAGGAATTGCATGGATACTTCCTACAATCTGGGGAAGTGAGCTAAGAGATTTTACAACATTCTCCCCATCCTGTATAATCATTGAATTTTGTTTTACTTATTTATAATAATCTTCTATAGAATGTTGTAATCCTTCTTTGGTATTCTGCGTAAATCGTTTCGTTTTTTCCATGATTTCATCCTCATTGACGTTAAGGTCAACTTCTATTGAAAGTGTTGAATATGATGTTTTCAAGACCTTTAGAGATTTTGTAAATAATTTTTTATTTGTTGTAAAGATTCTTGAATATCACTTAACAACTCGAATTTATATTTGGGAGACTCGATTAATTCCTCAAAATATGTCTCCATAATTTTAGGATCTAAGCTTGATGGTAGATTGTGCAAAGGATAACATCTAAGTGTTGAATGGCTTTGATACCACTGTAGCAACAAAACTTTGAGTTGTTGTGCTTTAAATGTAAAATACACAAATATATTGAATAATATTTTGTATTTATAAGTTGATAGTACAAAGATGATGAATGTTTACAATGAGGGCCTGCTTATATACCTATGCAGGTGCCCCTTCATGAATGGGCATGTTCTTTAGACACGCCTTTCCATTTAAATAATGAATATTTAATTAATCGTTACTTTTATTATTTATTATTTATATTTATTTAATTTTTCATATAAATTATATTCATGACAACATCCTGTGTCTACTCTACCTAAGCATCTGGTGTTAAATCCTCTCTAGAAGGTAGGATGTATTCCTATTCCTAATCCAACATGGAAGGCCCATATAATTTCATATTTTCTATATTACCCACTGAGTGAATGTGCATGTAGGGGGTTAACAAAGTTTATATGCATTATCTCCCACCTTTTCCAATATCTCAAGGGACCATATCGTATAACCTTAATTTTCTTACCAAGACCATGTAGCCTTTCCTTGTTCAATTGTAACCATACTCTATCTCCCACTTAAATGACTTCTCTATTCTGTGTTGATCATGCATGGCCTTGTATTTTTCCTATGCTTTTACAATGCCTCATGTACCTATAGATCGATCAGCCTAATCTTCTCAAGGCATTATCTCTAATATCCTCCCTCAGTCCTCCTTGTTATCCATATGCAATATCCAAAGGTGAAGGTGGTAAATATCGAAAACAAGTTTCAAAAGGGGACTTGCTAGTAGAAGCGTGGAATACTTTGTTATAAGAGTATTGTATATGCACCAATTTTTCATCCCAATTATTCGAATGCTTCTAATTGTAACCCCTCAAAAGCTACACCAAAGTCACGTTGATTGCTTTTTTTTCCCATCTGTTTGTGGATGGAATGTTGTATACCTCTTCAACTTCATGTCCATCTTCTCCCATAGTGTAGTCCAAATTGCATTGAGAAATATCATGTCATTTTCTAAAATGATGCTCATTGGTATCCTAAAGTGCACACAAAGATGTCCAAAGAACAAATTCGTTTTTTCTTACCTGTTAATGGTATTTTTATAGGGCATTATAACACACATCTTGATAAAATTATCAACTACCATGAACGAGTAGTCACATCCCTTCCCAGTTGTTTGTAAACCTCTCACAAAGTCCAGGGAAATGCTTTCCCAAGGACAAGTGGGTACAGGAAAGGGATGGTATAAACCCTGTTTCTTGTTATTATGCTTGTTGGTAAAAAAAAGCATGTATCCTCCTATGAACCTAACTACCTCTTCTTGCATCCTAGGCCATTACACATACCTCTGCAAGTTGGCCACTGTCTTCCCTACACCAAAGTGTCCTGCAACCTTGGAGATGTGAGACTCTCTAATCAGATGTATTCACTCAACTTTAGGAACACATAATTCATCTACCCTATAGAGTAACTCGTTATGGAAATGGTATTTAATTGTGTTATCACCTTTATGCACATGACTATGGGATTACAATTGTTGAAACACCTCCTTGAACTGCTTATCCTTTGTATATGCTTCTTTGTACGTATCAACGGTGAAGGGATTGATGGTGCATATGATTTCCCAAAGTTGTGATCTTCGATGTGGATAGCCTTGAAAGCATGTCGTCCAACTTGTCTATGCTACCCTTCTTGGACTTAATCAATGAATGAAATTGTTGTAAAAACCCAATCCACTTTTAATGATCCATTTACTGTAGCTTTCATTGGGATTGCAGGTACTATAGTGGTTAGTTATTAGTGTGGATTACTATATCCTTCCCAATCATACATTATAACCATTTCTTAATATATTATACCAGGACATAGATCTCCTTGTCATGGGTAGGGTAGTCACAGAGCCACCCCATGAAATACTTCAGAATGGTAGCACACAAGCCTTCCTCCCCACATAAATATTGTTCACATAACTCACACATACTCACATATGTCTCCACTTCAAAGAGCTATTGCAATTTTGGTAAATCCAGAACTAGTGCTTGAATGATATTCTTCTTTAAATCCTGAAAGGCCTTTTTCCGACCCTTTCCCCATTGGAAACTCTTGCCACTCGTTGTTATGGTGTGAAGTGGTATTTCTACTACTGAAAACAATGCTATGAATTTTCTTAAGTATTGTGACGCCCCAACAAAACTCTTTAAGTTGGAAACATTAGTAGGCATAAGTCACTTTGTGATGTCCTCCATCTTGGCAAGATCTATATTTAACTCTCCTCCACCTATAACATATCCTGGATACACCAAAAACTATTGTGAAAACACACACTTCTTGAGATTTTTTAGCAGTTGGTGCTTCTTTAATGTTTCTAGCACTTACATCAAATGTAAGATGTGCTCCTCCCATGTAGCATTTTATATCAATACATCATCCAAATAAATGATAATAAAGGAATTTGTAAAAAAACATAGAAAATCATTCATTAACCTCATGGACATAGCTAGTGCATTACATAGGCCAAATGACATAACCAACCACTCATGAAAACATTGTCTGGTTTTGAAGGAAGTCTTCTAGACATCCTCTTCTCTGAATCAAACCTAGTGATACCCTAACTTTAAGTCTAACTTGGTGAAGTATTTGGCCTGCTGCAACTTATCCAATAAATCATCAGTCCTAGGGAGGGGGTACTTGCTCATGAGCGTAATTTTGTTGAATTCCATGTAATCAACACACGTCCACCAAGTCCCATCCTTCTTAGGCACAATTATAATGGGTGACCCACATGGCGAGGTACTTGGTGGAATAAAACCCTATTCTAGTAGTTTTTGCAACTACTTTTTCACCTCATTTGCCTCTATAATGGACTACTTTATATAGCCTAGTTTGGAAATAGAGAGTCCGACAATAGTTGGATGTCATGCTCCACTTCCCTCTTGGGTGATAGCCCTTTAGGCTCTTGGAACACATCTCATATTCCTATAACAACTCTTCTAACTATTGTTTCTATTCCTTAGTACCCTCGTCAATGGGTGACTTAGATATCGTGGAATCTTCTACAAATTGGTTTTCTCTTGAAAACAACAAAACATACTTCTCGCTAGAACTACCCAACTTCTTGGCCTGATTTACACTTACTAGCAAGATATTTGACTTGCCTTGATGATGATGGATTTTCCATCCTTGAAGAGGTGGTATTTTTTGGATCTCCACATGAAGATTGCATCATGCATGTGCATATAGGGACTCCCAAATACAACTCCATATACATCAAGTGGAACTACATCCAACTCTACTTCATCAATAAAATCAACACTAATAGCAAATTTATTCTACACAATTTGGTTAGCTTTATCTCAACCTTCTTGTTGATCCATCTCTATGGATATCAGTTTGGAAATGAGTCTCTAGTCCCAATTTATTGACCATATCTACTGTGAGATTCACCCATGATCCCAAGTCAAATAGAGCATTCATTTTTCTTCTTCTTAACCTATATCTTTATATGGGAGACTTGGATCATACCCTTCTCTTCCTATTATTGAAGGCTACTCATATTCATTCTCTTATGCACTAATGTGTAGACAATATTCTCATCCATGTTTGAGCTACTTTCCACCTGATTACTCAAATATGTGTCCATGATATTTGTCTTCTTAACATCTTTCTTTAGGTTCATTGGGTTGAGCTATAGATGCAACTTTAAATACTTCTCCTTTGTATGACCATCAATGTTACAATGGTTACAATAGTTGTTGGGATATTTGCATTGGTGTGTTGTGGTTGTTATATTTTTAGCATTTCCTTCTTTCCACTTCTTCTTCCCCTCATTGGAAGCCTCTCAGTGCTCTCTTTTTTTGACCCACTTGATTGACCTTTCTTCTAGCCTATGTTCTCTAGGTTTTGTGCTTGTACACAAGCCTTATCCATTGTTTTCTGTTTAAATTAAAATCACTTGCTTTCGTATATGGCTGGGTAGACCCCCCATATACTTAAGGAGCATGTATGGGTTCTTTGGGGAGATACCCAACATTATTTCCATCTTCCAAAATTTTGTGGTGTACTAATGTACAGTTTTCCCTTGTCTCTACCTTAAGTAATGACATCAGATCCACTATTCTTCTACATACCAAATAGAGTAGAACTAGGACTTTATGAGAGTTTTGAAATCCTCCCAGCTAGTCACTAGAGGATATCCCTCTAGCTTAAGGGTTTCCATGTGGCTTTCTCACCAATTCATTGCATGGCCCTCTAATTTCATATGTGATCTGAAAGTAGTGTATTAGTTCTGTTGTGCTAAGTGTCTTTTCAGTTAAATAAACATGTACAAATTGTCTCCATAAGTTTACTTAAGGTATGAGAGTTTTAACCATGAAAATTAGATTGAATTAGTGAACTTTAAGCATGTAAATAAGCCTTAAAAACACTGAACAACACTGCATAACAGAGAAAAACATTCACACATAAGTTTTGCACAGAAGGAATGATGAAGCAGTTCACCCCTCCTGGCTTATATCTGCTGGTCCAGCTCCCACTGGCATGTCCCTCTTTGTCATTATGATCAAAATTGTAAATTACATATGTTTTTAGGCCTCTAATGGCTTTTTTCTTTGCACCAATGACTCCAGAATGCTCAAATTAGTCTAGGTAGACTCTTGTTTCACCAAAATTGGTCAAAAATTGACCTCCCAATGCATTTTTCCCAAGGACAGCTAGAAAAACTCCACTAAATGTAGATACAAGCAGTTAACTGCAGACAAATTAATGGTTTAACCCCAAATTTAGGGGCGCGCTCCAAATCTGTAGGGTAGTTTAGTCTGGCATTAAGTGTGAGTGGTGGGGTGGTTACATGCCACCCCTGCTGTAACTTCCGCTAACTGTTTGAATTTCGCCGCATACGCTGGAACCGAGAGTTAAGGTTCCCAAACCTTATCTGTCATATTAAACTTAACCTCCACATGTGATCAATCTATTTGACACAAACCCGCCAGATGTCGGAACTTGGAGTGGAGATGTTCCAAACTTTTAAAACCGTCGCAGCAAGTTGAAAACCCGCCATGTGAACAGTCGTAGAAAATATCGTCGACGGTTTAATTTGATGTATGGTTAATGTGGAGGCCGTGGTTCTGGGCGCATGGTCATGTGAAAGGGGGGCTGGCCCTTCGGAGCTGGCCTCCCAAGCCCTCAACGCCAACTTTAACAATGTTTAAATATGTCTTCGCACCATAATAGGTTTAGTAACATGTATAGGTGGATTGGCAAATGGTCTTGCGGGCGGATAAGAGGTTGCGGGTTCGACTCCCGTCGACTCCACATAAATTTTACACCACTGTTGCTAGTACACGTGGAGGCCTGCGGGCTTGCCATGTGTCACTCAACCATTGGCCCATCCAAAACCTCATCCAATGGCCAAAATCGACTTTCATACCATCAACATCCAACGACCCACAATGTGCCACGTGGCACCATCCCATTGGCTCAAAAGAAAATGGAATATTCCAAGAATATTCTGTTGAATGTACCTGCAAGCTGACTAGGCATCCAGTCACCAAAATTTTGCTGTTTGGGAAAACAAAGAGAACGTGATATCTTCCTCATATGACATCGGTTTTTAGAACCGTTCGCGACACCAGAATCGCAACGACGAGACCTTTCTGGTCACTCAGGTTCGAACATGTTTTGAGCACTTTCATTTTTGAGCATATGACTTGATCTCTTGATCAATATGAGCAAACAAAATTTTATGTTATTCATCTATATGGTGAATGCTAAAACAAACCTCTAATTGCTGCAAGTAGCCATTTAAATTCAAAGAAACAACGTTGCCTTGATATGGCTTGATGTCGACCTTTGCTTCCAACTTGGAAATGGATTGTGAATGGTTCACGACACTCGAACTAGGTTTTTCCTTTTGGTTTCTTTCTAGGACTCCCTCTCTAATTCTTCATTATCCCCTGAAATGCCTTCTAATTCAACCTCTATGTTATAATCTCCATCTTCTTTGAATAAAAAAATATTAACGTTTATTGTTGCCATGAGGAGACTCCCATTATTGTTTATATCTATGACTTATGCTTCCAACTACGTAAAACAATCTTTTGTTCGATATTGACGGTTATTAATGGATTATTTTTCCATGGTTGGGATTTTATGAATTTATGGTTAAACTGATCCAAATCCCTTGCAACTTCCCGCGAAATACCCAAATACATCTGCTTTGATACCAATATGATCCTTTAACTAACGTGGATATTCCAATGGACAAATTTTCACAACAAATTTACTAAAACCATTTTGGAAATATGAAATCTATACTATGAGGGTTAATATTTCCATATATTTTTAGATTTTTTAATTAATGTGTTATGCTTATGCATTCAATAGATAAAACACAGAAAATAGAGACTAAGAAATAAAATTCACAAACTACAAAGAACACAAGGTATGGTCTTGGAAACCCTTACAATAGAAAACCCAACTGGAAGGTCAGGTTGCTCCGCTATCTTTATTTTAATGGAAATGGATGCAAGTACAAAGGAATAAGGCCTATGACCTGTCGCCTACTACAATATGCAAACCCTCTCTATTTTCTCTCTACATATCGACTCTCAACTACTTTGATCGTGTAACCCCCTTTCTTATTAGTGGCTTGGTTATAACATAGTCTGATAGGCATCTAGGGGTTAAATTTGGCTAATTCAACCCTTGGTACAAGTTAAAAATCATTTCTTCTAGATTATTCTTCATAGTTCCCATGTAGCTATCCCTTTTCCATGAATAAAAAGCCTTGATGTGATGCACACTTGAATTATGGTGGTTAACTTTGATAGGTCAAATTCTGGGAGGCATAAATTTCTCATACAATCTCTGATTGAGGAGATTATTACATCGTTGGAAAGGTATCATTGTGTATATTATAGAAACTAGGTCCTTATTAAGGTTCAAACCATTAAAAAATTGGTCATTTAGGGCCTCATAGTGGCTCCTAAAGTTTTCCACTCAAAATTTTCCAAACTGGGACCGTTGATAAAAATGACCCTACAAAATTTGGGTTGGAAAGAGTGGGAGGGGTAATCTTACACCGCAACAATAAAAAAGAGTTACAATTTTCTTGAGGATTTGGTACTTCAAGAAACAACCAAGAAGAATACTTGGCTTTATGGCAAGGACTATAAATAATTGTAGCAAGAAGAATTCACATGCTAATGGTCTTTGGTGACTTAATGATAGGTATCAGACACTACAGTAATACTCACCATTAGCGCTGGAAATAGTTTTGAAAATTAATGTATTTGAGCCTATGAATTGTGTTCAATTGGCGGTGTAAAACCTGGCACTACAATGCATCTTCACTTGGGAACTGGAAATAATGCTTGGAATAGTGCCAAAAAAATGTTGGGTTACCACCAAGAACTGTTTCTTCCATTCTTGACTCCATTGTTGTGTCCATTTGTACTTCTAGCTTTGCTCCCAATTGTGCTCCTTGTTTTACTTATGGTATGGCATCGATAATAGATTCCTTTTTGGTTTCCTAATTTATGCCAAGTTTTCCTTCCATTATAACATTGCTTGTTGATTCGAGTTTTGCTTCCAATATGGCATCAATTGTTGCTTCTAATATTGCTTCCATTATTACTTCTTGTTTAGCTACATGAATGGCTTCTTTTTTTGCTTCTTAGGGAATGCCACGTTTGGCTTGTAATATTTCTCCCATTATTACTTCTTTGTTTTCTACTTGAATTGCTTCTATTTTTTCTTATCTGGTAATGCCAAGTTTGGTTGCTAGTATTGCTTCCACTATTACTTCTTTGTTTGCTCCCTAAATTGCTTCTTTTTTGCTGCTTAGGTAACGACAAGTTTTGCTTCCAAGTTTTATCTGAATCAAATTAGTTAAGTATATCATGCTTGTTAAATAACTTATATGATTATAGAGTAAGTCATATTGCATTTGAAATATTTTAAAGCATACCGGTTATAAAGAATTTTTAGGGAAATGGATATCCATACAAACTAGCAACATTTTTTTTTAACTATAATTGATATTTTAAAATTATTAATCAGCAAAATTCTTGGTCATGACCAAATTCACATTGAGATTTCTAGAGCAAAGCTCTTCCAGGTTTCTTATATTTACATACCACACCACAACATTGGAATAAAAAAACAAGATATATATATATATATATATATATATATATATATATAACCATTATTTTTATATTATTAATAAACAAAATTGTTGGTCCATGAACAAATACACATAATGTGGGCTCAAATAATACATTTCCAAATGATATAAGTCAAAATGATACAACTCAATATGGTACTACAGGGGAAAATGTTATATGTGATAATAAACATGAAAATAGGCATCATAACAATTTATCAACAATGATCCATGATGGAACCTATATGATCAATGTCACTGGCTACTACTAGCAAATTGGTCATCATCATCATCATTCTATCATGATCATTGTCATAATGTATATCATGATCATCGACATCATGATCATCATCAATGTCATCATCGTTATTGTCTACTTCGGTTCCCTCTCCATCTACCTCATCATCATTGTCTTTGATCCAAGTGGATATTGGTGTCAACCCACCTATTCCACATAGAGCTCCTGTTGGTTTCACTAGTTTTCTTATTTATAAAAACATTTACTATTTTAGCATGTTTTCGGGTCCTAAAATTCCGGAGCAGTTTTGACCCCCTAAGCGATGTTTTTTTAAGGCCCGCACGAGCTTGCAACAAAAATTATAATACTTGGAGAGATGATTTCGATGATATATCATACGCGCCAAACAAAGATAATATGACAAAGTTACGACCTTGAGAAGTTGGTTGTGCAACTAACCCCAACGAGTCCCACAAACTCTTGGCGTTCCATCTCCTAGGGTTAGTGTTTTGGTTTTTTAGGGTTTTCCCATGTTGCTCAATAATAAAAGGCCCTTGAGCCTCATTTTAGCATAGTTCAAAGGCATTTATCTGCCACATATCTTCTCAGAGATAATCTACCATCATCCGAGCTAGTTTATTTTCCATTTTTTGTAAACATTTTTTAGTATTTGATATTAATGTAATGAAGTGTTATTCCTGCTGCATCTTTGCGTTTATGTTTATTTCTGTGTTATTGCATTCCTGCTTAAGTATGGATTAGTGGTATCATATCAGTCTGCTCTTTCTTGATATTTCTTTGCATTTCCCTACTGAGTTCGGGGTATAAGGAGTGAGGGATCAATCTAGTTGAACCTTTGCAAATCAGCCTCATAAAAACTCGATGACCTCCCACGGCGGAAGAAAAGAAAGATGAGGGAGGAAGAGATCTTATCAAAATTGCTCGAAGAGGCCCTCGAGAAACAAAGGAACATGATGATGGCTAAATTTTCCCATATCCTTCAACAACTACCCACCGACGAAACACCTTCATCCAGCAACAACTCTAGAGGTGCCACTCCTTTTAAGGAACACGTAAACTTTGACATTCCCATATTTGAGGGAAAATAGATGCAGATGCCGTAAATAGATGGCTAAATATATTAGAAGGATATTTCTCGGTTCATGAATTTTCCAATCGGGAAAATATTACTTTTGCACTCCTCAAAGTTTCCCCCCATGTCAAGGACTAGTGGGAAACCTACTCTAAGAAAAATGACGAGAGGGAAACATCCTTTTTCTTGGGTGCAACCACTTGGAATTATTTTCGATATGCCATCAAGGAACAATATTATTGTGTGGGGAGCTATGAGGATAAGTACATACAATGGACTATGATGTGGCAATAAATTGTTCAAGATGTACATGAGTTGACAGATTTGTTCCATACCCTACGCACAAAGTTTGGTATCAAATATTCAGAGAAAAATTTGGTACCGAAGTACCAAATTTGTCTGCACATGTACATTCAAGAGGAAATGGAGGTCCTTAACATCTCCTCGGTTGGTGCAGCATACCTATATGCTACCAAGATTGAGTAGAAATTAAAATAGAAGAAGAGAGACTTTAGATCTGCGAATCATAAGCAAGGGAAAGACGCCCCCAAACCACAAAAAAAAGGACAAAGCCAAGGCAGGGTGACCCATGACAACCTGCCAAAGGCGCAAGTGAAGAACAACACCGTAAAGCCAAACAAGAACACGAGAAAGTGGTGTGAGTTCCATCAGAGCTCTACTCACAACATAAGTGAGTGTCGGGCTAAGCATTCATCAGTGGTCAAGCTGAAGGATTCTGAATCAGATGCATGTTCCAACTCTGAGTCAGAGCCCGATAAGGGGAATGAAAAATGGAAACAAATTATGAATGCAGATCCCAACATAATTGTTTCCACCACAATGATCCAAAAGGAGGAACTCAAAGATCCAGAGGAGGGGGAGTGCCTCTTCCATTCCCAGATGTAGGTGAAGGGTTCCCCACTGCAGTTGATTGTCGACAGCGGGAGCCAAAAGAACCTCATTTCAGTAGAGGTCATGAAGAAAATGGGCTTGCCAAACACAACACACCCACAATCGTACACCATCGAGTGGCTTCAGCAAGGATAGGATCTCCGCGTCAGCCAAAAGTGTCGCCTCCCCTACAACATTAAGCCCTTCACAGATGAGGTATTATGTGATATTGCTCCTCTTGATGTTTGTAATATATTATTAGGCCAACCATACTTACGGAAGCGACATATTGTGTACGAGTCTAGGCCTCACATTATTATTGTTACTTTGGGCAATAATTTGTACAGGATATCAGAGGTAGCACTGCCTACGCCATCCCTTTGATCACTGCAAAATAATGCAGTAAGCTCATTTCCAAAACCGGATTTTTTTTTCTCCTTATGATCCACCCTCAGGGAAAGAAGAAGATTGTAGACACGACCTCTAGAAAGGGCTCCTCTGCACGTCAACAACAGATGGACAAGGTCATGGAGGAGTACAGGGAAATCTTCACCTCACCTGTGGGGGTATCTCTACATTGTGAGGTCAAGCACTCCATAGATCTGACCCAGGCGCACCGCTACCCAATGGATGATCTATCAGCGCTATGTTCTGGAGAACAATGAAATCAAGAGGTAGATTTAGGAGCTGCAGTAGAAACATGACATTCAACCGAGTTCATTGCCTTGTGGGAGCCTGATTATGTTGGTGCAGAAGAAGGATGGTACTTGGAGATTCTGTATTTACTATCGGGTGTTGAACAAGATTACTGCCAATAGTCAATACAGGTACTCCAAACACTGTGACAACACAAGTTGTCTGCCAATTTGGAGAAATTCCCTTTTGGCATGACCTAGGTTCAATATCTGAGATGCATTATTGATGAGCGGGGGGTGCATGTGGACCTAGCCAAGATCCAGGTCATTCGAGATTGGTCAACCCTAACCACTATAACATAGCTCTGCAAATTTCTAGGTCTTGCCAATTTATATTATAGGTTCGTGTTGGGGTTCTCTCATATCACTTGGCCTTTCAGTCAAGTCACCAAGGAAGGAGCGAAAGAAAAATTCTTTTAGTCCAAATCTCAAGAGAAGACATTCGTAAAGTTGAAGCATCACCTCTGCTATGCACCAATGCTCACATTACTAGACTTGCAACAACCATTTGAGATTGAGACAAATGCCTCTAACTATGCTATTGGGGAAGTACTTACTCAATAGGGGCATCTAGTGGCATATCACAGTGAGACACTTTTAAACATAGTCTGAAAGTATACTACCTATGACAAAAAAATGTATGCCATTGTGCAGGCCTACCGACAATGGAAGCATTATATTTTGGGGAAGGAAATGGTCATCCACATAGATCACCAACCCCTACAACTCATATAGACATAAGGGAAGTTGCAGAACAATCGCCATTAGAAATGGTGCACATACCTGCAACAATTCCATTTGAACATCAAGTAAAAGAAGGGCAACACCAATAACATTGTAGATTTCTTAAGCTGACCGTCGAACGTGGTGCTAATGACTGTGCTCGACCATTGTGGGCATGAGACTTCTGGTTGGCCATATCTCTGTAAAAGTGATCTAGAATTCGACAACACATACCAAAATCTATTGGAGGGTAAGACAACTCCAAATTTTCACCTCCAGGATGCACTGTTATGCCACTTGGGACACCTCTGTGTTCCTTCAAGCGAGTGTGCCAAGATGATTTTGGAAGTTATTGGGTGCTAATATGTTCCTAAGGAATCAAATCAATCTTATATTCATTAATTTGTCCACCTGGAATTCGTATTTTTGTTACAAGGATGTCGATACAGTCTTTGTAGGGATAGTGCTTTAAATTACAGGAGCATATGTAAAACTAATACAGAGAAAATGATATGAAGAAATACTTTCAAAATGACTAAATTCAATATGTAAATAGAAATAAATCATTCGACAAAAATTATGGAACTAATTTACTAATTCAGAAACAAGTATTAAATCCTACCAAACCAATTGTTCCTATTATGATGCAAAAATTCAAGATATCTAACAAAGGGAATCTTCCTTTAATTACTAATTACTTCAATAATTTATAACTACTAACAATAAAGTATGGAAATGGAAATTCACTATGTTATAAGGTAAGTCTTGATATGAACATGGCTAGATAGTTGTAACTGAAAACTTATTCAATTCAATTGGAAAATTTAACTATTCACAGTACTTGAAATGCAAGTCTAGAGATTCACACAACTAAGAAAAAAATCCAAGAATTAACACAATGTAGATTATGAATCTATAAATTTACTTAGTAGAATTGGATATCTAAGGATTTACACAAAAACAACAATCATTCATATGAACGGAAATAAAAGATAGTAATACAAGAAAGACAACAATATTTCCAGTGATCGGGCCTGCAGTCTCTGGAAGTAACTGCCTTAAGAAAGATTCAACACAATAGATTAAATCCAAGCCATTAAACTTTCATTGACATCATAAATAAGTTACAAAAGCGGTTTGTAAACTTAAAAAAAATTATGTTGTTTACTTTTTACAATCACTAGAGTTGATCTCAAAACATCGTCATCTTTGTTCTTATTGAAGTTTTGTATTTATATTACAGTGTATCTCTAGAATTGGAATGATAGAGCTATCCTAAGAATCAGAATATTCTTAGCATTGATTATTTGAATTACAAAATATTTTAAAATAACAATCATATATTTATTCAACCATTCCGTGCAATAGATATGAATCCTCAATCAGCACGCAAGGATTAGTACAACGATCTTCCATAATTGGTTTTATTCTCCAATGCTCTGAGGGAACAACGATTGTTCATTAGATCTCTTATGTTCACAAATTCACATAAATTATAACTTTATGATAACTAAAACACTCAAATTAACTTACTAACAAAATGAAATACTAAGTTGTTATTAATTACTTTTCTAGAGCTTCTATTTCTCAAATTACTATAAACTAAACTAAAAAGACTTACAAAATAAATGTTTAACTAAAGAAACAAAGGGAGGAAACATATCAATTCCGTGGCCCAACGTCACTCCCCAACTTACCTTCTTGCATGTCCTCATGCAAGCAGATGATTAACATGTAGAAGTGTTAAAGAATAAGCTGGATAGGACTATTCACCATAATACCGAAATCTATTTCTCTTTTGGACTTATTTAAAGGCCCTTGCATTATATTCTTTGGAGAGCTCATATTTAGGCTTATAAACATATGGAGGATACCGGATGATAGGGCACCGATGCCTGCAAACAATCCATTTAGGTCCTTCAGACAGGACCAAATGAGCATATTCTCCCATTCTGTTGGTTGCTACTTGAAAATTCGGTAATTGAATGGTTCCCTGTTTTTGACTTTGGTAGAGGAAATCTTCCACCTTTATTTGGCTGCATGGAGGGCTTCTGTTATGATTTCCTCAAAAAATTCCATACCAATATGAATAACACTATTATGCATAGGTGCAATAGAAGAGACAACACCTGACTGTTCCATAAACTTTTTGTTCTTGATGAGGGTGCGCAAAGGGATTTTTGGTTCCCCTCTGACCTAGAGGTCGAGGCCATTTTCCATTTTTCGGTATATGTCATGAGCTTGTGACCATTTAATCTGGTTTCTAGAAAAAGAGATAAAAGCCTGAAATTTCACATCGCCAATAAAAGGGCTAGGGTTTTCATCCATATGGTCTTATAAGGAAAAGTTATGCATATATAATTCACACAGAAAGTATTTGACATGATCATCTTGTTGTTGAAAAGATTTAATAAAATTGGAAACGGTGTCAAACTCAATGGGTTGTCCAGACCAGAAAAATTTGATTTTAAGCAACAAATATCGTTAAAGTAAGAACATAGCATAATTATTTGTTGGGCACCTACAAGACAAAGTATTAGAATAAATGGAGCAAACCTCCTTGATTTTTTCTAAAGCTTTCTGAAGTTGACATTGCACCATATCTATCTTTTTATTTGCTGTGCTAAGCTTAGCATATGTCTCATCCTCAGTGGCGGACAATGCTCTAAACTTCTGTAATAAATCTTGATGTTCCTTCCAGGGCACCACTTCTCCTCGGTACCAATTCGAAACCTCTTTTTGTTCCTCCAGTCTTTTATTCAATGTATGGATAGTAACATCCATGATTAATGGGTTGTACTAGGGTGTAGTTTATGTTTGAGTGGCCCTATTAATAAGAACCAATAATTATGTTTGATTGGCTGCCTTGGTTGTCATCATATTAAACCCTAGATCAGTATGAGTTTCTGTAGAAACAGGGGAAATATCCTCTATTTTCATTTTAATGGAGGTGTAAGATTTTTCAGTTTGGACTCCAAATGTCCATGTTTCCTGCCTCCTCTTGCAATGTTTCCTATTGTTATGTAGCCAAATTTTAAGTTGCTTCACTTTCCTTTGTAGCCTCTGGTTTTATTTCTTAAGCAACCTAATTTCACAATTGGTTTTCCTTTTTGTACTTTCGACAAATTATTTAATTTGTGCAATCGAGGTGGAAGGAACGATAGTAGTATTTTCGGGCTCCTCACTTGTGGTTTCTTTGACTGTGGGAAAATTTCCAAGGTCTGTGAGGTCCTTATCAGGTTGAAACACATCATTAAGGTTGTCACTCATCTTTTGATGTTTAGGTGATGGTAGAACTGCTTTTTCAGAGGGAGAGCCAATTTCCCTTACGGTTTTTGCCGATTCTCCTAACTGTTCCTGGGAAGAAGGGTTCCCAAGGTCCTCTGGGGGCTGCAATATCACAACATCATCGAAGTTTGGAGGAGAGGCTAGATAATCGGGCGTTGGAGTTCGTTTACGTAGAAACTCAAAATATGTTGTGTCTTCTTCAATATTGAAAAAGGTCCCCATGTTTTCCAGTGCTTGGGATATCTCCTCCTCATGAATTTGAGGTGAACTATTCTGTTGAACTTCCTGAATTTCATGAGACTTTTGTGATATATTTTCCTCTGGATGATTATTTTCTATGGTCTATAGAGCTTCTCGCTTTAATCATTCTATCTGATCTTATATGTCTGACAGGTAAGGGTACTATAAGAGACAATATCCTTCTCTCAGCTCTAGTTAGTTTCGATGGACCTAAGGTTTCAACTTGGTCTTGCATGATCCTCTGAACTTCCGGTTGCTCAGGTTCTGTAATATGTGTTTCAATTTGGGATGGTGGCTCAATAATTTCAACAAAATTATCCCACGTTATGTGTGTTTGGTTTGATTCCTTGATGACTATTAAATTTATAAGGCCATGATGACTGCCTACTAAATTATGATCCTTTGCTTTACCAATTCTGTCAACTCTTTCATGCATAAGGGAATTTAAAAAGAAAGGTATATTTATAGTTACCTTTTGTTTTAGTGCTGCCAACAGCTTCAAATGTCGTGGTCTCACTACATCATACTAACTTTCACAAGTAATGTATCTTTGTACAAACTCTGCTAATTCTTGCCATGGATCTGGGAAGGAAGCTGGATGATAACCTTTCCCTTTTCACACCAGTACTTCCATAGGATCCATGAATGTCAAGATAGCACCTCGCAACCAGTATTCCTATGTACCCACTTCTCTCCTTCCATGGGGAGGCCTGTGACTTCTGCTATAATTGTCTCATTCACTATTATCTTTCCTCTGACTATTGTTACTACATTGTTCAAGTTCTGTAGAAATTCCAAGGAGAATGAATTGTCAAATCCTTGTAGCTTGTATTAATGCTCATTCTGTCCTACTTGCTCCAAAATTATCCGTGCTTGTTCAGAAACCCGAAGTTGAGCTGGTTCACTCTGGATTGATTTTCCACCCGTACTTGCACTTGTTGATTCTCAAGAAAATATGCAGAAGCTGCGTATAGAGCTTTAGCCAACATTTTTGCAGAAAAATAGCAATATGTAACAATGATATCAATATAAAATATGTGAATAAAGTTACTATAATTATTAGTCATCCTTGTTAAATGTGCTGACTTCATGTCATGCATGCGAGTTTTCACTTCCCCCCCAATGACGATAAAGTCCGTCCTTGACCGTTAGTGATATGAAAAACCAACGATGCATTAAATTCATTTACTTACGATAATGGGAGATGGTTAAATCAGGCAAGTTCATGCAGAGTAATGATGAGGTGTATCAGGCTGACGTATGAATATCTTTTGCGGTGTTTGAAGCATAAAAATATAAGTCATGGGAAAAGCAATGTGCGCCATAAGATTACCTTTTGAAGGGATAATATAATATATTTAGCAAGGTCCCTTTATAACGAAACAATATGCATTCTT
The DNA here is from genome assembly GCA_034641835.2 of Pinus albicaulis. Taxonomy (NCBI): domain Eukaryota; kingdom Viridiplantae; phylum Streptophyta; class Pinopsida; order Pinales; family Pinaceae; genus Pinus; species Pinus albicaulis. The sequence goes on along the minus strand of CM076578.1, from coordinate 1,733,820,459 downwards.
GATATATATGGATAAAGATATGTTCATATAGAGTTTGAATTACCACCTTAGTTAGTATAATATATTTCCATGGTAGTTTTGGTGATTCCTCCTTTATTTATTAAATAGGGAAAGTCAAAATCACTAAGTATTGATATGCGATTCCAAATATACTTCAATACTACAAGCAGAGCCTCTGCTGCCAGCAGGCATCCATAGCCTCGACAGGGTTTCCTTTTAACCTCTTGATATGCCAGTATCCCATTCACTAAGAATTTTATCACTTTTTGAGAAATTTTACCAAAATACCATTTTTATGGCGTGGTGACCAGTTGGTAATAATGCCATTCACCAGATCTTAGCAAAGTGAACAAGATGGCTCATGATAAGACCTCTTGTCCTATAACTATTATGTCAAAGGTCATTACCCTGGCTTGGTGACCATAATGGGAATGTCACTGTGTCAAGTCTTACGAACATGGTAATTTAGATCATAATGAGACCTCCTATTCTTTTGAGAGAAAAAAATTAATTTTTATAAGTTTTTCTGCATATATATATATTTTTATGTAAAATTGGTGACGAGGTGGCTCATCAACTCCGTAAGAGTTAAGGATGGCATAAGAAGCATTATGAAAAGTCTTCCATTTTAAGTTGTGATTTTCTTTCAACAAGTTTATGTTTGAAGGAAATCATCAGTCCATATGGAGAAAAGAAAAACTACCTTGGTGGTAATTGAGGTAATAAGTCATGAACAATTTATGTTATTTGTAATATCAAGATTGATAGAATTTTTATTCTAATAGGGTTCGCCAATCAAATAAGATGTTCTTCATAAGGTAACATTTAGAGTAATATAATACTTGTCACCATGATAATAAAATAATGCTTTGAAACCACAAAGAAAATTACATAGTTATAAAGGAATAATAGTTTTAAACAAAGGAATAATAGTCGTGTACAAAAACAATGGGAGTCACTATGACAAGTAACAGTGGTCATGATGAATAGAAACAACAACTGTGAAGAAATAACAAGCGACAAGAATGGAGCAATAATCATAACCAAAGGAATAGCAGTTGCGACTTCATGAATTGATGGCGAGGAAATAGTAGGTTGTGCCGAAGGGACTGACATATGTACCCATAGGACAATGGTAATAATAAAGAAAAACATTGGCCGTGGTTAAGGGAACAACAAGCTCTATGAAGGAGAACAACGGTCGTGACCAAGGGGAGAACAATGAAGAGGAAAATTTTGTTAAGGGGATGACAACTGTTCCCAAAGGAGCAACAAAGATGACAGAATCAACAAGTTGTACCAAAATTGATAATCAATCTTCCCTTGGTTTATTATGATTAAAAGTAAAAGAAAAAATAAGAAAATTCCACACAAAAATATATACATTATGTACAATTCACAAAGACTTCTTTTGAAATTTCAAGGAAATGTAGCTGTCGGGTTACCTCCCCAGTCAGCTACAACCTGAAAATTGGAATCATTAATTACCTCATGATAAAAAGACTCCTTTGTGAGAGGTTGAGGATAAAGACATAACCAATGTCCGTTTTCCCGAAAAGAGGTACCATACCCTTCAATGGTAATTAGGGTCGCAGTACCATTATTATGGACTTCGACAATTTCATAAGGTCCAAGCCATTTCGTTTGAAATTTTCCTGGAAACCCTTGAAATTTGGAATCGTACAACAACGACTAGTCACCTTTCTGAAACATCTTCTTTTTAATGAGACAATCATGCCACTTGACCCTCTGCTATGGGATAACAATTTTGTGTTGCAAAGATGATAAGTGTGCCTTGTCCAATTCATTAAGCTGCTGCAGGCATTGCTTCTGTGCTTCTGTGAAGCCTAGTCCAACTTCTTGTGCTGTTTTGAGAGTCTTTATTTCAAACTTGATTGGAAAAATAGGTTCTTATCCAAAAACAAGATGATATGGTGAGTGGCTAGTAGTATTGCGCCATGTCGTCTGGTAAGCCTATAAGGCTTCTGGAAGTTTAGTTGCCCAATTCCGACAGTTTTAGGATACCGTCTTTGTTAAAATTGCCTCCAAGACTTTATTGGTGCTTTCTACTTTTCCATTTTCCTAGGCTAATATGGAGAAGCAATTTTATGCTTAATATGATAACTTTGGAGGGTGCCTGAAGTATTATGAGTAGTAAATTGTGACCCCCCATCTATTATTACTTCCCTTGGTAATCCATATCACACGAGAAGTTCAAATAAGAAGCTGATAACTGCTTCTTTCGTGGCTTTTGGAAGGGCTATTGCTTCAACCCACTTAGTCACATATTCTATGCATATGAGGATGTGCACTTTTTGGTTCGATGGTGGGTTAAAAGGACCCACAAAGTCTAATGCCCATCTCTCAAAAGGTTCTATTACCAGTTGTGGCTATAAAGGAATTTTGTTTGCTTGGCCAGGACCACCCATTCTTTGGCAACTATCACAACTCTGGACATGTTTTTTAGCGTCTTTAAATATTGTGGGCCAGTAATATCCCATATGTAGTAGCTTATATCAAGTTCTACGATCAGGAAAATGGTCACCGCAGGGCTCATCATGGCAGAATTTTAAAATAATATAGGTTTCATCTTCTCTGATGCACCCGCAAATTTGAAAATCAGAGCCCGTGTGGAAGAGATATCTGCCTATCCAGGAAAATTGAGTGTTGTGCTGAACAATCAATTTCCTCTCCTGTGGTGATAAATGTGTTGGCAGTTTTGCTGTTTCTAGGTAATTTTAAAATACATCATACCAAGGTGTCTTTACTGTCATGACAAAAATATTTTCATCGGGGAATTGATCATCCATAGGTGATTGATAAATTATTTGAGGTACTCGGGACAAGAAATATGCAACGAGATTTTCATTTCCTGGGTGGCCTTTGATGGTAATATCAAACTCCTACAATAACAACAACCATCGAGTCACCCAACCATTAGAAATATGTTTGTTAGCTAAATATATAATAAAAGAATGATCAGTGTACATAAAATCTAGATATCCGGTTATATAATGTCAAAATTTATTGATAGCATATATAACAACTAAAAAGTGCTTCTCTGTCACTGTGTAATTTAGTTCAGTCAGTGTAAGATTTTTGTTGATATAGTAAATGGCGTATGGTTTCTTGTCTTCTTACTATCCAAGGACAACGCCTACTACTGTGTCTCATGCGTCTAAGGAGATATGGAAAGGAAGATTCCAATTTGGCCCTCTCAATATCAGGGTTGTTGAAACCGACTTCTTAAGATCTGCAAAAGCGACATCACATTTGTCAGTCCATTCAAACTTAACGTTACTTGTTATGAAATACAATGGTGCAACTATTTTTGAGGAAATTGCGTACCTCTATTGGTGTACGGGGTGTGCGTAACTTAAGAATTACCTCAATCTTTTTCGAATCCACTCAAATTCCTGCAACAGAAATATAATGTCCTAAAACTACACCTTCGATCATCATCATAGGAAATTTTTTGTGGCTAAGGCATAGTCTGGTAGCAATGCATATTTCAAGCACTTTTTTCAAATTCTTTAAAGCTTGATCAAATTCATCAGCATACAGGGTAAAGTCATCCATGTATAATTCAAGTACTTTGTTAATAAAATCAGAGAAAATGCTCAAGATTGCCCTTTGAAAAGTGATTGGAGCATTACACAGCCCAAAAGGTAAAACTCTATATGCAAACGATCCCCATGGGTAGGTAAATGTGGTTTTATCTAGATCTTCGGGAGCGATTTGGATTTGATTATAACCGTTGAAACCATATAGGAAGGAAAAAAAACTTCTTCGTAGTGAGAGTGTCAAGGACTTGGTATATATATGGGAGGGGTTAATGGTCTTTCTGGGTAGCCTTATTAAATTCTCTATAGTCTACGCAAATTCTCCACTTCCCATTTTTCTTAGGGACGACAACTAATGGAGAAACCCATTGGCTATCTGAAATGGGGTATATAAAAATTAACATCTAACAATTTTTGTAATTATAGTTTTATTATATCCTTGAGATGTGGATTTAATCTTCTCTGGGGCTGCCGAAGAGCATGAGCATATTTTTCTAAATAGATTTGATGTGTACATAGTTGTGGATCAATTTCCTTCATATCCGAATATTCCCAAGAAAAACCCTATTTATATATGCGAAGAATCTAGGTTAATTTTTCTTGTTGCTCGTTATCCATATTGGCATTAATGTTAAGGGTTTTACCTGGTTCAATTTTGAATTTCTACGCTATTATGAATAACAGTCGTGGGTGTATGATTGTCATTTTAAATTTCTAATGGATCTTCCCATGCTTCATTGTCAATTATAACCTTTAGAATTTGACACATTGGGTTCCCTATGGCAGACAGTTTGTTAATGAAGCCATTAATTACATCATCTTCTGTCTGATTTTTAAGTTCAAGTGCTTCATCTAACATAAGAGGAGAGCGTAAGTTTTATTCTCAGTATACATGCGAGCATGTTCGATTGTTTTCAATAGGCGGTTGGGTTTAACATGTGCATATAGGATGAGATTTTTCATGGTGTTTCCGCTAGTAATTGTCATGTTGCCTATTCGACAACCTATATATGCATCTATTATTTCCAACCATGGTATCCCTAATATCAGAGGATGCATATCTAATCTATTCCTTGGATTGATAACCAAAAATTCTACTGAGTATTCCCAGGAATCCAGAGAGACAATAATGTCTTCCAGAGTACCTTCAGGTTTGACTACAGACTTGTCATCTAATTCCAATAAATTTGAAGTTGGCTTCAAATATGTGATACCGAAAATACTACAGACCTCGTGAGTCAAAATATTGATGGTTGCTCCTAAATCTACCAGAGTATTTGTAAAAGTGAAACCCTGAATTTGGACAGTTACTAATGGGTTTCCTGGGTCATAATAGTTAAGAGGTACTCATTTTCCTAAATTGAGATCAGATAATGTTCCTATGACGTGAACTGTTGATGGGTATTTGCGTTTCCTTCCAAGATTTTTACCACATAATTCTTTGATTGTGTTTAACATAGATTGGAACATCTCATATAGCTTGAAGGAGCGGAATTTTTATGCACAAGTTATTTAATTTCCCTATAAGATCAAAATTGGGATAAATAGTCGGTTTAGTTACCGTGAGTGTTGTGGGGAATGGAGGAGCAGCGGTTGTAATCTTATCAGAACCCTGTTGGTTGATTGCGGCATCAATAGGTTCATAAATCATTATAGTTGGAGGTTTTGCTACATGCTACTCCTCTATGTGAGTTTCATTGTATTCAGGTTCCTGGTTAGCTCTGCCTTCTTCGGGGAATACAACTCGCCCATATCTTAGATGTAATTCATTACATTCAAGAGGATTTTCTTCAAAGTCCGGACTTTCGACAATTTGTATATATTGGATAGGTCTATTATTTGGATTAGGATTAAGTTGAGCTAGCAATTGCGGATGTATTGGGGGTTGGGGGTTCGATGGTAGCTGAAATGGAGCTTGTGATGATGGTTGAGAATGGGGAATTTTCCCGACAGGCGAATTGGTTGGACCTGGGTGCTGCTAGTTTTGAGGCCACATTGAGTTTTGCACAGGTGAATTAATCCATTGTGAAGGATAGGGATTATTGGTTACGTTCTACCATGATGGAGTAGAATATTGTGAATTTGGCCATACAGGGCCAGCAAATGGGTATTCGACCAAGTTGATGCAGTATAAGGCTAGGATTTCCAAGTGGAGTTAAAAGAGGGTTGCCCTTGCCACACAAATCGAGGAATTTTTTGTTGAATATTCTATCCTGAATAAAATAGAGATGGGCCTTACATCATAAATGAAGGAAGGGCCTACCATTGTCATTGTTGTGCCATAAGATACGCTGGCTCTGGATCTTCCTCAGCTTATTTGAACACAACCTTCAACCTTGGGAGTTGTGGAAATTGGTCTGTCAAATGATTTTTGGTGCAGATAGCGCATGTCTGAACCGTATCCAGTGGGAATTCCTGTTGGCTTTGTTTCTTTCGACAACATTGATAAAATATGGCTAAATATCGTTTCGCCTTGGCTTGTTTCTATATGGCCTACAAAATGTCTAACTATGTAGTTAATGTGCCCAAAATATTAGTCTTAAAATGTTCTAAAAAATTATTAATTTCTGCTCGAGTTACACCACCTGAGACTTTTCTAGTTCGAGTGGGAGAGTCCCGAACTTCGGGTCTGGTTCGCATACTTCCTCGTGAGCACCTGTACACATTTTAACAATATTATCATATTCTTCTTGATAAATGTCACCTTGCCCCATCAGATTGAGTGTTTCTATCCATTCATCTTTCATGCCTTTAATTAAAGCAACTTTCAGTAATTCCTTTGGTAAAGTGGCATAAGGTGATATATGTAGGTTGTGTTGAAATATTTCAATGTATTCCTCTAAGGTTTCACTTTACTTTGTAGTCATTTTAAAGATTTCATATTGTAAATCTCTAGATTGACAATAATATTGATATTTGGTAAGAAAATCATTTTTCATCGCATCCCAGGAATCTATAGTAGCTCCTCCTAACCCCATGAACCACCATAAAGTTGTTCCCTTCAAGGTAGAAGGAATTTTTTTTAGCTTTTGGGGATCAATGGTGTAATCATACCCTCTACACAAAACCTAGAACTCGAATAATAATGCATTAGGATCTTGTGAATTCATCCCATGAAAAGTTAGGATACGAGGCAATGGGATGGCTTTCATCGAATCATTGGCCAATGGGTCGACTATAGGATATTCTAAGGTCGAGGTTTGGACTTGGGACACCACGCTTGCCATTTGGTCGAAAATTCGCCAACAATTTTTAGGGATTTTGTGGTCAAGAAGAATTATTTGATCAGGGGGATTTTGGTTGGTATTCAACCCTCGAGTGGGTTTCACTGCACTACTTAGTTCAAAATTTTCATATTATTTTCCTTCAATATGAATCGTAAGAAATTCAAGTCCAAAAACTTTTGGATCTGTCTCAACATATTGTAATTATATTGCACTCATTTCTCCCTCCCCTTCTTTCAAGTTACAAGAATTCCCCTCATTGCTATTAGAAGGTCTGGAATGTTTAATGGGTGTCTCTTGAAATCTTTGTTCAAATCCTTTAGCTTTGCTATGAATCTCAACGTGAGCTGCAGTTGATGACTCTGCTGCTTGAAGGAAAATGGTAGAGCCATTCCCAAATGTTGTTCGGGGACCTACTGAGCATGAGACTCAACTTTTCGAATGATTTCGCCTATGAAGGTCGATCTCCCAAGGTTCACAGAGCCTTGGGTTTTTGTACTATTACTACCTGGTGTTTATTCTTCTTCTTAGTCATGCACACCTACATAATTTCAAGTGTATCAATCAAAGGTGGGCACTAGCACAATCTCTTTACATGGTGTGTGCATAGGTTCTTACTTTCCGTCTTTAATACCTGACCCTTTAGAGACACAATCTATCACTCTTTTGACAACCTCCCCGGCAACGACACCAAAATGTTGGGTGCTAAGATGTTCTTAAGGAATCAACTCAATTCTCTATTCATTAATCTGTCAACCTGGAGTTCGTATTTTTGTTATAAGGTTATCAACACAGTCTATGCAGGGATAGTTATTTAAATTACAGGAGCATATGTAAGACTAATATAGAGAAAATTCTATGAAGAAATACTTTCAAAAAGACTAATTTCAATATGTAAACAAAAATGAATCATTCGACTGAAATTATGGAACTACTTTACTAATTCAGAAACAAGTATTAAATCCTACCAAACCAATCGTTCCTATTATGATGCAAAACTTCAAGATATCTAGCAAAGGGAATTTAATTACTAATTTATTCAACATTTATAACTGCTAACAATAAAGTATGGAATGGAAATTCACTCTATTATAAGGTAAGTATTGAAATGCACATAGCTAGATAGTTTTAATTGAAAACTTATTCAATTCAATTGGAAAATTTAACCATTCACAATACTTGAAATGTAATTCTAGAGATTCACATAGCTAAGAAACAAATCCAAGAATTCACACATCGTAGATTATGAATCTATGAATTCACTCAGAAGAATTGTATATCTAAGGATTTACACAGAAACAACAATCATTTGTATGAAAGGAAATCAAAGGTAGTAATACAAGAAAGACAACAATATTTCTAGTGACTCGGCCCACGGTCTCCACAAGTAACTGCCTTAAGAAAGATTCAACACAATAGATTAAAGCCAAACCATTAAACTTTCATTGACTTCAGAAATAAGTTACAAAATCAGTATGTAAAATTAAAACAATTATGTTGTTTACTTTTTACAATCACTGGAGTGAATCTCAAATCATCGTCATCTTCGTTCTTGCTGAAGTTTTGTATTTATATTACAACGTATCTCTAACATTGTAATGATAAAGCTATCCTGAGCATCGGAAGATTCTCAGGATTGCTTATTTAAATTACAAAATCATTTAAAATAACAAATCATATATTTCTTCGACCGTTCCATGCAAATAGATATAAATCCTAAATCAGCATGGTAGGATCAGTCCAACGGTATTCTAGAATTGGTTTTCTTCTCCAACACTCCAAGGGAACAAATTTTTTCATTAGATCTCTTTTGTTCAAATAATTTACCCAAATTATAACTTTATGATAACTAAAACACTCAAATTAAATTAATAACAAGATGAAATACAAAGTCATTATTAATTACTTTTCTAGAGCTTCTATTTCTCAAATTATTATAAAGTAAACTAAAAAGACTTATAAAATAGAGGCTTAACTAAATAAACAAAGGAAAGAAACATACCAATTCCATGGCCCAACAAAAGCGCACTACATTAAGGTCGCTGAAAATTTCAGGGCAGAGAAATTAGTGGCAGTACTACAGAAATATTTCTATTGGTTGAACCTTTGACATGATGTTGGGACGTACATCAAATCCTGCATTGCTTGCGCCATTTCCAAACCGACCATCAAGAAGCAAGGCATATATACTCCCTTGCCTACCCCTATTCGACCTTGGGAATACATATCCATGGATTACATTTCGGGCCTTCCTTCAACCAAGAATGGCAACGAATGTGTTTTAATGGTCATCAACATGTCCTCTAAGATGGCCATTGTGGCGGTCTGCAAGAAAAATATCACAACATAAGCCACTGCTAAACTCTTTTTTGAATGAGTGCGGGTACACTTTTGGATCCCACAGTCCATTATCTCAGATCGAGATAGCAGGTTCCTTAGTACATTTTGGTCAAGTCTCTAGTCGATGCTAGACACCAAGCTCACTAGTCCACAACCTTCCACCCCCAAACTGATGGAAAAATAAAGGTCGTCAACATGATGATCGTACACATTCTGTACATATACAACTCGAACCATCCACACACATAGGATGAAAGCCTCCCCTATGTCTAGCACAACTATAACCAAGCTCTCCACAACTCAACTAGTCATAGCCCCTTTCAGGTGGGCTTGGGATTCCAACCACCATGTCCCATTGATGTGGCCACACCATTTGCAGCTACTTAGGCATATTTGGCTCATGTCCAGTCTGAAGCCAACAAGGAAAACAACTTCATTGAGCACATTCATCACATTGACCAACAGGTCGATGAAATATTGGATAGAGGCAATGCTAAGTACAAGTAACCACATGATCAACATCGGGTGCCACACAAGTTCCAGGTGGGCGACAAAGTTTGGCTACATTTGTAGAAGGAGCGCCTCACTGGGCCCCACCGCAATCTTCACCCACTCCAATATGGGCCATACACCATCACCAAGGTGGTAGGGGACAATACCTTCGAGCTCATTATTCCACCATTCCTTGGTTTCTACCTAACGTTCAATGTGGATCGCCTCCGACTCTACTTTCCACCATTGTTGGTGTTGACACCTAATCCTAAGGGATTGGGTGAGATTGTATTTTATTGTAATTTAGTAAGTAAGGAAGGCCAAGAGACATTGGGAAGTGAATCCCAATAGTATCACCTCCATGTATAAGTACACACACAATCTCCATCTAATGCATCTTCAGTTTTACAAAGTTACCTCCTGGTCTGACATGGTATCAGAGCCAATCCCTTTTTTGGCATTCTTGCCTTTGGTGTAACTCCCTCCTATTCTGCATTTTTGCAGACTGTAATTGTGCATTCAGTTTTTTTTTTACTGCTCCTAGCATTCAGATTTTGTTACTGCTCTTGGCATTTTGCAATTCTGACATAATTTTGTATTCTGGCTTTTTTTGGCAAATTCTGCCTTCTTCTTCTTCTTCCTTTTTTTTTATAATTTAAATTTAAATTTTTAAATTTTTAATTTTTAATTAATTAATTATTTATTATTTAAAAAAAAAATTTCCACTGTGTAATTTCAGCTCAAATTCTCAACTCAAGTTCTCTGCACATTTAATTTTTACTATGAAAAATCCCTTTTTATAGTTCCTCTCTTCACTCACTCACCCGCAAGTAGATCCTCACACCCCTCTCACGCAGTCCTCCTCACCTGCACTCACCTCACCACCCTCAGCCCTCACGTTGCTCCACCCACACAACCACTCTCCCTCACCCTCAGCCCTCCCCATTCCCCAACCCTGGCCCTCAACCTTCCCTCACGCCCTCCCTCACACCGCTCCCCTCCTGTCTCTCCCTCACACTGCTCCCCTTTCGTCCCCTCCATCACACCGCTACCCTCTCGTCCCTCCCTCCCTCGGCCCCTCCCATCCCTCCCTCATTGCCCTCCCGTCCCTCGACCCTCCCTTCCCATCCCTCCCTCACCACCCTCCCTTCCCTCGGCCCTCCCTTCCCATCCCTCCCTCACTGCCCTTCCCTCCCTCGGCCCCTCGACCCTCCCTTTCCATCCCCCTCCCCATCTCATGCAGGCCCTTAGCCGCTTTCCCTACTGTTTAATTTTTTATTACAGCAAGTACCCCCTCCCCCCCGAGAAAATTCCTCCCCTGGTAAAAACCTTCCCCAGAAAACACCTCCCCCAAAAAACGCCTCCCCTGGTAAAAACCTTCCCCAGAAAAAACTTCCCCTAGAAAAAACCTCCCCCAGAAAATACCTCCCCTCTGTTTTTCGCCAATTTTTTTAAATTTTTTTTGCAGAATTTAAACCATAATTGAGTTTTTACAGTGACAACAAAGTATTTTTTTCTTCAAAAGAATGCATTCTCTCATATATATTATAGGAGTTGTTCTCTGCGGCAAGGAGAAATATCCTGAATGGTCTCAGAAAATCAAGCACACTCTCATATTTAATGAGTTATGGAGAGGAATTTGTGAAAGAAAAGGAGACCATCCTCCAACAAAGCCCACTTCAGACAAGGAGATCGCCATTTGGGAAAACAAGAACTGCAAGGCCTATGCCTTTATTGTAGCTTCCATAAATGAAGAGGTGAGTCACCATATTACACCATTTTCAAATGCCTATGAAGCCTTGAGAAAGCTAAAAGAACTCTATGACTCACATTTAGAACTTGAAATTGTTCAATTAATGATTAAGCTATTCAGTCTTGAATTGAAAAATGATGACCCTCTTGCTTTAGCTTCAGAAGTAAGATCTATCATGCATGACATTAAGAACACTGATGTAGAAGTTGACATACCTCTCATAGCATATGTTAAGGCATTTTATCCCACTTACTCACATTATCTTGAGTCATTGCAAGAAAGTGGAAACCTCGTGAAAATCACCTTTGATTCCCTTGAGAAAAAGTTTGCAGAAAGAGAGAAGGCTTTTGGAAATATGACAACCCCTCTGTCTTCTGAAGAGGCTATATGATTTGTACATAGAGAAAAGATTCATGCTCGAGATTCTTCCAAAGGAAGAGGTGTCCGAAGAGGAAGAGGAAGAAGAAATTTCAGAGGAAGGGGGGGCAGACAAACTCAAATTGAAAAATATGATCGTCATTGCATACACTGCAATAAAGACTGGCATGATGCATACATGTAAGCTACCTTGGGATAAAATTGAGCAACAAAGAAATCAAGAAAAAGGTAAAAATCATGATAGAGACAAAGGTGAAGCACCTGAATCCGCTCATTATGTTGTAGCACATTGTAACAATGGAGTAACACAAGACTTGTTTGATGTTTCATTTAATTCTTGGAGAAATGATTGGTTGCTAGATTCAGGAGCAACATGTCACATGAAATTTAGAAAATATTTTTTTGAAGAATTTACTGACAAAGTGGATGGAGCAGTATACTTCGCAGATAAATCCAAACTCAAGCCATCAGGGCTTGGCACAATTAGGCTTAAGTTGCCTAGTCTTCCAGGTCATATTCTACATGAGGTTCTATACCTCCCTGAGTTGAGGAGAAACTTGTCCTTGGTCCACATCCGCCAGCAAGGACACTCCATTCACATGTTTGATGGAAAGGTTGAGGTTAGAAAAGCATCAGATCGCTCACTTGTCATGGAGGGAACAGAAGAAGGAAGACTATTGAAGCTACAAGGTTCCTCTGCTCATGCACAAAACTTTGCATTCAATTCAGATCATGATGAAGGTACATTCCCATCAAGTCTTTTATGGCATGCTAGATTTTGACACTTAAACTATGAGAACCTTCGATTGTTGAAGAAAAATGGTGTTAATGGACTGCCTACTATTCCTAGGAAACTTAAGCAATGTGATGCTTGTATTCTAGGAAAGCATAGCAAACAACCATTTCATGATTCACATTCTAGAGCATATAGAAAACTTGAGCTTATTCATTTAGATTTATGTGGCCCTATGCATGTTGCTTCTGCAAATGGAAATAAATATATGATGACATTTATTGATGATTACATCAGAATGTGTTGGGTTTACTTATTGAAGAACAAATCTGATGCTTTTCAAACATTCAAGAATTTTCATGCATGGATTGAAAATGATGCACAAATTTATATTGGCTCTTTTCGTACTGATAATGGAAAAGAATACACTTCAAACGAATTTGAAAATTATCTTCATCAACATGGGATCAAACTTCAAACAACTGTGCCCTATAATCCCCAACAGAACGGTGTAGCAGAAAGAATGAACATGACAATTTTAAATATGGTTTGCTCCATGATGTTTTTTAAGAATGTAAAATTGATGTTTTGGACTGATGTAGTTCTATGTGTTGTATACATAAAGAATAGGTGTCCTTAAAATTCAATCAGAAACAAAACTCCTTATGAAATATGGCATGGCCAGATTCCTTCGGTAAAGCATTTCAGGGTCTTTGGTTCCACCAGTTATGCTTTGATACCCAAGGTACAAAGGAATAAACTTGGTTCTAGAAGTCGAAAATGTATCTTCTTGGGGTATTCCAATACCTCCAAAGGATATCCTCTCTATGACGAAGTCAATAATAAGTTTGTAGTAGCAAGAGATGTCATATTCCTTGAATATTCCAAGGCTAACAATGTTGTTGAGCGGAAACTTGATCGCCTTGATAGATTCACACATGCAAAGTATTTTTAATAATTTGATAATCAGGTTCCACATCTTAAAGGGGGGATTCCTATACTGAATCAATCTGTGGAATCATTTTCCGAAGCACTCTCTCCCCCATATGAATAACCAACCACGGATGACACCTTGAACGATGTGATTGACAGAATTGAGAGATTGAATCTTGATTCAATTCCAACTCAATCAAATGAGCAACCTGGACCATCTCAGAAAGGTCCCACCAAATGGCTGACAAAGACACTAGAAAACTTTCGTCCCGATGAGGTTGGAAAGACAAGAACAAGAAGTTCCACTAGACAAAATGAAGGTGACGTAGATAATTCTGATTCACTTGTTGATATGGATACTGCTTATAACTATGAATTTAATTTGTCTAGAGATCATGAACCAAATTCCTTCAAGGAATCCTCTTCTCATGTTTAATGTAATGAAGAGATGCAAAAGGAGTATGATGCCTTGATAAATAATGGCACTTGGAAGTTGGTTTATCCTCCTTTTGGAACCAAACCAATTGGCTGTAAGTGGGTCTACAAGAACAAGTACAAAGCATATGGCTCACTTGACAAGCACAAAGCCAGGCATGTGGTAAAAGGTTTTGCACAGAAAGAAGGGGTCGATTATGAAGAAACTTCTGCCCCCACAAAAAAATGGGCCACCATCCGGACACTTATTTCCCTAACAGCTCAGAAGGGATGGAAAGTCCATCAAATGGATGTAAAAACTGCCTTTTTGAATGGAGATCTAAAGGAGAAATTTTCTATGTCCCATCCAGAAGGATTTTTTGTGAAGGGCCAAGAACAAAAAGTATGCAAACTTATAAAATCCTTGTGTGGCCTCAAACAAGCACCGCGAGCCTGGTATGAGAAATTAACTGAACATCTTCTGAAACTTGTATTCAAACATTTTGATCTTGATGATGCAATTTTGTTTGTTAAGAAAGTTGGAAAAACAATTGTATATCTTGTGGTGTATGTAGATGATCTTTTGATGACAGGGAACAATGCGAGTTATATTGCATCCATAAAGAAAGAATTGAATAAAGGTTTTGAAATGACTGATTTGGGCTATGTTCATTACTATCTGGGTATTGAAGTAACTCAACATCCTAAATTTATATTTCTTTCTCAAAAGAAGTACATTGGACATATTTTGAACAAGTTTGGCATGGATGAACGCAATCCCTTAACCACTCCAATGGAAAAAAACTTGAAGCTCACATCCATTGAAGGGAAGGAATTCGAGGATGCAACGAAGTATAGATAAATTGTAGGAAGTATTATCTACCTGACTACCATCAGACCAAACATCTCATTCGTTGTTGGAATCCTCTCCAGGTTTATGCAAAAACCATGTGAAGGACATTGGTCTGCTGCAAAAAGAGTTCTAAAGTACTTGAAGGGGACTCAAGGCTTTGGAATCAAATATACACAGGTAGGTGATTTCATCTTGATCGGATACTCTGATTCATAATTTGATGGGGATAAAGGAATTGGGGTGTCTACTTCAGGTTATACCATGAGTCTTGGATCAGGAGTTGTCTCATGGAGATCACGCAAACAATCAGTTCCAACAGATTCCACAACCGAGGCAGAATATGTGGCAGCAGCGGAAGCAACAAAGGAAATTGTGTGGCTTAGGAAAATCCTAGAAGATTTGCAGATGAAACAAATGCATTCAACACCACTCATGATCGACAACACTTCTGCAATAAAGTTGGCCAAGAACCCGAAGTTCCATGATTGAACAAAACACGTCAATACGAAATACCATCTGATTGGACATCATGTTGAGGCCAAAACTATCCATCTACGTCATTGTTCCACCAATGATCAGACCTCAGACATCTTCACCAAAGCGATTGGAAGAGAAAAGTTTGAAAAGTTCAGAACTATGCTTGGACTCACCAACATCCCTTCAGATTAAAGGGGGGAATGTTGACACCTAATCCTAATGGATTGGGTGAGATTGTATTTTATTGTAATTTAGTAAATAAGGAAGGCCAAGAGACATTTGGAAGTGAATCCCAATAGTCTCACCTCCATGTATAAGTACACACACAATCTCCATCTAATGCATCTTCAGTTTTGCGGAGTTACATCCTGTTCTGACAGTTGGACACATCTGACATTGCATAACAACTCACACCAACAAAGTTAAAGCCAGACTGCATGGAAGAAGCCACAACTGATCGAATCATGGACACAAAAATCAAGAACACCTGCCAAAAAAGGATCCAGCTATATCGAGTTTCCAAAGCAGGCCAACTCCTTCACCAGGGTAAGTGGTTCACTAGGGAACTGATTCAACAGAAATTTCCTCACCTCATAGAGGCTTTGCACGCAACGGGTACCATTGCTTCCTAAGGGGGAAGGAATGGTCTAGAGGGATATTGGTGGCCACCCACCTATTCCACGTTGAACTCCAATCATTTTCATCAGTCTCCTTAGTTATAGCAGCATTTACTATTTTTAGAAGTTTTTGGATCCTAAACTTTTGGACCAGTTTTGACCCCCTAAATGATGTTTTTTTGAGGTCTGCAGCAGGCTCATAGCCTTAGGAAGGGGTGTGTGGTGAAGCTTTTAGTACTCAGAGAGATATTTATGATGATATGATATACGCGCTAAACAGAGATAATATGACCAAGTTACGACTCCGGGAATTTGGCTGCCCAACTAACCTCAACAGGGCCCACAAAATCTTGGCGTTCCATCTCCTAGGGTTATTTTTTTGGTTGTTTAGGGTTTTTCCATGTTGTTCAATATTAAAAAGGCCCTTTAGCCTCATTGTAACACAATTCAGAGACATGTAGCCGCCACATCTCTTCTCAGAGATAAGCTAGCATCGCCTAAGCTAGTTTGTTTTCCATTCTGTCTGTAAACATTTTTTAGTATTTGATATTAATGAATTGAAGTGTTATTCTTGTTGCATATTTGGGTTTATATTTATTTATGTATGTTATTGCATTCCTTCTTAAGTCTGGATCAGTCTTGAATGTTTGAACCATATCCAACATAATCTATATCGATATAAGGATCAACTAGATCCTCTGGAAGTCCCGTGTTCTGCAAAAAATAAAAGAAATCAAAATGAAAAGTTATTATTTATTTCATGCAATATTTAATATCTTTGTTATATTTTTCTAATATTACAACATATGAAACAAAATTATAATAATTTTACATCATATCAAAGTGCACATATATCCCATAATAAATTTTCAATTAAGTTACAACTAAGATGTCATTCCGATGATGTAAAACATGTGATAATTCTAATAAACGTTAGTAAAGATCATACAAAAAATTGTTATACAAGTTACTTGTCGTTCTTAATTTCTTGTGTTTCAAATGCATAGGCCTTGGATGAATTTAAGGCCCCCATGTGGAATAGCTTGTTCCCCAACACTTTTGAGGAAATGAAGAGGGTTACCCAAGCTAGGGATGAACCTGAGGAGGTAAGTATAGTGGATATATTTAATAAGATGGCGAGCATGATCAAAATTTGTGCCACCTTCCAAGAAGATGCCCAACCCAAGTAAGAGTTAATGGAAAGGGGTGTTACCCCATATGTGTATAAATAAATATTGATGTACATAGGTTAGGATTGAGTAGGTAATAGAGTAGACCAACTATATTATTGACCCAACTTGTTAGAGAGATATCAAGAAAACCATCTCGGTGTGCTAGAAGGAAGAATTCTAAGTTGGAGGAAGGTTAGTGAAAGGGTATTGTAAGAAATAAACAACATGATGTGTTAGGGGAAACCTCGCCGATGAAAAATCATGTGAAAAGTTTAAGATGGTAGTTAGGAGTCATAAGTCTTATAATTTAGATGCAAATATGGCAATGTACTCTAACATGTGGAAGCTCAAAAAATCAGGTGGAGGTGAGAACCACATGATAGGAATTATGCAGAAATGACCATTCCTCGCATGGAAATCCTAGCTGAAATGAGAGAAAACAATTGGGCATGCTAGCAAGTATGATTTGGACTATATGAGAGAGCATGCGAATAGTCAAGATGAACCATGGATTATCGGGAAGATGGGACCAAATATGGATAGTACTAAGGTAAAAATATAAAGTAAGTTGAAACTAACTAGGACAAGATACGTGGCACATGTAAACCATATCATCAGTTTGAGCTGAAGGAGGATAATTCAGATGGCTTAAACAGAGACAACGATTCATATTTGTGAGCCATAATGACTGAACCAATGCCATAATCATATAGAATAAGGATCCGAGAAGCATTAAGTGCTATAAAATACCACCTAAGGGATGAATAAGGAACACAAGAATTGTTGAGAGGACGTTTTAGAGTAGTGGAGAGTTTGAGGAGACAAAATTTATTCATGTTTCAAGTGGGAGGAGTAGTGCAGAGAGGGAGGAATATGATGAAGCTCATAGAAGGAGCTGATGGAGGAATGAAAAATATTAAGGAAATGAAAAGAGAAGGGGCCCCAAGTATTGGAAATGGTAAGGTGATGCGACTATGGAAGAGGAGATTACGTCTAAGGAGCTTGGGATGACAAAACAGGAAAAGAATATTGCATTTGTAGGAGGTGGTTAGTTTACATTAGGCGACCTAGAAAATGGAGGGCCTTCTCCGCTCAAAATGATGGTTTACACATTATGCTACAGTCTCACTAGTTAGTTTAGCTTGACACTAATTTAGGGATGAATTTGCAAGTATATTCAGTAGACTAGTGTCAGATAGTCTCCATTATGGGGGTTGTCCCCTTGTCCCCTTGTCCCCTTGCATGATAGCATGACACGATGACAATAGGGGAAAACCCCCTACTTTGGCGAGTGGATGGAATTGAAAACATCTGCTCTAGGGCACATAACGGTTGAAAAAAATATATGAACTTGCCTGTCATAGTGACCCTTGTGGTACTGTGGAGAAGGCTAGAAGATTGAAATCTAGCCACCGCTCACCAAAGGAAGGAGACAAGGGTCAGGGACAAACATAGAACTTGGCCCTGGAGAAATTGTGGTGGCAAGGATTCTTTTTTTGAGCATGTCGTTGTGGAGCGGGGGGATATGGTACTCCACTGATAGGTTATTTTAAGAGCTCTAAAGCAACCAAACTCCCTAACCACCCTTACAACTACTATACTAGAGGATTGAATACAACCTCAATAAGGACAAAAGTTACTGGATTCATGGGGATAAAAGGAGGACCGTGTGGCTCGAAACGAGCCACATTTTTGTGTTGGGGGCATGTTGGAGCCCATATTTTGTTTTGTGAGAATATAGAAAGTCGTCAGCTGCTGAAAGAAAAGGTTATTTGTTTGTTTTTTACATGTTTGTATGTGTTTGTCTGATAGTAGTCATGAGCATGTATGTTTGATCCTATAAATTCTATGAAACCCCGCTATAACATTCATTTCTATACATATATGTTGTTGGTTCTACTCTGTCGATGCTTGTTTTGTTGTATATGATATGCACAAAAGAATGGCTAGTGAGCCCGATTGTGTAATTATTATGTAGTAGTGCATGACACATTTTACTTATAGAGTAATATAATATTATGGACGGTTGGGTTGCTCCTTATGATTTGAGTTATTATTTGAAATGTATGTTTTTGTTTATGGCATATCATGATATTTTGGATTTAATTCTTAGTTGTTGCTCTGAGTTCTCAAGAATGTCTGGAATGGTCTGGTTATTTGGAAGTCTACCAATGACTATGGATAGTATTGCATTTTGTTAACAAATAGTGTCACATATTACGAATGTTGTCACTAATGGTTGAAATTATAAGTCCTTCTTACTCCATATGTGTTGTTGTTGGTGATGTACGTACGACTTGGTGAACCAAGAGGCTCAAAAATCTTACGTTGTGCACATTTCTAGGAATGGTGAAGTGTCTGTCTGGTGGGGGTCCAATGTCGTAGGTCGTAGATAGTCCTGTCAGACTATGGAAACCTGGTTTCGATAGTCACCCATTAGCATCTCGGGTGAGAATTCACCCATCCCATGGGTGTTGCTGAAAAGGCCAATGTTGAGCGGGTTTTTGTTGGCCATTGCGTAGCAAATCTTGGGTCCGTTAGAATCCTGCACGCCAAGAAAGATGGAATGAAATTGCATAGGAAAATGACCAAGTAGTTAAAAACACCAATTTGAATTACTTATAAACTCTTGTATGCATTATTTTTTGACATCAATATACTTAAATAACCATCGTTGAGAGGCAACCAATCAACACTAGGTTGGGGTTCCATAATGCATGTTGGGTATGTGTTATATTCTTCCCATGACTAGTTGGGTGAACCCAATAATAATTTGGTGGACCCAAGGATGGACCGAAGCATGGTGAGAAGACCCACCCATGGTTTAGCACATATTTTTCATGCATGGTTTTGGGCATGATGTTTTTTCCCATGTTATTTTGTAAATCTGGTCAAGGGAACTATGGTTATGTTCTAATCCAGGGTTAATGGATTGGGGTTAATGAATGCTTCGCCATGTATATATATGTATTATTTCAGGCCAATAGGTAACTCCACAATGCGAATTGTGTTTGGGCATTAAGGCTAATCATAGATATCTTCGAGGGAGAAACTCTTGGGCTTCATCTCCCATTGTCTCTTCATATTTTGGTTCTCCTTATTTTATATTTACATTATTTTACACATTCACCCAATCCCAAGGATTAGGTGTCAACATTCCCCCCCCCCTTAATATGAAGGGATGTTGGTGAGTTCAAGCATCGTTATGAATCTTTCAAACATTTCTCTTCCAAGCGCTTTGGTGAAGATGTCCGCAATATGCTCATTTGCTGAGCCATACAATTTCCTTTTTTGCTTCAGCGACTGCCTCATATTCTGCCTCTGTTGTTGAATCTACTGGAACTGATTGTTTGCATGATCTCCAGGAGACAACTCTCGATCCAAGACTCATAACATAACCTGAAGTAGATACCCCAGGAAATGAGCCATCGATATCTCTTCCCATTTCTGATTTGGAATATTTAAGGGATGAAGTAACCCAGGTGTCATAATATTTTTAATTTTAATCCTTTGACACTTATCACATTATGCTACATATTTTTGAATATCATGACTCATACCCTTCCAAAAGAAGGACTGACGTGCATTGTAGTAGGTTTTAAAATATCTTACATGCCCGGATGAGATGGAATCTTGTGATTCTTTGAGTATTTTTTTATATAGAATTGGATTTGGAATTAAGATAAATTCTTCCTTTGTACCATAAGATATCGTTCTTCCACTCAAATTTTGAATTTCCTGGGAGATTATTGATTATAGCCGACATTTCTGGATCTTTAGCGTACTCACTTCGAATCTCATTAAGCCATTCAAGAACAACAACCGAGACTGCAAGTAGTGTTGGTTCTTCATATTTCCTGGACAGGGCATCTGCTACTACATTGTCTTTTCCCTTATTATGTAATATCTCCATGTCGAAGGCGACAATTTTCCCAATCCATTTTTGTTGTTCTTCGGAGAGTGTTTTTAGTTGAAGGAGATATTGAAGACTATTATGATCCGTTCAGATGGAAAATTTACTCCCTAACATATATTCTCTCCATTTGGCCAATGCGTGCATAATTGTGAGCATTTCCTTGTTGTATGTAGACTTGAGACGCTCTCGCTTATTGAGATTCCTGCTTTCAAAAGCGATAGGGTGCCCTTCTTGCATTAATACTGCACCTATACCGAATCCAGAGGTATCACATTCGATGATAAATGGTTTAGAGAAATTGTGAGTTGCCAATACTGGTGCATTAGACATTACTTCCTTCAATTCTTC
This sequence comes from Pinus albicaulis, assembly GCA_034641835.2. NCBI lineage: Eukaryota > Viridiplantae > Streptophyta > Pinopsida > Pinales > Pinaceae > Pinus > Pinus albicaulis. The sequence continues at coordinate 1,733,799,246 of CM076578.1, read as the reverse complement.
AAAACACTTTCCTACTTCTTCATTCCATTGAAATGAATTTTTCTTTAAAATATTTGTAAGAGGTGCAGTTCTGTGTGCATAGTCTTTAATAAATCTTTGATAGTATCCTGTTAATCCTAAGAATCCTCTTAGCTTGGATATATTCACTGGTTTTTTCCATTCCCTTATAGCCTTGATTTTAGAAGGGTCCACTTTTACCCCTTCATGGGATATTATGTGTCCCAGATATTCAACTTCTTCTTTTCCAAAGGTGCATTTGGATTTCTTAGCATAAAACTAAAGATATTCTAATAACGTACGAAATTTATCCAAGTGGTGCAAGTACTCTTTCCAAGTTTTACTATAAATCAAAATATCATAAAAAAACACTAGTACAAATTTCCTAAGATATGGAAGAAATAATTTGTTCATAGTAGCTTGGAACGTAGCTGGTGCATTTGTTAACCCAAAGGGCATTACTTTAAACTCATAGTGACCTTCGTGTGTTTGGAATGCGTTTTTTGGTATATATTCCAATCTGATTATGATATGGTAATAGCCTGACCTTAAGTCTAACTTGAGAAGTATTTTGCACCTAGCTCATCTAGCATTTCATCGATAAAGGGAATTGAAAACTTATTTTTAATTGTTATCTTATTTAATCCTCTGTAGTCAATTCATAGCCGGAACGATCCATCCTTCTTTCTTACCAATATAACTGGGGCGGCATACAGACTCTTTCTTTTTGAGATGACCCCAAATTTTAAAAGGTCTTGGATTATCTTCTCAATTTCAGTCTTTTGGTGATGCGGGTAGCAATAAGGCTTGATGTTAACAGGGTCTGATCCTTACTTGACTTCTATTGTATGTTAGATTTCCCTATTAGGAGGCATTTTCATTGGCAAGTTTTGGAATACTTTTTCGTGTTTCTGAACTATTCCTTGTACTTTTGTTGATCCTTCGCGGATCCTTTTTGTAGATAACATTTCTAACTGATGACAGTGTATTATATAGGTCGGCGCTCCTTTTCGAATCATCTTCATCATCTGAGATGATGATACGATTTGATTTTCTGGTGCTTGGAATCCATACAACTTGTGCTTATGTCCTTCCCACTTAAAGCTTATAAACTGCTTCTAATGGTTGGCAGAATAAGTACCTAAGGTTTGTAGCCATTGAATTCCGAAGACCACATCTACACCTCCTAGTGGTACAGTATAGAATGGAGATTCTAAACTAAAGTCTTTAATCTGTAATTTGACCTTATGGCATTTCCCTACCTGCTCAATCTTCTTACCATCGGCCACCATTACCTTCATATTAGGCATAGTAAAAGTAAAGATGTTGAGTCTTTTGGCCATGTTTGAATCTAGAAAATTGTGGGTGCTACCAGTGTCGATCAGAACCATTACGCTGTTTTTCTTAATATGTCCTCTTAATTTTAGTGTCTGAGGTTGTGATATACTTGTCATAGCTGATAATGACACTTGCGGAATGCTTTCGTCATATACTTTTGGAGAGAACTCTAGGGTGTCTTCCATTCCTTCTACATTTGAATCATCATTGTTAGAGTCATTAGTTGCTTCACAATTATACAGATTTTTTTCTTTTCCATTAGCACACTTGTGCTTAGGGTCCCACTTTTCGCCACAACGTTTGCATTTGCCCTCTCTCATACTTTGTATTTCCATGTTAGATTTGTCTTCTTCATGAAGATGTGGTGGAACATATTTTATGTTATCTACATTTGTAGATTGAGGAAACCTTCGTCTTGAGTATACTCTTTCTGGTTTTGACCAAGATAACCTTTCAAATTTCTTTTCAACAGCTTTTGCTTTTTGTCTTGCTAGTTTTACTGATGTAATGTCATGAAGCTCGAGCTCTACTTGTATATGGGTTTTAAGTCCTGAGACGAAAGATTGTATTAAACGAGATTCTGACAATCCAGGTACTCATGTTGCTAAGGTCTCCCATTCTCAAGTGTACTCATCCACATCTCCTTTTTGCGTAATTTGATGAAGGTTGAAAAAAAAAATTCTTCCTCTATACCTTGATATATTTTAAAGAATGCATCCTTAAATTTCGTCCAACTAATAGCAAGCGTCGTCTTTTTCCACCACTTATACCAATTATATGCTTCTCCTTCCATTTTCATGGAAGCGTGCTTAATTTTTTCGTTATCACTGTTAATGTCGTAAATCTCAAAATATTCTTCGGCTTTATTAAGCCATGCAATGCTATTTTTTTCATTATCGTCGAACTTGGGTAGCTCGATTTTTTCTCTTCATTGGTATGCTAACGATGGAATGAGAAGGGGGTATTGATTAGAAAATGCATTCCAAAGCTGCTTATTTTGAAAATTTGCATTACTATCTTCTTGATGGTGTGGGGATGATGTTTTGTGAGAGTCAGTTTTTTCATGATGATCTTCTGAATTCCTTGAATCTACTGAATTGTTCTGTTGATTATGTTCCATATTCGGGAATATTGGTCCTTGTGTCTGGTTTATCTTGTTACATATGTCTGTTAGTTTTTGCATTGCTTGGCTATGATTTTCTATGGCCTCGCTATGATTTAGCCAAATTTGTCTTTCTATCCAATTTGTCGTATCTTGAAGCTTTTTGATGTCGTTGGAATGTCCTACAACTGTACCCTCGAGATCGACTAATCTTTTGTTGAAGTCATTGGAATTATTATTGACCTTACTCTCAAGATCCAACATTTTTTTTTGGAATTCGGCCATCGACATTGATGAAGACATCGAGCATGTATGAGGTGGTGAATATTTATCTGCCATTTTTTTTTAAAATAATATATATATATATATATATATATATATATATATGGATTGTAAATTATATAATATATATATTATAATTATTAAAAAAAATTCATTCACTTTCAAAAGATATACCCCTCCGATTAAAAGTCACACTGTTTTTTTTTGTTTTGTTTTTGTTTGTTTGTTTTTGTTTTTGTTTTTTTTTGTTTTTTTAACTCATTTATTTACGAAGGAATTACATACGGTGTCAGCAGAAGTGGAAAGAGGGGGACAACAGGGGACAAATGACGGGGAGGGGGGCAGCTGAGGGTGGCGGGGAAGGCGACGGGGAGGATGACAGCGATGGAGTGACAACGTGGAGGGAGGGCGGCGGGGATAATGACGGTGGGAGTGACAGCGTGGAGGGAGGGCGACAGGAGTGACAACGACTGCGAAAAGAGGGGAAGCAACAACGGGGAGAGAGAGAAGAGACGGGGGACGGGAAACGAGGGACAGGTAGAAGAGATGGGGGACGGAAACAACAGGTGAAGAGGGGGAAACAACAATGGAAAAGGAAGACGAACGGGGGACTAGGGACAACAGATTAGGACAGTGTCAGCGGTGGTGTCACGGAAGTGGTAGCGGAAAAAGACAGACGCGGGAGGGCAGAGGGAAGACGTGTTGGAACGAGGTCTTCTACGAGCTGCGAAACTGGTCCATTTTGAATAATTTTGATTAGATTTAGTCTAGCGCAGGGGTTTTGGGGTGGGTCAAAGCCCCGAAAGCATTCTAATGGGTAAAAGGATAAACCAAGGGTCTGAAAACCATGGTTTGGGGACCATAGGAAAGTCTAGGCTAGATTATTATAAATAGAGGAAAATTTTGTATTGTAAGGTAGAGAAATGAAGAGCTGTTGATGCGAATTGTGGTTTAAGTTATCTGTTTGGGTTTTTGGGGAAAGGACTCCTACTGGATGTGTGCGCGGAGATCCAAGTCTAGCTATATGCAGACCCTGCTATTGTGTGCACAGGCTGGGAAGGGAATTGTAAGAAGGAATTGATGAATTGATGAATAAGAAAGGTTGATAGAGAACTGAATCTGTGAGTACTCTTTGTGTGAATCATTGGAAATTACTACATTGTGCGTTTTCTGTATTTAAGCTGTGAAGATATATGTAAGTGTGTTTTCTGTATCTGGATATGTTCTATTCTGTTTATGCAATGTTGTGCTACTGTCATAAAAGTATATAATTATAGATCTAATGCATGTGGATGCGAATAGAGACCTACTTGGCCCTGCACAGAATAAGGTGATCTGGGTATCACAGGGCCAAACGCAACTCTACTTGCCTTACCTATCCTTTCTCAGGGTGCGGAAACCTAGTTCCAGCACACACCCATACTACTTCGAGTGAGACTTTGACCTGCGCAAGTAGGTCATTGCCAAAAGGGCTAGTAGTATAGGGGTTTGTTGGCAAACCTTGAGCTCTGAACCTGGGTCAGGACCCCTCGAGCTAACAAATGGTTCTGTTGCCGGGACCCAAAGCATTTTGAGAAAGTGATCAAGTACTGAAAATCAATATTGAAGATCTAATGCGGAAGTGAAGGAGCACTCTCTGGATGAAATTACAACACGGAGCGGTAAGTACTATCGAACCGATCAAGAAAAGGATCACTCTGCTCGTAGCCCGCTGAGAAGAGCAGCTACACAAGGTCTGCTAACGCCAGACTCACGGGAGAACAAGCCCTCAATCGAAACCTCGCTAGAAGGAGACATGGCAGTACACTTGAAATTACCTACCTTTAAAGGCGACATGGATCATTTTTTGTTCATGGCCGACTCGGTATGGACTACGCAGGGGGTGGTAAGCGATACTGTGAAGAGAGCACAGTTGTCTCTGGTCTTCGAAGAAAGAGATCTGAACTGGTATATGCGGTACATATCTCAAAATGAGAGTGCCTCTCTTCAAGATATTAAGGACGCCCTAAAACATCAGTTCCGAAAGCCAAAATATTACTCTCAGTTGGTAGCAGAAGTAAAAGACTTCAAGCAAGGTGAGTCTGAGTCGATGTGGGAGGCCGATCAGCGATTGAAGAAAGAAATCAAGGAAGGAGGGTTCAAGTACAACGACATACAACACATGGAATAGTTCATCGCTATGTTGCTACCTCACTTACATATACCAATGGGCCACCAGACCTTCGAGTCGCAGGAAAAAGCCTTGCAAGCTGCCATGAAACTCGAAGCCGCGCCCAAGGACAACACGTTGGGGGAAGTACAACAAATTAAAGAGCAGCTTGGAGCCATGCACATGGAAATTTAGAGCTTACGGACGGAATGGGGAAAAGGAGCTAGCGCATACCTCTAGTGCATACAATGTCGGGTGTCTGGCCATACAAAGGACCAGTGTCATCTATTGATGTATTACATGTAGGCAAGAGGACCTAGTCCGCTACGCCCCAGCTCCAGTGGATCTGCGCTATAGTGCAATGATTTCCGGGTAGTGGGACTACATGATACGACCCAGTGCCCTCGGCTAAGTATGGGCGAACTGAAGCAACAATGGTGCAGGTTCTGCCGGTCGGTAGGGCACGATGAGTAGAACTGTCACATGTATGACTTGATTGTAGATCGAGGAAACCTCTTGTTGGGCCTTAGTTTTGGTCTTATTTTTGCTCAAAGAAACTTACTAATCCATCTATGTCCCATCCATTTTCCCTTCATTTATTTCATTTTGATGTATATTTGATATCTATTCAGGTATTTAATTTTAATTTTTCAATTTCTAAAGTTTTTATGAAAGTTTGGTTTTTAGTGCAAAATTGGCAGATTCAGAAATTCCCGTAATAGCTCTATGGTTGATGTGGTTGCAGGACACTTGAGCACGAATTGAATGCATGGATGGACAGCTTGGGAACTAGGATTAAGCCATCTATGCTTAGTTCGAACAGAACAAGCTTTATTAGGCCCATTTGGTGCTAGTCAATCATGACTAGTCATTCAGAAATCCCATAGAAATAGGGCAGTTTTGAGATTCTATGGGATTGGTCATATTTCTTGGGATAAGAGTAATGAATTCGACTTAGATAGGTGGATGAGAGTAGATGGGTTTGTTGGAGTGAATATAGATCAGTTTGTTTCATGAGACTTCTTATTTAAAGCCAAAACTTTGATGGCTTATGTATTAACTTAATATACTTTTATGCTGTGACACCTTTGGATTGAGGAGCTAATTTGAAGACTTGTGTTATTATTATTTTGCTGTTCAATGCTATGGATGTGTAACTTAATTTAAGCTTCTGAGATCACCTCTCAAGTGTGCAAGGCAAGGGTGGAAGGGCCACCATTCCAAGCTAAGTACACTTCCTTATTAACTAGTTTTATTTCCTTGTAATCTGATTATTGTAGAACTGGTTTTTCAAAGCTTTATTTCAGATTGCTTCATGGTTCATGCATAATGATTGATTTCATTAGTTCATAGCTTATTCATCACTTTATCGAGTTGGAAAAACAGGTGTTCAAGTTGAGCATCTCTTCTACTAAAATGATGAATTAAAACTAGTTTCCTTTGTTTGTATGCAAGTAGTTTCTTATTGAGATTTTGATATTGAGATGAATGAATTATGATGGAATACCTTATGTGTCTCTTAAGTTAAGAGTTTCTTTCATTAATAATTTATCCATCTTAAGATTTTGGTTTTAATCTCTGATTCATTAAGTGGTAATTGAGGTGAAAGTGGACTTCTTGAGTCAAGAACCATTTCAATATTCTTCCTCTTTTTAAACTAATTGAATTAGAATTATAGGATGTATTACTTTCAACTTTTGAATAACTTATCTTTCAAGGTTTGATTACATCTGATGTTCACATATAGTGAACTTGCCTCAAAGCATAAACAACCCGGATTGATAAGAAATAATTGTGTTAATTTAGGTACATAAATTAGCTCAACATTTTGGCGCCGTTGCCGGGGAGGCAAATATCGGCATAGTCAATAGAAAGATAAAAAAAAAACAAAAAAAACAAAAAAAGTAGTTACATTTTTTTAGTTATGTTTCTTTATGTCTAGACATAGATATCCTCAAGGTAGATTTGTTAAAAACCCCCCACAAATAGAGATAGGATCACCAAACACCCCAGTTACTGGTAATCCAATAATTGAGGAATTGGCAGAAAAACAAAGAAGTGGACAAAGATTAACTTTGATTGAGAGGCAAACTTTGTTAGCTTGGGAAGCAAAGCAAAAACAATCTTCAACTTCTGGAAAACAAAAAGAAATTATCAAAGGAAAAAAATCTTTATTTCCATCCATAAATCCTCCTATCTTCGACCAACCTGAAACTCCACTTAAAATTGAAACAAATCAACCAATGGCGGAAGAGGGACATGGATCTGTTATTCTCACTCCTGAACAACGAGCTGCATATGAAAGACAACAAGCAGAATGGAGAAGAAAGAGAGAGGAGGACGCAAAACAAGAAAATGATAGAAAAATGGAAAATGATCGGAAAAGACAAGAAGATGGTAATGATCAAGAGACTACCTTTGGCTTTCCAATAATAGACACAAGTGCAATATTAGGAGAAGAAGTGAAAATGAAAAATATTCCACCTTCTGTATTGCCAAATTTTTATGGAATGTCCACAGAAGATCCTGATGCATTTATGTTTGAATTCGATATTCTATGTAGAACATATGGATACACTGATGACATTCATAAACTTCGTCTTTTCCCTGCAACATTAAAAGCAGCAGCTTTGAAATGGTTTATGGGTTTAGGAGAACAAACAATAGCTTCTTGGGATGATATGAGATCAGTCTTCCTTAAAAAATATCAAGCTTATTGCAGATCTAGAGATTCAAAGGAAGATATTTTCAGAATGACACAACAAGAAGATGAAATTTTAGAAGAATATTTGGAAAGATTTTTGTATAATCTACAGAAATCTAAACAACACTCTCTAAATCAAGAAACCATTCGAACAATCTTTCTCAAGGGTATAAGGGATGAATACCTTGACATCTTGAATGTGATGGGTAAAGGAGACATTTCAAACCTACCATTCGAAGAAATTGTTGACTTATGTCAAAAATATTCTAGAGGAAGAGCAAAAACAGTAAGAAGAGAAGTAAGTTCAAAAGCAGCAAAGTCAGCTGCAGGAGGGATAACAAGAGCTGAAATAGGAAGCTTATTGGAGAATTTCAAAACAGATCTCTTGAGTACATTAGGGACACAAGTAGATGTGCTAAAGGCAAATAAGAAGAAAGAAGAACAAGAACAAGCTCTAGCGATCTTTTGTCCCAAATGTAGAAAGAAACATCCATTGAGAGAATGTCCTTTGGAGAGTGTTCAAAGTGTTCAGGTTTGTGGTCTTTGTACAGAAAAGCATTCCACAGAAAATTGTCTAAAATTGAAAGAATTACAAATCAATTCAATGGAAGAAGTGCCAGGAATGGAAGGTTTTTATTATGTAGCACCACGAAGACCATGGCAACCTAGGATGCCTCAACAAAATCAACAACAATTCCCTCAACAAAATTACCTCTATCCACCTCAAAATCCTTGGACCCCTCAAATGCCATGGCAAGCTTGGCCTCCACAACAATATCCACAACAACCTGCACAAGGTTGGAGAGGATATGGTTATGGAAACCAGCCACCTCAACAGTATCAACAACAATACCAGCAACAATACCAACATCCATTTACATATCCACAATATCCACAATATCCACAATCCATACCATTTCAACAACAACATTCTGCATATCCACAATCCATCCCATCTCCACAGCAGAATCCTCCACCGTTGTTGACCCAACCACAACAGTTACAGCTACCCACAAATCAACCCAGACCAACTCAATTACCAGCCCAACCAATGGCAAATCCGAATAATAAGGTGGACAAAGCTGCATACACTGTAGAGGAAGCAGCATGTTTTCCCACATATTCAATTCTTCCTCTTAAATGAAGTCCATCTAAGGTCTGGAAAAGTACTTAAAAAGGATTCTCCTCCAATCATAGAAGAACCAACTGAACAAGGAGAATCACCTGAAACATCACAAACTAAGATACAAATTCAGAAAGGAACAAACATTACAACACAAACACCACCTTATCCTGAAAGGTTAGTGGAACAACAATAAGAAATAACCCTTCCCGAATTTGATATTTTAGATGAGTTAAAAAATGCTTATGTAAAAATTCCTTTGTTGAAGGCAATTAAAGAAATACCAATATATGCTAAAACAATAAAGGAATTGTGCATTAAGAAATCACAGAAAAAGAAGAAGGATCCTACTACAATCCAGGTCATTGGTAAACTAGCAAGTCTCATGTCTACACAAACCATGGTAGAAAAATATATTGATCCTGGTATCCCTATGGTTACTATATCAATAAATAATTTCTCAGTACCAAACACATTAATAGACTTGGGAGCAGCTATAAATGTAATGACAATGGAGACAATGAAAACTTTGCATTTGAACAACATTAGATCAACTTCAACAATCTTAGAACTAGCAGACAGATCTAAAGTTGTTCCTGAAGGGATATTGGAAGATATCATAGTCTCTTTGGATTCATGGGAGTATCCTGTTGACTTCCTTATCTTGCAACCAAAAAAAAAATTGGGAGGACATCCTCTAATCTTAGGCAGACCATGGTTAGCTACCGCTGATGCCTTCATAGGATGCAGATCAGGAAGCATGATTATTTCACATGGAGATGAAAGGAAACACATTGCTCTTTATTCACCTGCACAATCAACTTATTTAGAATCAGTGCTTGAAGCTCAAGAAAAACAGCAAACTAAATCAGTTTTAAGTATAAATCAATTCTTTGATTTAAGAGAAGAAGAAGAGAATGAAGATTTAATGGATCTTTTCATTTCAGAACCAAGTATTTCAGAGCAGCTTAGAGAAGTCCAATATGAAGCTGCAAGTAACCTTTTGAATCAATGCTTTCAGGAAACTTGTACTGTTCAAACTTTGCGGAAATCTTTTATAGACATCTTTCCTGTAAACACAATCTCCAATCCAACAATAAAAACAATTGAGGTAAATCCTGGAAAACATTTAAACATTGGAAACGAGTTGCAATCAACACAAGAGAAAGAGGTAATTGCATTATTACAGAAATATTCAAAAGCTTTTACCACATGTGTCCACCACATCTATACAGATGATCAACTCAAACCTGTAAGACAACCTCAAAGACGAATGAATCCCATGATGAAAGAAATAGTGAAAGAGGAACTGCAAAAATTGTTAAATGTTGGATTCATCTATCCTATTTCAGATAGTCAATGGGTTTCTCCACTGGTTAATGTACCAAAGAAAAATGGAAAGTGGAGGGTATGTGTGGACTATCGAGAACTAAACAAAGCTACACTAAAAGATCATTTTCCTCTACCATTCATTGATCAAGTGTTAGACTCATTAGCTGGAAATTTTTTTTTCTCCTTCTTAGATGGGTTTAGCGGATACAACCAGATAAGAATAGCAACAGAAGACCAAGACAAGACAACATTCACTTGCCCATGGGGAACCTATGCATATAATGTTTTGCCATTTGGTTTATGTAATGCACCTGCAAATTTTCAACGAGCAGTGCTTGCAATCTTTGCTGATCTAATTCATGAATGTGTAGAGGTTTATATGGATGACTTTACAGTTTATGGAAACACATATAATGATTGCCTAAATAATCTTGAAAAAGTTCTAAAACGATGCATTGAAACAAATTTGTCATTAAGCAATGAGAAATGCTATATAATGTTGACAGAAGGAATAGTTCTGGGACACCATATTTCTGCTTCAGGAATTAAAGTGGATCCAGCAAAAATTCAAGTCCTAGTAAACTTAATACCTCCTACAACACAGAAAGAGGTAAGAATTTTCTTAGGTTATGCAGGCTATTATAGACGATTCATTGAAAACTTCAGTAAAATAGCCCAACCTCTGTTTAAACTATTAGCAAAAGATATTGAATTTCACTGGACAAATGACTGTCAAAATGCATTTCAAAATCTAAAAGAAAAATTATCAGTTACACCCATTCTCCGTGGGCCAAATTGGTCTTTGCCATTTCATATATCAACTGATGCATCTGATACTGCAATAGGTGCCTCCCTTGGACAGAAAGAGAACTTGTTCAATTATGCAATATATTTTATAAGCAAGAATCTAACACCTGCAGAATTGAATTATACAGTCACTGAGAAAGAAATGTTAGCCGTTATACATGCAGTAAACAAATTCAGACATTATATAACAGGATATCAAGTTTTCATTCATACAGATCATTCAACAATCAAATACTTGATGAATAAACCCATCACCAATGGAAGAATAACAAGATGGTTACTATTATTGCAAGAATTTAATATCACAATACAAGACCGGCCAGGCAAGGAAAATCAAGTGGCTGACTTTCTGTCCCGCATACATTCACCCAATGATCCAAATCTGGTTGCAGATAACTTTCCCGATGAACACCTGTTTGCCATCACAGTAAGAACACCATGGTTTGCGGACATTGCAAACTATTTATCTTCTGGAAAGTTTCCAACTCAATTCACTAAAAAGCAAAGACACAAAATTGTTAGAGAAAGCTCTAGGTATAGTTGGGTAAATGGTGATTTATTTTATACTGGTTCAGATTTGATAATTAGAAAATGTGTGCGAGAAGATGAAATATTAGATATTCTAAGGGCATGTCACGATGAACCATGTGGTGGCCATTTTGCAGATAAACGAACAGCATATAAGGTGCTACAACTAGGCTACTACTGGCCATCCATCTTCAAAGACTCTAAGAAATATGTCAAGCAATGTGACAGTTGCCAGAGAATAGGGAGACCAATCACAAGAGATGAGATGCCGCTGAAGCCACAAGTCCTCATAGAACCATTTGAGCAATGGGCACTTGACTTTGTTGGACCCATCAATCCACCATCAAATGGAAAGAAGTACATCTTAGTATGTACAGATTATGTAACCAAGTGGGCAGAGGCTAAAGCAGTGAACAGAGCAACAGAAGATACGGTGGTCACCTTTCTTTTTGAAGAAATCTTTGTCAGATATGGAGTACCTAGACAAATTGTAACAGATCAAGGAACACAATTTACATCAAAGTTGGTACGAGATCTAACAGATAAATACAAGATCAAACATAGGAAATCTACACCATATCATCCTCAAGCAAATGGGCAGGTTGAATCAACAAATAAAGTCCTAGAAAATATCATGACAAAAACAGTACAGCTGAACAGAAAAGATTGGTCTGAAAAATTACAAGATGCACTATGGGCCTATAGAATCACATGGAAGAATACAACTGGTTTTAGTCCATACCAGTTAGTATATGGAAAAGAGGCCTTATTGCCTATAGGATTTCAAATACAAACATACAGACTAGCAGCTGAACTAGGACTAGACCTGACAGAAGCACAACAGCAGCGGATCATGGAACTGAATCAGTTGGATGAGCATCGTCAACAAGCCATAGAACATACTACATTGGTGCAACAACAAAGAATGAAGTGGCACGACAGATATATCAAAACAAAGACATTTCGCAAGGGAGACTGGGCATTACTTTTTGACTCCAAGTTCAAAGACTTCAAAGCAAAGTTCACAACACACTGGCTAGGCCCATATGAAATTGACGAAATCTTTGACAATGGAGCAGTCAAGATCAGGACAATCGACCAAGACTCCACTTCCTTTATAGTGAACTTGCCTCAAAGCATAAACAACCCGGATTGATAAGAAATAATTGTGTTAATTTAGGTACATAAATTAGCTCAACATTTTGGCGCCGTTGCCGGGGATCGAACCCGGGTCACCCGCGTGACAGGTGGGAATACTCACCACTATACTACAACATAGTGAATGGACATAGGCTCAAAGTTTATAATAGGCCTATCAGTAAAGAAGCATTTATGAAACAACTGATGGAAGATACATAACTGGAAGTCATGGCACATCAGGCTCAGCCATCTTCCAGTCTTGTAGTTGAATAAAAAAACAGATAAAAAAAATAAAATAAAATAATAATAATAATAATAATAATAATAATAAAATAAAAAATAAAAAAATAAAAAAATAATTTGTTTGCTAGTGAAAACCAGGCAACTGGCACTTAGCAAACATGAATTCATAGGGGAAAACCAGGGCAACTTGGACTCTATGAATTCCTTATTCTTGTTCTACTGTTCTCACATAAATTCAATACAGGTACTCTCCACCAACAACTGACTTGAGGACAAGTCACATCTTAACCAAGGGGGAGAATTGCATCAGATCTTTAGCTGGAAAGCTGAAGTATAGAAGGAACTTGCATTGTCAACAGAGGGACCTGAAATAAGAAATCATTACAGAGGGACCTGAAAGACCTGCCAATGTCAAAACAACATGTGCATATTATGTAAGCAGTGCAGAGGGACCTGAAACAAAAGAATCATTACAGAGGGACCTGACTAACAATTCAAGAACCAGAGCATGAAGAACAAGGAGCAGCAATAAAGTTTACTTTTTGATCCATCTACAACATCTGATCAATTGATTTCATCACACTTGTACAGACATCATCCAGGGGAGTATATGTATAGTCATTTTGTGCTTGAAAATTCAAAATTTTCTTAGAAATTTTTAGTTTTTGTTAAGTTGAAATTAGTACCTGAGGATATTCATTATCATTTCATATCCTATATTCCCTATACATATCCTATAACCCTTATACATCATATTCCATTTCATTTCCATACATATTCCTTATTTTCATTAACCCCTAAGTATTTTTCTTTAAGAGCTTAAAAGACCAAACTGGGACAACTTTTCAACCTGCACATACAACTCAAGCATTAGTAATGGTGATAATTTTAAATATGACCTAAGATGGTCATTTTAAAATTATAAAGATATGCTATATAATCCAAACAAAAAAAAATCATGCGCTATATGGAAATCAAAGTAAATTATATACCATAGTCCAAATGGTATGCATGCGCCATAGTCATATATATATCATAACCCAAAGTGCATATGATATAGTGGTATAAAACATATGGTATATGATATAAGTGAAGGCATATGGTATAAAGGGCGCATATGATATAAGGAATGGTGGACGGCCGCGCGCAAACCATATGGCACGACTGTGCATATAAGTATTGCGGCGGGGTATTGTTAAATGGTAATTGCACACACTCATTGCAATACGAACAATGCCGTAATATCATTGCACGCACACGACGGTGGTAATGTTATGTGCATACCATTCAAAATAAAACAATGATTTGGCCATCCTCATGACACAGTCGGGTGACTGGTCAAACAGGACGGCCATACCAACCACGCATTGTAACACCAATGAACGAGAGGCGCACAGTACACCCATGAAATGGTCATGAATTGATCGAGTTCTTGATTGTTTAAACCTCAGTCCTCATTGCCAAATAGCTCAGAGAGATGGTGTTTGAAGCTGCAAACTAGTGAAAGGAAGGGTGAAGCGAGTTTGGGCGGATTTAAGAAGGAAAATCATCCCGGTTTTAACGATCAGTGATCACCGATTTTTGGGATTCAATCAGGTAATGGAATAATTGTTTAAGCTCGGCAAACAGTGGAAGTATACGTTGTGAACTATCTGTTATTAATGGTTATGTTACTCTGCTCTTGCCACCAGTCAATTGAACGGTTGAACAGGGATTTGGAGCGCCGGATATTCCTCAAGCGCTCGTTGACAACAGGTAATGCCGAAACCATAGCACTAAATCAGTTGATTCACTGCGTAAATCATGGCATAAACTACTAGTGAATCGTGCAGCATTTAAATATGAATTCATTGCATGAATAACACGTTAGGGCCTGGCATTATATGTGGAGTTTTAACGAGGTGCCGTGTTCATAACGAAGTCTATGAACAGAGGAGGCATCGAAATATGATTGTTATGGCGTGTTTATGCCGCATGGCGGTATTTGTTGTGCGCGCTGATTCCATTAACATTTCAACAAACAGTCAATCCCTAACGTATCATATGCATGAAAACGCCATATGTCTCTGTTATAAACCCTTGCTGCCTGCGCGTTTTTGTTTTTGTTTTAACCGAAACAGGGGATTGAAGTTTCTAAGGGCCGAACGAGCCATGCCATGTGCGATTTTTTTGATTACCAAAGGGAGTTCGATTGCCGAGCCATTTAAAACTCAATTTAAATGCGCTGTGTTTTTTTTATCATTTGTGTTTTGAGGCCGAGAGCCATATGCATGCGCTGTAGTCAAAACACTCCTTATTTGTACATACACAGTGAACTTATGGTTTGATTTTGGCAACAGTATAAGGCGATGAGCATACATGGAACATTGTTTGCATATGTATTTTGTTTTCAAGAATAGAGATTAGCATATTGACAGGGGTATACAGGTGTTTGGTTGTTTGAACAAGGAATTAAAACAGTGCTGCTGCAGAGAAAAGAGTAAACAGAAGTCAGAGTTAAATTGTTGAGAGGAGGAAGGTAAGCTTCTTTGCTTTAAAAATTTCGTTTTGAAAACGAACAATAGTTATTTTTATTGTCAAGATGAAATTAGTAACAGCAGAGGCATTCATTCATTGGTTTTCAGAAACAATGTCAGTCAGAATAGAGCCAAAATTTCAGATAGAGAGATGGGGGAAGGAAACTATAGAAAAACTTTACCAAGCAGGGATGATGAGCTTTTTACAAAAAATTGATGGCCACTCTGAACAGATAACCAGGGACTTTATAAATAACTTCAGTCAAGACCAGACACGGGTAGGAGATGTCATTATTCCTGTAACCCAGGAATATCTTTCCCAAGCTTTAGATCTACCCATGATAGGTGAAAAGTATTACAAAGGCCTGCACTTCAAGGAGAAAGCTTGGACTTTCTTTCTTGAGAAGAACCGGAAAGGGACTTTTGATAGAACAAAATGGATACCCAGGGAATGGTTCAATGAACCATGGGGTGAGTTAGTTTTGGTCATCCAGAAGTTTTTGACTTGTGATAGAGGATATAGCGTTGCCCACTTGTATCATGTCAGACTTCTACAACATATTAAGGGAGAGGATAGGATTAACTTGCCTTACTTCCTATATAGGAGCCTCTTGAGAATGATTGAAACAGTAAAACATGAACACAGGCCTAAAGCAGGACAGATTTACCATCAAGGATTGATCAAAATCCTAGTTGAGTATCAGGTGAGGTCACAGGGCATAGTATGGAGAGAATTCATGTCTAAAAATCAGTTCATTGAACAGATTAAGTAAGTACATGATAAAACAGAGCAGGAAAACAGAGGATTGATGAACTCACCCTTGTATCCCAGAACAAGAGCTAAACAGCAGAATAACATGGCCATGCAGGAAAATGAAACATCTGTTATGTCTATTCCTAGAAGATTTAGGAATAAAAGTCCCATTGACTTAGACAAGGAAGTAGAAACATATTCTCAAAGACAACAAGAAGAAAATGACATTGCACAAGAAGAATTTGAGAGGGATTCTTCATATGATGATGCAGCAGCAGCATCACTAATGAAAACAACACAAGATTTTGAAAAAGAAATCAATGTTGGAAGAATCAGGGACTTAACTGACCAATTGGAAATTAGAAAAATCGTGGAGAAACAATTAAAAGAGGAAAACAAGGCAAATAAGAAAGATAATGCTAAATTGGTTAAGGCAAATGAAAAATTAAAAGAAGAATTGGGGAGACTGAAACGGAAAAATAATCTACTTTCTAAGCAAGCATTTAAGTGGTTAAAAGAAAAGAATATGTGGCAAACAAAGTATGAAAAATAGAAGGTCAAGGCAGCTTTGTTCAGGGAAAGACATGACACAGGTTTGGATTATTTGGCCAGGGTAGCACAATAGGAAGCATCTACAGGTACAACATCTACTACAGAGAGAAGAAGGTCAAAGAGGAATAGACAATCATGGGGACATGCTTGATGATAAGCAAGGGAGAGATGTTGGGCCTTAGTTTTGATCTTATTTTTGCTCAAAAAAACTTACTAATCCATCTATTTCCCATCCATTTTCCCTTCATTTATTCCATTTTGATGTATATTTGATATCCATTCAGGTATTTAATTTTAATTTTTCAATTTCTAAAGTTTTTATGAAAAGTTTGGTTTTTAGTGCAAAATTGGCAGATTCAGAAATTCCCGTAATAGCTCTATGGTTGATGTGGTTGCAGGACACTTGGGCACGAATTGAATGCATGGATGGAAAGCTTGGGAACTAGGATTAAGCCAGCTATGCTTAGTTCGAACAGAACAAGCTTTATTAGGCCCATTTGGTGCTAGTCAATCATGACTAGTCATTCAGAAATCCCATAGAAATAGGGCAGTTTTGAGATTCTATGGGATTGGTCATATTTCTTGGGATAAGAGTAATGAATTCAACTTAGATAGGTGGATGAGAGTAGATGGGTTTGTTTGAGTGAATATAGATCAGTTTGTTTCATGAGACTTCTTATTTAAAGCCAAAACTTTGATGGCTTAGATATTAACTTAATATACTTTTATGTTGTGACACCTTTGGATTGAGGAGCTAATTTGAAGACTTATGTTATTATTATTTTTCTGTTCAATGCTATGGATGTGTAACTGAATTTAAGCTTCTGAGATCACCTCTCAAGTGTGCAAGGCAAGGGTGGAAGGGCCCCCATTCCAAGCTAAGTACACTTCCTTGTTAACTAGTTTTATTTCCTTGTAATCTAGTTATTGTAGAACTGGTTTTTCAAAGATTTATTTCAGATTGCTTTATGGTTCATGCATAGTGATTGATTTCATTAGTTCATAGCTTATTCATCACTTTATCGAGTTGGAAAAACAGGTGTTCAAGTTGAGCATCCCTTCTACTAAAATGATGAATTAAAACTAGTTTTCTTTGTTTGTATGCAAGTAGTTTCTTATTGAGATTTTGATATTAAGATGAATGAATTATGATGGAATACCTTATGTGTCTCTTAAGTTAAGAGTTTCTTTCATTAATAATTTATCCATCTTAAGTTCTTGGCTTTAATCTCTGATTCATTAAGTGGTAATTGAGGTGAAAATGGACTTCTTGAGTCAAGAACCATTTCAATATTCTTCCTCTTTTTAAACTAATTGAATTAGAATTATAGGATGTATTACTGACTTTGAATGACTTATCTTTTTAAGTTTGATTATACGATAATTATAGTGAACTTGCCTCAAAGCATAAACAACCCGGATTGATAAGAAATAATTGTGTTAATTTAGGTACATAAATTAGCTCAACACCTCTATAGGGTACAATCAGACCCTGTGTCGCCGAGATCCCCCGCAAACTTTGGTGGCTCCCTAGTAAGGGGCAGGGGAAGTCGGGGAGGAAGCGCAGGATGGGGGTGGGGGCAGCTGATTTGCTATAACTGTGGGGAGGTAGGGCACTTTGTGTTGAATATTGCAACAAGAAACAGTGAAGGAGGCATCCTGAAACATCATCCTTGATCCTAGTTGGAAAATAATCACCTAAACTAGGTGGGGCCCACAAAGGTGATTTTTGGCGCAAAGTCTATTTTTAGACTATGCCTATTTTTAGACTATGTCTATTTTTAGACATGTCGATCATATTCTATGAGTTGCAAGATGCTATTTTTGGATGGTTGGTCAAGTTGGAAAAATATATGGATTTCTATTTTTAGACATATTGGGTGGAATCTATTTTTAGATTTCCAGTCTAAAAATAGATATGTCGAATATTATTAGCTCTTAATAATATTTGGACTTTAAACATTATCTTATTCTCTTGGAGTACTTCAGTTAAGTGCACAGATGTGGCACAGCAGCTGACAGAAGGAATTACTCTATTCCTAAGGGTTTACTGGAGCTAATGCATGGGGACTTTAGTTAGAACTCATGTGACAGAGTTTGGTGGAGTTATAGAAGTAGTTGGTGGAGTTGTGTTCAATTTAACTCAGTTAGACACAGTTGAGCTAGTTGTATCTAGTCTAACTGATTGATACACTAGTGAGGTGTGTAAGGGTGTTAATAATTTATTCACTAAATATTAACTCATTAATCGGCGAAGAATACATCGATTAACTACGATCACGGACGATTTAATTGAGACCCGGTAGAGAGGTAGGTGAAAGAGCAAGTGTGACTATCAGTTGTGACTATATGTTTGCATTTTTTGCACCACAAATTTGGTGGAGATGCCTATGAGGATTCGTGAGCAGGCTGGATAAATTCAATTTCATTTAGAACCATTATTCGGCGGGGATTTCACGGTAAAGGCAATTCATGAGGTGGCAAAAATGGTTATGGTTGTGAATCGGGCGATTGATAATAGCGATTGCTGATTATATTGAAGCTTGATAAGCTTTGTATGAGGATTATTTTATAGTCTCTGGAAACCGCGTATTATATACGGATAGTTGGGTTGCTTCAGGCTTTCCCGTAAAAACAACTGTGTTAATGTGTGTGAATTTTTATGGTTTCATGTTTGCATTGCAATTGATTTAATTTCCGCATGTGATGATCAATGGGGGAATAGATTATGTATTTTGCATGAAGCTAAAATAGTGTGAGATCAGGAGAATCTTGGACATATAACACATAATTTATATAATTTCTACATGGTATCAGAGCAATTGATCATTGGAGCATATTGCAATTATTGAAACAGTTGAGTTTTGTGCTGGTGGAATTTGAATTTGCTGCAGTGTTTTCTTGGTGTCGAAGTTGAGCATTCATTGAAATGTCTTTCAACGGATTGCGATTGGAGTATGCCCTTGAGGTCAGCTCAAATTATATTGCATGGAAGGACATGATGGAGGTGGTTCTGGAGGATAATGGGTTGAAGGAGTTCATAGATGCTAATATTCCTAAACCGGGTTCTAGCGATGTAGCTGCACTTGACGCATGGGAAAATAAGGTAGCAAGGTGTCGAAGGATTCTGTTGGAAGGTGTGAAGGATCAAATTGTGTCTAGCCTTCACAGTAAAGCCACTCCATTCTTGATGTGGAAGGCTTTGACGGAATTGTTCCAAAGCAGAAGTGACCAGAGGAAGTTGGCGCTTAAAGACAAGCTCAGGAAAATAAAAATGGAGAAGAATGACATTATTCCGGTATACTTGACAAAGTTTTTCCACTGCAGGGATGAGCTTGGGAGTGTAGGAGTTAGTGTGGATGAAGAATACTTGGGGAGCTTGGCTCTCCTTGGGCTTCCGAAGAGTTGGCATAGCTATGAGGACTCTGTCAATGGTCGAGAGAAACTGCCAGGATGGGAGCGAATTTGGTCGGATCTTGTGCAGGAGGAGATAAGGCGGAGTACCAGGGATGGCTCTTCATCAAAGAATGATGACGAAGAGGATTGTGCTTTGGCTGCCAAAGCAAGGAAAGGGAAGGGGAATAAAAATCCTTCTCAATCTGGTGCGGATGGTAAAGAGTGTGACATGTCCAGAGTGAAGTGTTTTCACTGTCACAAGCATGGGAATTTTGCCACAAATTGTCCACATAAGAAGAAGAACAAGCAGGCTTCTGGAGCTGCAGCTGGTGAGGCTCTTGCCTCTCAATTTGAGCTAGACTTCTCATTGATCGCATGCATGGTGTCTAGTGCATTGGAATCGGGGTGGTACTTTGATAGTGGTGCTTCCTTTCACATGACAGGAGATGTGAACCTTTTCAGTGACTTGGTGGAGAAAGATCTCCAGTTGCATGTTGAGTTGGGCGATAATGGACGATACAATGCGATCAATATTGGTCCCATTAACTTTCATAGGGAGTCAGGTAAACTCATTCTTTTACAAGATGTAGTGCATGTTCCAGGTTTAAAGAAAAATTTAATCTTAGTCGCAATGTTAGAGGATAAAGGGTATGATGTTGTATTTAGTGAAGGAAAAGTTTTCCTTTGGTACAAAGCAACAGGACAAGTCAAGAAGGTTGGGATTTGAGCTAAGAATCTCTACAGACTTAAAGTATATGGGATTTCTACGGAGCTTCCTACTGTTGGGAAGTGTAAGAAAGATATGCAATTGAAGCTTGAGAGGGAGCTAGATTTTCATGCAGGTAAGAGTGAACCTCGGTATGTGGAGCAGCCACAAGATGAGGGGCATGGAGTGGGAGAAACCACTCATGCAGAGAAATTTCATGCCAGATGGGCAAAGGGAGTGCATGCATCTATACCACCAGGTGAGAGGTGGGGCGACATGCATGAGTAATCCCAAGAGGAGATTTCTGGGCAGGATTCATGGAGATGGTGTGGATCTCATGAATTGAACCTGGCTACGAGGAGCCCACAGAGCAGCAATAGCATGATCAGTTGAATTGATGTGGGTAGATCAAAGTGTCAGTGTCAGATACTGGAGCGCGGTTCAGAGTTGACAACAAGTGCAGAGTGCATGGGTGCAGATTTCAACAGCGCAGTGGTTCCTGAAGACATGTGCAGTTGGTACCAGAAGAAGTCGAAGACTTTGATGATAGATGCATTAGACTGATTGAGTTTTTTGGAGCCTTTTAGTTTCAGAAGTGTTGCAGCAAGAGTTGCAGAGCAAATGCATGGAGTTGCAGGGCGCATGCAAAGGTTGCAGGGCGAATGCATGGAGTTTCATGTCGCATGCAAAGATAGTCCTTTCTTGTTGAGAGGGAGTGTTGAAGATTGCAACAAGAAACAATGAAGGAGGCATCCTGAAACATCATCCTTGATCCTAGTTGGAAAATAATCACCTAAACTAGGTGGGGCCCAAAAAGGTGATTTTTGGCGCAAAGTCTATTTTAGACTATGTCTATCATATTCTATGAGTTGCAGGATGCTATTTGTGGATGGTTGGTCAAGTTGGAAAAATAGATGGAATTCTATTTTTAGACATATTAGGCAGAATCTATTTTTATATTTCCAGTCTAAAAATAGATATGTCTAATATTATTAGCTCTTAATAATATTTGGACTTTAAACATTATCTTATTCTCTTAGAGCACTTCAGTTAAGTGCACAGATGTGGAACAGCAGCTGACAGAAGGAATTACACTATTCCTGAGGGTTTACTGGAGCTAATGCATGAGTAATTCGGTTATAACTCATGTGACAGAGTTTGGTGGAGTTATAGAAGTAGTTGGTGGAGTTGTGTTCAATTTAACTCAGTTAGACACAGTTGAGCTAGTTGTATATAGTCTAACTGATTGATACACTAGTGAGAGTGGTGTGAATTATTTAATAATTAATTCACTAAATATTAACTCATTAATCAACTGAAGAATACATCAGTTAACTACAATGCATGGACAGTTCAGTGGAGACCAGTGGAGAGGTAGGTGAAAGAGCAAGTGTGACTATCAGTTGTGACTATAGTGTTGCATTGTTTGCACCAAAAATTTAGTGGAGATGCCTATGAGAATTGCGTGAGCAAGGCTGGAGAAATTCGAGTTCATTCAGAGCCATTATTCAGCAGGGATTGCGCAGTAGAGGCAGGCTAGCAGGTGGCAAATATCAGTGCATGTATTTGCAAGATCGGGCCTGATTAGTGTGTAGCGATTGGATTGTACTGAGAGCTTGTGATAATCTTTGTATGAGGATTGTTACATGATATCTATGACATATATTATATACAGATAGTTGGGGTTTTTAGCTTCAGGCTTTCCCATAAAAACAACTGTGTTAATATGTGTGAATTTTTATGGTTTCATGTGTGCATTGCAATTGATTTAATTTCCGCATGTGATGATCAATGGTGGAATAGATTCTGTATTTTGCATGAAGCTAAAATAGTGTGAGATCAGGAGAATCTTGGACATATAGCACATAATTTATATAATTTCTACACTTCGCAAGGGACTTCCCAAATCCCACTAGGAAATCCTGCAAATATTGTCGATAGCTGGACCATGAGATTGAAGACTACCCGATCTTGATAGCCAAAATGCAGGAAAAACAACCCACCCCTACGCAGAATGTGCAAAGAGTTAAAACCGAGCTAAGGAATGTAGAATCGAGTGTGAAAGTCATGAAACACAATGGGATGGTCACCCAAGGAGCCAAGGAAGTGCTTGCCAGGGATCCTATGACCTCTCCGAAAGGATTGAACATTGGAGGGCAAGAAACACTAGCAGCTCCTGCGCAACTGCCGACGCACCTCAAGATAGAGAAAGGGGTTGAGCCCTTTCTGAAGGCATGTTTGAAGTTGCTACGTAACCCACAGGCTGTAGAAAAGCTTCAAGTATTACTGCATAGCTGCGTAGCCCGAACCAATACAATTCCTAGGACCAAGGATGTACACAAACTATATAGCTATAAAAAATGCACCGGAATAGAAATGCGGTTGACTGCGCAGATTGGCGACTACGAGATGGATCAAGTTATTCTCGATCTTGGATCAGATGCGAACGTATTACCAAAGTAAACATGGCAACGAATGGGAGAGCCTAAATTGGAATAGTCCACCATCCAGCTGCGCATGGCGAATCAACAGAAGATCATCCCTCTGGGAAGGTTGCCAAAAGTCACGGTAGATATCGCAGGAGTAAAAGTCCTAGCTAACTTTGAAGTAATAGAAATTGCGGAAGATGCAGATCCCTACCATGCAGTCCTAGGACTAGACTGGGCTATAGACATGGGGGGTGTCATCAATCTCAAAAAGCGCAGCATGGTGTTTGAGAATAACGGTACACGCGTAATAGTACCACTAGATCCCGCCGAAGGTGTGCAGTATACAGAACCAGCATACAAGGAGGAGGAAATAGATCACATTTACAGATTGACTATGCAGGATGAAGATCGGGTTAACCTTGCAACAGAAGGGATACTCTGTTGGGAGAAGGACAATGAATGCTTTCCCGACCCTGATGGGGAACTGGAGACTTGGAAAAACCAGTTACACGATGTTTCAGCGCTGCGATGTCCTCGGTTCGCGAGGGCACTCTACTGCATTTCTTTGGAGGTAAGAGATATACCCCACTTTGATGAGTCTGGTAGTGTCCAGGAATTCCTAAGAACACTAGAAGCCAGGGTGCCAAGAGAAAAATGGCTCTGGGCCCTTAATTTGTCTATGCGTGGGACACCTGCACGATGGTGGGATACCCACAAGAAAGCATTCCCGGACTGGGAAACGTGTTGGGATAGGATGATTTTGCAGTTCGCTCCTCCAGCCGACATACGCACCAAGATATTCCACGGACCTGGGGATCCCCGCACACATCTTCATGCCTGGATGACCAAATGGTCCGACCTGACTACAAAAGAATGGGTCCATCTATTTGTTCATGCCTTGGGCCCTATCCCTGCTGCTTGGTACTTAGATGTAGAGTTACACCAGCTTATCCGCCACTCGAAAATACTAAAAGAGGAATTTATAGGAATGTTCAGACTAATTGGGGGGACAGAGACGCTCGCCGAAGCTCTGCAGGACATCGATGCGTTTGTATTTAATAATTATCACCACTATGCCGCACCAGCGGTCCTGACATGGGAAGCGTAGATGCAAGATATAGTTAGTTGCCGGAGCTTGCCGATTGACGAAGACGAAGATAATCCTCGAAACATATTTGTTCCAGAATCTGAAGGGGAACGCACCGTTATTGGACCCCCGCTGCAAAATATTGATGTGACACAACCTCTCAAGCTGCGCGAAGTTAATATTGGGACAGAAGAACACCCTAAGCTGGCTAAAATTAGGGACTATTGGGATGAAGGAATTGTAGGCAAAATTGCAGAGCTACTTATAGAATATCAAGACTTATTTCCGACAAAGTTTTCCGAGCTCAAAGGAACCACCGGGGACCTAGGCATTATGCACATCACTTTGAAACCTGAGGCGCGCCCCATCAAGTAGCGACCTAACCGACTGAATCCTAAATATAAGCAAAAGGTCAAAGAAGAACTGGACAAAATGCTTGCCGCAGGTATTATTGAACCAGTTGAACAATCATATTGGGTAAGTCCAATGGTCATCCTGGAGAAGAAGACAAAGGGGGAAATACACATCTGCATGGATCTACGCAAGTTAAACGACACCTGCGTCCATGACCCCTTCCCTACGCCCTTCTCTGACGAAATCCTTGATAGCGTGGGTGGACAGGAGGCCTATTCCTTCACCGATGGGTTCTCAAGATACCACGAGATCCGAATTGCATCTGAAGATTGCAATAAGAATACATTCGCGACTGAATGGGGGTCCTTTCAGTATACAGTCATGCCCTTTGGTCTCAAGAACACACCCGCTATTTTCTCAAGGGTCATAGTTGTTGTATTCAAGGAGTTTATTAATAAGTTCCTAGAAGTTTATTTCGATGACTGGACGGTCTTCGGCCTGGTAAAAGAGCATGTCTCTAACCTACGATTAATGTTGGATGCGTGTCGGAAGCACCAGATTTCCTTGAATATTAAGAAGTGCATCTTCTGTGTACTGTTCGGAATCTTGCTCAAACACATAGTCTATCGGCAAGGGTTGATGGTTGATCCTACGAAGGTAGCCGTAATTATAAACCTTGCAATCCCAACAATAGAAAAACAGCTGCATTCTATTCTTTGACACATGGGCTATTATAGGAAATTCATTCAGGGGTACGCGCTGATCACAACACCCATGGAAAAATTGCTTAAAAAAGATGTTTCCTTTTTTTGGAATGATGAATGTCAAAAGAGCTTTGAACTGCTCAAAGAGAAGATGATCTCTGCACCCATACTAATATTTCCTGATTGGTCGAAGGAATTTCATGTACATGTGGATGCATCAGGCGTCGCCTTGGGCGCTGTCCTAACTCAACCTGGAGAGGGAGATATTGATCACCCGGTCGCCTTTGTGAGTCGGAAACTCTCAGGCGTAGAACGGAACTACTCTACCACTAAGCGAGAAGGATTGGCTATGGTATATGCGTTACAGAAATATCGGCACTATCTACTGAGTGGACACTTCGAAATTTTCACTGATCATTCGGCTTTGAAATACCTGGTCAACAAGCCTGTGTTGAGGGGGAAGATTTGTCGCTGGCTGTTGCTATTTCAGGAATATGATTTTGAGATCATTGTCAAGCCCGGAAGGTTGAATGCGGGCCCGAATCATATGTCCCGCATCGAGACAGGGGAAGAACCTACTAAATTGGAGGAAGGCTTACTAGATTCGCACCTGTTTACCATTAAGGTTGTTGACGCACACTTCGCTGATATCATTGAGTTCCTTACTACAGGCGTGGCCCCCACGGAATATTCGGTGCAACAAAAGAAGGAGTTGGTTACTCGGTCATTGGACTTTACTATCATCGCCGGTCAGTTATACAAGCTAAGCGCGGATGAAATACTGCACAGATATTTCTTGGAACATGAACGACCTGCCATTTTAGCGGAAGCACACAAATGTGTCGCAGGAGGCCACTATGTAGGACGAGCAACGACACAAAAGATTTTGAGGGCTGGGTTATGGTGGCCTACGCTGCATCCAGATTATTACACCTATTGTAAATCATGCCACACGTGCCAATGAATTGGAAGACCCTCGCACCGAGATGAGATGCCATTATAGCCTCAAATGGATCTACAAGCTTTTGAAAAATGGGCCTTTGATTTTATAGGACCCATCAATCCACAAGGCAAGAAAACAGGTGCGCGCTACATTATTACTGCCACCGACTACGTCACTCGATGGGCTGAGGCACAAGCGGTGAAGGATTATACTGCGGATACTGCTGCGCACTTCATATTTGAGAAGATTCTAACTAGATTTGGATGCCCAAAGATCCTAATGAGTGACAGAGGTACGCAATTCGTTAACCAAACGATTCAAGTCCTAAATGAGGAATTATGGATCCACCATGCGAAGAGTACGCCATATCATCCACAAGCACATGGGGCGGTTGAAGCTTTTAACAAAATTTTGGAACATGCATTAACCAAGGTTTGCAATGTTGATCATAGTGACTGGGACGTACGCATCCCCTCTGTTCTGTGGGCCTACCGAACAACCTGCAAGAAGCTGACAAGCAGGAACCCCTTTCGAATGGTCTATGGCAAGGAGGCCATTATGCCCATAGAATACATTGTTCCTAGCCTACGCATCACAAAATTTACGAATATGGCGGAACCAGATATCATAGAGGAGTGTCTTGCGCAACTTTTGGCTTTGGAGGAAGATCGGTTTATTGCTAATTTTCATCAACAGGTTCAGAAGGTCCATGATAAATCTTGGCATGATCGACATATTCGCCAAAAGACATTCATAGCAGGCGATCTCGTCCTTTTATAAGATAGCCAATTTGCAAAACACCCAGGGAAATTCCGGCAGCACTGGCTTGGTCCCTACACCGTTAAGGAGATCATGGATGGCGGAGCAGTCCGGCTAGCTACCCTGTGCAGTGACATCTTACCTAGATTTGTCAATGGTAGTCGACTCAAGCCATACAGGGCTAAATGACTATATGGCGGCCATAGTGACTCGGGATGAGTCACAAGATTGTGTTAGGGGACTGTTGGAACAGGGTCTCCTACGAGCTACGAAAATGGTCCATTTTGAATACTTTTTATTAGATTTAGTCTAGCACAGGGGTTTTGGGGTGGGTCAAAGCCCTGAAAGCATTGTAATGGGTAAAAGGATAAACCAGGGGTTCGAAAACCATGGTTTGGGGACTATAGGAAAGTCTAGGCTAGATTATTATAAATAGAGGAAAATTGTTTATTGTAAGGTAGAGAAATGAAGAGCTATTGATGCGAATTGTGGTTTAAGTTATCTGTTTGGGTTTTCAGGGAAAGGACTCCTGCTGGCTGTGTGCGCGGAGATCCAAGTCCAGCTGTGTGCGGACCCTGCTGCTGTGTGCGCAGGCTGGGAAGGGAATTGTAAGAAGGAATTGATGAATTGATGAATAAGAAAGGTTGATAGAGAATTGAATCTGTGAGTAATCTTTGTGTGAATCATTGGTAATTACTGCATTGTGCATTTTCTATATTTAAGCTGTGAAGATATGTGTAAGTGTGTTTTATGTATCTGGATCTGTTATGTTCTATTTGTGCAATGCTGTGCTACTGTCATAAAAGTATATAATTATAAATCTAGCACACGTGGATGCGAATAGAGACCTACTTGGCCCTGCACAGAATAAGGTGATCTGGGTATCATAGGGCCAAACGCAGCTCTGCTTGCCTTACCTATCCTTTCTCAGTGTGCGGAAACCTAGTTCCAGCACCCACCCATACTACTTCAGGTGAGACTTTGACCTGCGCAAGTAGGTCATTGCTGAAAGAGCCAGTAGTATAGGGGTTTGCTGGAAAACCTTGAGCTTCAAACCTGGGTCAGGACCCCTCAAGCCAACAAGACGCAGGAGGGCGAAGTGGCTGGTGGAAAGCCCGAACAGACAAGACGATGGCGGTCAACGGTGGGTGGAACTGTGATAGCCAAGGACAGCGGAAAGTGGGGGAGTCGGTTAGCATGGAAGCAGAATTTTGGTGTTATGATTGGTGGTAAACGATAGGAGTGGCATAAGTTGTCTTCCAGGCGAGAAGATCACTGCTCCGATACTAATGGAGTATAAAAACTCAGATTTAACTGGAAATTTTTATATCATTATTCATAAAAAATGAGATGATTACAATAGGGAATCACTAAGGCTTTAAATACAACCTCACAGTGTCCCTAGGTGAAGAGGCATGATATTTGATCATGCCTTTCACTTAATAAAAACTAAGACAACTACATTTACATAATAATTAATAAATTATACATAACAAAGGAAAATAGTGTTTGGGTGGTAGCCCATTTTGCTGTGGGAGAAAAAGTATCCTCATAATCGACCCCTTCCTTCTGTGCAAAACCTTTTGCCACAAGCCTAGCTTTGTGCTTGTCAAGTGAGCCATCTACTTTATACTTGTTCTTGTAAACCCACTTGCAGCCAATTGGTTGGGTCCCAATGGAGGATCAATGAGCTTCCAGGTGCCATTCTTTATCAAGGCATCATATTCCTTCTGCATCGCTTATTTCCATTCATCATGAGAAGCGACTTCTTTGAAGGAAGTTGGTCAAAATATGTAGACAAATTTAGTTCATAATTATAAGAAACATCCATATCAATAGGTGAATCATAATCATCTACATCATCTCCATTTTTCCCAGTGGAACTTCTTGTTCCTGTCTTTCCAACCTCATAAAGACGAACATTTTCAAGTGTCTTGGTCAACCATTTTGGAGGAACTTTATGAGATGGCCCAGGCTTCTCAGCTGACTGAGTTGGGTTTTTATCAAGATTTGGTCTCCCAATTCTATCAATCACATCAACTGAAGTGTCATCAGCGGCTGGAACTTCATGTGGGGGAGAGAGTGATTCAAAAGAAGATTCAACAGATTGATCCAGTATAGGAATCCCCCCTTCAAGATGTGGAATCTAATTATCAAATTCTTGAAATGACTTTGCATGGCCAAATTTATCCAACCGATAAAGTTGTTGCTCAACAACATTGTCAGCCTTGGAAGATCCAAGAAATATGACATCTATAGATACTACAAACCTTTATTAACTTCATCATAGAGACGATATGATTTGGAGGTGTTTGAATACCCCAATAAGATACACTTACGACTACTTGCACTGAGTTTGTTTCTTTGTTCCCTAGGTATCAAGGCATAACAAGTGGAGCCAAAGACCCTAAGATGCTTTATCGAAGGAATGTGGCCATACCACATTTCATAAGGAGTCTTGTTTATAATAACATTAAAAGGACACATATTCTTTATATACACAACATATAGAACTGCATCAACCCAAAACATCAATTTAACATTCTTGAAGAACATCATGGAACATACCATATTTAAGATTGTCCTGTTCATTCTTTCAGCTACTCTGTTCCATTGGGGTAAGGCACAATAGTTTGATGTTTGAGCCCATGGTGGTGAAGATAGCTTTCAAATTCATTTTAAGTGTATTTTTTTCCATTATCGGTGAGAATAGAGGCAATGTGAGATTGTGCCTCATTTTCAATCCATGCATGAAAGTTCTTGAATGTTTGAAAATCATCATATTTTTTCTTCAATAAATAAACCCAAAACATTTTGGTGTAGTCATAAATAAATGTAATCATATATTTATTTCCATTTGCAAAAGGAACAGGCATTGGGCCACATAAATCTGAATGGATGACTTCAATTTTTCTATGTTCTCTGAATGTGAATCATGAAAAAACTGTTTGCTATGATTTCCTAGAATACAAGCATCACATTGCTTAAGTTTCCTAGGAATTGTAGGAAAACCAGTAACACCATTTTTCTTCAACAATTGAAGGCTGTCATAGTTAAAATTTCAAAATCTGGCATGCCATAGAATACTTGAAGGAAATTTACCTTCATCATAGTGAGAACTGTATGCAAAATTTTGTGCACGAGCAGAGGTACCTTGCAACTTCATAAGTCTTTATTCTTCTTTCCCCATCGTGACAAGTGAGTGATATGATTCTTTTATGACCTCGAACTTTCCATAAACCATATGAATGGAGTGTCCTTGATGGCGGATGTGGACCAAAGACAAAAAGTTTCTCCTCAGCTCCGAGAGATATAAAACATCATGCAGAAGAAAGTATGGAAGACCAGAAAGTTTGAGCTTGATTGTGCCAAGCCCTTATTGCTTGAGTTTTGATTTGTCTACAAAGTTTAATGATCCATCAACATTGTCAGTAATTTCTTCAAAAAAATATCTTAGAAAAGTCATATGGCAGGTTGCTCTTGAATCAAGCAACCAATCATCTTTCCATGAAGCAAGTGAAGCATTGAACAAGTCTTCATTTACTCCATTATTGTAATTTTCCACAACATAATGAGAGGATTCAAGTGATTTACCTTTCTCCTTGTCATGGGTTTTACCTTTGGCTTCATTTTTTTCTTGCTCAATTATGTCCCAAGTCATATTACATGTGGATGCATCATGTCCATCTCTTACAACGTATGCAATGAATATTAGACATTTCTCCTTGAAATTTTCTACCCCCCCTGCCTCTAAACTTTCTTATTCCTCTTCCTGTTCGATAACCTCTTCCTTTAGAAGAATCTTGTCCATGATTCTTCTCTCTATGTGCAAGACACATAACTTCTTCAATAGGCTGAGGAGCTATATTCTTACCAAAATCTTTCTCTCTTTCAACAAATTTCTTCTCAAGGGAGTCAAAGGTGATCTCCTTGAGATTTCCACTTGCTTGCAAGGACTCAAGATAATGTGAATAAGTGGGATATAGTGCCTTGCCATAAGATATGAGAGGAAAGTCTATTTCAACACTAGTGTTTTGCATAATATATATTAATTTTGATGCTAAAGCAAAAGGGTCATCATTTTTCAATTCAAGAATGAATAGTTTAATCATCAATTGGACAAATTCAAGTTCAAAGTGTGATTCATACAATTCTTTAAACTTCTTCAAGGAATCATAAGCATTTGAGAATGGTGAAATATGGTGACTCACCTCTTCATTTACAGATGCATCAATCAAGGCATAGGCCTTCTTGTTCTTGTTTTCCCAAATGGAAATCTCCTTATCTAATGTGGGATTTGCAGGTTCATTATCTTTGTCTCCTACACAAAATCCTTTCCACAACACATTGAAAATGAGAGTGTGTTTTATCTTCCTTGACCATTCAAGATAGTTCTCTTTTCCTGAGATAAATACTCCAAAGATAGATATCAACGAATGCATTTTAAAATGTATATTCTATAAAATGTACTCTGCTTCCAAAAAATATTTTTTACTTGTGGTGGTTATATGTTTAAAAAAAATTAGTCTTTTATATAAGAGAGGTATATTTGGGGGAGGGAGTATATGGGAGAGGGTATATTTTGGGGAGGGAGTATATGGGGTGTTATCTTTGATAACACTTAGAGATAGTTTGGAGTTAATTTATCAAATTAGCAATGTTATTAAAATTTCTGAAAATAAAAATAAATGTACAAAATGTCAATCTGGTCACCTAGTGAGTGTGTAGATTCAACA
This sequence comes from Pinus albicaulis, assembly GCA_034641835.2. Classification (NCBI taxonomy): domain Eukaryota; kingdom Viridiplantae; phylum Streptophyta; class Pinopsida; order Pinales; family Pinaceae; genus Pinus; species Pinus albicaulis. The sequence goes on along the minus strand of CM076578.1, from coordinate 1,733,767,565 downwards.
TGAGTCCAAGTGGGGTCCATAGTATAAGTTAGAATCCAAATCATTATTTGTGTTGGTCTAACTTATTCATGATTAATTTTTAGCCACTTTTGTAAAAAATTGTAGCAAGTCCAGTTATGAAAATAGAGTATTTGCCACGAAAGCTCCTGAAACTTCTGTAGCAAATCCGTCACTTTTGCCACCTGTTATGCTACGAAACCCTGTTTATTAGTAACGGTCCATTTTTAAAAAATCATGGGTTAGAGTCTCGAAGGATTACGATTAAATGTCAGAGTTCACCTTTTTTTCTCCAAATGTTCACATTGCAAAGCACACTTTCTATCGTTCTCATTCTCCCTTTCATTTTAAAATGGTTTCAATGTCATAGAGAGGTCTAGCTGTCATTAGGTAAAATTGCAGGTGGCAAGAAGGAGCTCATCACATGTTGAAACCATGGCACATAAGAAACAATACAAAGAAGGCTCTATGGTACGTTATGAACCCACAAACATGAAGCTTTTGGAAGAAGACCATGTTTTCAAGCGTTCATTTGCTAGCGTTGGACGTCTAAGTTTTTGCCAGAAGTTGCAGGGTTTCCATGGACATATTGCGAAGGATTTTTCTATGAATTTCACACGAACAGAAATGAAGGTTGGCATGTTGAATTTTGTAGTGTCCCCTAATACAATTTCGCGTGCTACATAGATTCCTAGGTCTAGTGAGATGTGGTACTTCAAGGTTCAGAAGTTCTAGCTACTCAACTGTGATGAATTTTTCAAGGATGAATAGAAAGGAATTCACATGCCTACTGGAATTTCTAGGGTTTGCCTTAAAGAACATTTTTCCAAATTTTTTATGGTCATCCAAAAATATTTTACATGTGAAGAAAGGTTTAATATAGTTTACCAGTATCACTTCAGACTGCTATTACATTTTACAGGTAAACAACCTATGGATATTCTTTTCTATATTTTTATGAGTTTAGGGAAGATGGCTGATAAAGTCCAGGCCAAACCTAATGCTAGAAATACTTCTCTCTTCCATGACAACCTCATCAAATTTCTTGTTTTATAATAGTTGAATACATTAAACAAATATTGGCTTGCTTTCTTTTTCTTGAGTGGTTATGAGCTAGATGTTGTTACCTTGTCTAGAAAATAAAATCTCAGTGAACAACTCCAAGGGAAGAGAAAGAATCAGAAACATAACATATAGGAAAGACTTCCACAAGTACAGGGAAAATGATGACTAGAAATCAAAGTAAAGGGAAAGGTAAATTAGCTGATATTCCAGAAGTAATTCAACTTGAATAAAGTCCAATTTTGCAGCCTTTGTAAGTGACAGAGACATAAATTTAGAAAAAGAACAAGAGAGCTAAGAAACTTGAGTTTACACAAGAGGAACATGGTTTCATTTTCAGACCAAGAAAGCATGTAACAAGATCAATGCAACAAACAAACAAAAATACCACAATTGCCCTTCGAAAAAGAAGATTCAGGAAACAAAAGACAAGGAAAAGAATATGTGCAAGAAAAAATCCAAATAGAAGTTTTAGAGGAACAAGTGAGAGAGGCTAGATAAGAAGTGATAGAAACCAAACTAGAAGGTAAGGAGTTGAAAAAGCAGGTGTCAAAGCACCTAGACTTCTATGAAGAAGTTGCAGAAAAATCCATAAGGATGGTGAAGAGGACTCTACCATTGCACAAGATGTTAAAGCATATGTACAAAAGGAACAAATGGTTACAGACAGAGAGAAGTAAGTTTCAAAAAAAAAGACAAATAATTTGAAACTCAAGTAGAGCTAATAAAAAATAAACTCTCAAAAAACAAATTTTAAGCTTTTAGCTGAAGCATCAAACACCCTTTGAGTATGGTAAAATTCTCACATTTTTTCTTATACTATGCTAAATCAATAGTTTTAGCAATAAAAATGGTTAGAGAGACTATAAGGAGTAATAAGAAGGTAGAAAAATCATAAGAAAAAAAAAAAATCAAAGTATTCAAACTTTCGTAGCAACTCCCCATAGTTAAGCTGAAAATCTGCTACAAAACTGCGGTAGCATATCATTGATGAAAATGCAAGTGAAAATTTCAGATGAAGGAGTTCTAATGCTATGAATTCAGCTAAAATGCATAAGATAAGACTTTAGAACTTACCGAAAGATCAGAGAAATACTAGAGGAATATTTTTGTAGGTTGCTACCAAAATTTGCTATGAAACTGTCAAGCCACTTTTTCTGCGTTATAAATTTTGATTTGTCATCAGACAACAGGGAAATTAGATGGGTTACAGGGCATAAGGGTATCCACATCATTAGACAAGAAACTCCTATTTTCCTGGAACACAAGTCAACAAAGTTAACCATGTCAGCACATCCACGTTGCAGGAGTACATCATCAAATTCAACAGACACAACATCTGGTTTGATTCGATAAGGTTCAACAACAAAAATTTTGAAGACTCTTAAATTGATAGAATCCTATTTGAATTCAAATTGTATCAAAATAGAAAATCCCTAAAAAATCTCAATATATTTAGTAAATCAAATAGGATATTATCTCTTAGCCTGATAATTGAATCTGGCCCTAGGTGGCAGATTTTGTAATTAATGGCATACGAAGATAGTTCTCTATATATTTGTAATTGTTTGACTCTGCAATGGATCGAGAGGGGGAGAAAGACGTAGAAATTTAATACTAAATACATGTATGCCCTGGATTCTCCTGATCTAACAATATGCTACTGTTAAATACATAATTTCTTCTACAAATATTTGTGGAATTTAAAACACAATCACCAATTACAATATCATGAAGAAAGATCAATCACACACAACACAATAATTTAAGGGAAAACTTATAGCTAAAAACCCCACTATCTTCTATTGTATATTATATCATGGATCATGAAACAATCACATACAAAGCTCTAATCCAAGAGCTCTCAGTACATAAGCTAATTGTCTCACAATGTCATACAAAAATTGGCAAGTTCCTTAGCCAATTTACTGTCTCCAGACAACTTGCCTCCACTGCGCAATCCCAGCAGATAACAATCCATGAATGACTACAATCTTGCCTTCCTTGATTGCCCCATCCTCATGGGCACATCCAATGTGTGTGTGGTTGCATGTGTGCAACCGAATAATGTCACAACTGATAGTTTACTTCCCTTTCACTTAGAATTCAACTGGGTCTCCACTAGATCTGACATGCATGCAGTTAATAATAGTAAATCTTTAGTTGCATGTCAGACCACTGATTGTGAATTAATTAATAATTAATTCACTTGATCTCTCACTAGTGTATCTTAACCGAGTTAAACTACTTTACAACTTGCATAACTGCACTTCCAACTCTGTTACAACTTCGAATAACTCAGTTACAACTAAGTAAACCTGCATGTCCCACCAACCAACCACTTAACTCAAAATTCCTTTAGCTAACTGATTTTCCACTTCAGTTAACTATTTCCAAGTGCTCATTGAGAATAGAATATAGTTTATTGTCCAACTAATATTAAGGGATAATAATAATAAACATGCATCTATAAATAGACAAGAAATCTATAAATAAAAATACACCTAAAAATAGCCTGAGGCTCCTTCCTAGTGTAGGTGCTTCATTTTCACTAGGATCTTCTTGTTGAATCTCAACGTATTTTGTACATTTTTATCCAGTTAATATATTTTGCAGCAATACTCTGTTTTTAATTCAAGATTCATTTTTGGTTTTATTCCATCCATTCATGTTTTATATTATCATCTTTCATAACTTGTTTGATTACTTGGAATTAAATGTAATGTTGCTCCAACTTCTTTCAAATTCTCTGTGATTGGATGTAAATTTCCACTTCACATTAGTTAAACCAAAAGTGCTTTAGTTTCCACAAAACAAAGTTTGTCTGTGATTAAAGTTTTCTTTTAACTGACTCCATTCCCAATGGTGGTAATTATCACACTTTCTTTCACCTGAAAAATCATACAAAGATCCAGAGTTAGCCATCTGTAATTGAGCTTATTTAGAGCAGTATCTAGTATTTCTTGAGAAAGCCCTCTCATGCTAGAAAGACTAACTTCTAGTTATCACTGGTTTAAAATAATTACCCTTGATTGAGAGTTGACACAACCCAACCTGTCATATCAAGTCGTAACATGGGGAGGATATATTTTGGGGAGGGTTAGATGAAATGGAGGGAATGTTATATAAAGTATGGCTAGAAGTATTTTTGAGAGGCCAACCGAGATGAGCAGGTTTGAAGGAGTGGGAGGTCGCATGACCAAGGGTGTAGCGTAGGTGTCATGGAGGTAACCAAGAGAGCCACGATGGTGGAGAGTGGTATGGTATGGTGCGTGGATATATGAGGGATATTTCTCTTTTATGGTGTGTTAGTGGAGCGAAGGGAATAGAGAGATAAGAGCTGAGGAGTAGTCACGGTCAGGTTCCGAGAGACTGGGGCACAATCAGGGACCGTTGTGCACTGGAGAGGTGTTTCCAGGAGGTCAAATGCAGAGTATGGAGGACGCATAGGAGTATGTGGTCTGGGAGGTGTTATATAATAGTGTGAGGAGCAGTGTGATACCGCAATATAACAACAGTAATACAGTTAACGTAATTCCGCAACAAAGAGTGGTGTGATCAATAATTGAAATACAACGTAAGACAATCACAGTAACACAACCTCCAAAAACCATTCTAGTTTAGTGATTCACCATATGCAAATCAACCATACATCAACCATTGAAAAAAAAACTTCAACCGAGAGTGCGTGAATGCACACCAGACTTAATAAAATATATTGTACCAACATATTCTCTAAAGATTGAGATAATGTAAGGTCGTTCAGTCTTCTACCAAACACAAAGAGTCCAACACCATGCTCCAGGGAATAAAATACTACAAATTCTACGCAGGGATTTGAAAAATTGAAAAAAAAAAATGATAAAAAAGAGTTACAAGGGCAGAAAGGGAAGCCAAAAATGGAGCTAGTTTTGATACCATGTCATGACAAGATTTAACTCCAGAATGAAAATTGTGTTTTTGCATCAAGGGTAATAATAGATATATACATGGAGGGAGAGACTCTTGGGATTCATCTCTCAGTGTCTCTTCATATTCCAACTCTTCTTGTTTTCTATTTACATTATGTTACATATTCACCCAATCCCAAGGATTAAGTGTCAACAATTTTAACATTGAAAGGAATATAATAAAAAATCAATTTGGTATTCTAGGTTTGGTTTCCACGAGAAAATATTTGTGTATATTTCATGTTCTCACCATTGTATATTTTTCTATTTTAAAAATCTATCTGTAGGTATTTTTTGTACATGGTTAAAATATATAGTACATACACACTATAAATAGAAAAAACACTTTCCTTAATTAGATAATAGCCTTAAAATAAGGCGAGAAACTCTAAAATCGAGGGAGAGTCTAAAATAGGGTTAACTAAATATAAATGGAGTAAAAAATAAGTTAGAATTGAATCGTAGAGTCCCCCATGCAACTTCTGACTCATAAATAGCAAAAAACCTCCAAAAATAAGACCGGAAGTTAAAAGGATAAGCTTGGTAAGTGAATGGGTCAAAGGAAAATAGCTAGAGTGGTAGATAGTGGGTTTAACTGTCCCTCCACCCAGGTTTCATTATCAGACACATGTTAGCATGGGTGGAAAAAATTTGAACATGTTCAAAATCATGATGAGTAATTCCTAAAGCCCAAAGGGGAAAGAAGATTTGAATATATTTATATTGAGGTGAATAATGGCAGTTGTTGTGATTCAACTATGGCTCATGCCCAGAAAATTATCCAAAGTTACCATTTTACCATTGTAAAAAAAAGGTGAATGGATAAGGTTGCAGATAAGGTAGTCTCCCTAAATAAGAGAGAGAATGTGCATTAGTAATTAGGGACCTTGGGGATAAGGTAATGCAAAATAATGAAGAGGAAATCACAATGACACTACCTAGTTAGTGCCCAATCACTACTACACATAATCTAGTTAGTTCCCAATCAATAATACACATCATTCTAGGTGGCATCCATTGTTAAAAATAGACTTACTAAAAATAGGAAAAAGTTAAAAATAGAAGATGATATAGAATGGTAGGGAATGTCTAATAGATGAAGAAAAGTGTTCATATGTAGACCTAATGTTTGAGAATGATTTTTTGATGCAATTTTTGGGATTTATGTAGAGGAGCACAACACAAAAGGGTACCGTGCAGGAAGGTAGGCAAGGGTCAACACACGTAAATACAAAGAATAGGAAAATACATTAGGCTTATTTTGTGAAAAAAAACTCACTGAAAGTAAATTAGTGTGTAAAATTAGTAATTAAATAGTATACAATTTGAATCAATCAGATTGGCCAAGAAATGAAGCCTGGGCGTGCATTTTAGTGTAGCAAGGAAATTTTGGCCTGTTGCACAAAAATGCACACCCAACCTTCATTTCAAGGCCAAATTGAATGATTCAACCTGGATATTATTTTTTTACTCACAAGTAACATTAATACACCTAAAGTTTTCTAATTTATTGATATGAATGTCAAATTTTATGTAAATGAAAGTGATGGAGCAATCATAATTCATGGTTACCCCAAAAGTGTCAATAGTTTGTGAATAAACTTACTGGAAGAAAACTAGTGTGTAAAATTAGTAATTGTATAGTATACAATTTGTTTGTGAATAACAAAAACTTAGTGGAAGAAACTTGTGTGTAAAATTAGTAATTGTATAATATACAATTTGATTCATTCATATTGGCCAAGAAATGAAGTCAGGGTGTGCATTTTAGTAAAGCAAGGCAATTTTGGACTCCTTTACAAAATTGCATGCCCAACCTTCATTTCAAAGCCAAATTGAATGATTCAAATTGGAAACTATTTTTTTACTCATCAGTAACATTAATAAATTTATTTTTATTTTTATTTTTTAATTTAGTGATTTGAAGGCCGAAGTTAATGTAAATGAAAATGTTGCAACAATCGCAGTTCATAGTGTCACCCCGAAAGTGTCAAAAGTTTGTGAACAACAGAAACTCACTGGAAGTAAATAACGTGTATAAAAATTACTAATTAAATAGTATACAATTTGAATCAATCAAATTGGCCAAGAAATGAAGCCTAGGCCTACATTTAAGTGAAGCAAGGCAATTTTGGCCTGCTTCATAAAAATGCATGCCCAACCTTCATTTCAAGGCCAAATTGAATGATTCAACTTGGAGAGTATTTTTTTACTCATAAGTAACAATAATACAACTAAAATTTTCTAATTTAGTGATCTGAAGGTTGAATTTGATGTAAATAAAAGTGTTAGAGCAATTGCAGTTCACGGTGTCACCCCAAAAGTGTCAACAATTTGTGAACAATAGAAAATTACTGAAAGAAAATTAGTGTGTAAAATTAGTAATTATATAATATACAATTTGAATCAATAGGATTGGCCAAAAAATGAAGCTCGAGCGTGCATTTTAGTGAAGCAAAGCAACTTTGGCACACTTCACAAAAATGCATGCCCACCTTGATTTAAGGCCAAATTGAATGATTCAACTTGGAGAGTATTTTTTTACTCATAAGTAACATTAATACAATTAAATATTTTTATTTTTTCACATATATATTTATGTTGTTTAAGAATACTCCAAATTGCATAGATTTCACAGGTTAAAAGGAAGGGTTTGTGTGCCTCCAATAAATGCACACTGGGACCTGTAATTAATTGGCACTGATATAATGATCGTTCCATCCTATGGGTTTGAAAAATTGTACCTCATTTTTGTGGTGTAACATTACTCTAATGGGCCTCAGTCTTGTGGTGTAACAACCCTCTAATGGGCCTTAGTATTGTGGTGTATAAATGCCCTAATGGGCCTTAATCTTGTGGTGTAATTGTACGCGAATGGGCCTCGGTTCTTGGGTATGAAAACAACATGTTTGGGCATTCTTATTTGTGATATGAGAAAATATTATGACAGGGATATGAAGGAGATATGATGAGCCTTATGAAATAAATATCATGACAGAACTATGACAAAGATATCATGACAACCTATGATTGTTTAACTGAATTGGTTTTTTTTTTTACAAAGTCGGTTGTTGATTATATTCCAGAAAAAGAGGGGAGCAGGAGCTCCATTACATCCGAGCTATAAAGGGTGCGACAAAGGAGGAGTATCACACCAAAAACCCAACCTTCTGGAAAGTGGTCGATATTACTATATTTAACCCCTGACTTTTTATAAATCCTAACAAACTGAAACAACATGATAGTGAATTTAAAAGACATTTTACATAATAGAAAGGATGTCCCTACCCTGCAGGAAGAATGGAGTGGAGTCATCCCCTTTTGTTTTGCTGCTCACTAGAGTTATCCGGGGTCCCGAGGTTGCTGTCCAAGTTAGTGTTGGCTGCTTTGTTGGTGCTTGTGCTTGGCGCAGTTCCTTTTCCCATCATGTAGCGAAGGCTTCCCAGAGCTTCTTCAATATGCACGAAACGGTTGTTGACTCCTATAAACTGTTCTGTGAGGGAGTGAGCTATGTAATGGAGAATTTTAATGTCCGAGACATGCTTCTCCTGGGTGATCTTGATCTCTTCCTTTATCTGCTCCAGTTCTGCTTGCATGTCGGAGCAGTGGAAACAATTCTCACTTTTCATGTTGACTATAGGAAGATAAGATTGAACAGAATCTGTAACAAGAGGAGCGAGGGGAGGGGAGGATATGGGATCCAACAAATATAGGAAATGTCTACGAAATACGGTGCAGGAAGATAATAGCGTCGCACAGACAGGAGGCACAGAAACGTCGAGGCTAGAGGGGAGAGAGTGCTGAATAGGAGTGGGAAAGGAGGAGTGTTGAGTCAGAGCACCGAATAGAAGTGGGAAAGGAGGAGTGTTGAGTCAGAGTGCTAAAAAGAAAGCAGGGGAAAGCGAGTGATACAGAGGGACAAGGAGAGAAATAAATAGGGGAGAGGAAGGAGGGGAGCGAGAGGAGGGAAGAGGGGATAAGGAGAGGGGGGGGATAGAGTCACATGATAGAAGAGGGGGGAGGGATGGAAATGACAGAGGGTCAGAAATGAAATTGAGAAGGAAAAAATATTGAAGCAGGCCATTGCGAAAAGGGAGGACATGGGAAAAATCAAGGGATTGGGGTGATTTGAGAGGTACCTTGAGAAGAGATAAGACCAGGGTGTTTGGAGCAGGTTGAGCTGGCCAAAGAGTCAAAATTTTTGTTATTACCTCTGAGAATGTGATAGAAGGCTGTATCCCCAATGCTTTGGGATAGGATGCAGTTTCTGAGTATGAGTCTATTGAGAGAAATGTTGGGGGACATTGAGGAATTCAACATCATTCGGATAACAATGGAGGAGTCTCCGAACACCAATACATTTTTTATTTTGAGCTTCTTAATTAATTGGAGACCTTGCATCAGGGCATATTCTTTTGCCTTATTGTTCCACATTAGGCCCAAACCCCATTCGAAGGAAACAATGTGTTTTCTATGTTCGTCCATGATGAGGCCCCTCGCGCCAGCTGCCCCAGGATTTGACTTTGATGCACCATCAAAGAAGAGCTTGGGTCGATGGATACCATCGAGCCATTCTAAGAATTCTTTCTCTTTTAGTCTTACCTTCCATTGGTTGTTATAATTTGGTTGCCTTGCTAGAGGCCTTTGGTAATTAGGGAGGTGGTTGAGCATGCATCTGAAAATTTGTCTTTCATCAACTTGCATGTCGTTAACATTGAAGTAGCTATTGTTCTTTGCAAGGATGGCTTCAAAAATTAGGCTTTGGGTCTTGATCTGTACCTTTCTCACATAAGGTTTTTGATCTCGGAAGATGAACTTGTTTCTCATAAGCCATATATTCCAAAGGAGAATATAAGGTAGAGTGTCCCAAATTATTTTGATTATGTTTTTTTTAATTTTTGGTGCAGGGATGTTTCTTTTTCCACATAGCTATGGAGTCTATAACAGAGGTATTTTCTTCAATCTCCATGATAAGGGGAGGGGTGATAAATTTCCAACAATTTTGAGCAAATGAGTAGCTAACAAAGAGGCGTTGTATAGAATCCTTTATAACATTGCAGAGGGGATATCTGGAGCCCCCCTGGATGCCTTTCTTTTGCAGGTTGTCTGTTGTTGGGATCTTCTCCCTTGCTAAGGTCCAAATGAAATTTTTTATTTTGGGAAGTGCTTATGATTTCCATACCTGCTTCCAGACAACCCACGATGGAGAGGATGAGAGATCACCATGAAGGATCTTGTATCCTGCTTTTATGGAGTAGGAAGACCTGTTGAGGTCCCATCTGAAACCGTCTTCTTCTCCCATTGCCAGGGGAGCAACGCCATTGAGCATACTCACGAGCTTTGATCTGTCATTTTGAAGATGTGAAGGTAGGTTTGGAAGCAGCCAACCATCCCAAAGATGATTGGCTTCGTTCCAGGTAGAGATTTGATTTAGTATGTTGATGCCAAGTCCTTGGAGGTGGTGTTGAATGCGAATTAGTACTAAATAATTTTCCAGGGGTGGATTCGCCATGATCTTATCATTCCATATGTTAATGTTGAGGTCCCCATGGGGAAATTTGGAAATGTGGTCATGCAGGAATGCTAAAGATTTCTTGCAGAGAGACCAAATGTGGGAACATGGTCTGCTGGGGATGGATTGGTCCAGTAAGCACTGTCTTGGGGTAGAGGTATTTCCACTCCAGAACTTGTTTCTACCATGACCATTTCCCTTCTATAAGCCTCCAAACAATTTTACCTCCAAAGGCCAGATTCAGTAATTGAGGAATGCGTATGGCAAGGCCTCCATTCTCATACATATCGATGACATGTCTCCATTTTACCAGATTGAACTTCCTTTTTTCTTGCTTGCCTCCTTGCCAAAAAAAAATCCCAAGGATGGCCTCCATTTTGTTATGAATACTGATTGGAGCTTACAGTAAGGAGAAATGGTATAGAGGAAGTGCCTTAAGAATAGATTTTATTAGGACTAAGCACCCAACCATGTTGAGCCAAGAGGCTCCCCATTGAATAATTTTCCTCTTCATCTTATCAAGAGTGATGTTCCACACCTTATTTCTCATCGATCCACTGCTTACTGGCATCCCAAGATAGTTGAAGTATTTCTATTTCCATTTGCGTGGGACTCCAAAAATTTGAGCTATGCTATGAATTTTTTTCTAGGTGGCATTCTAGACATATATACAACTTTTAAAGGAATTGAATTATCCTCCAGAGTATTGCATGAATACGTCGAGCAGGCTTTTGAATCTTCTGGAAACTATGCATGAGGCCCCTCCCATCAATAAGGTATCGTCAACAAATTGCAAGTGATTCATGTTTTTTGTCCCATTGCAGAATTTTATGCTAGTAATTCATCCCGATGTGCGATTGAAGTCCAAGGCTATGCTGAAGGATTCAACCATGAGGATGAAGAGGATTGGGGAAATAGGGCATCCTTGCCTGAGTCCTTTAGAAGATTGGAAAAAATGAACTGGTATCCCATTGACGAGAGGGGATATCCAAGGGAGAGAGATGCAAGCTTGTATAAGAGAGATGATTTCTTCATTGAATCCCATTTTTCTTAGGACTAAGAAGAGGAAGGAGTGTATTACTCTGTCAAAGGCATTGGCAAGATCCAACTTTAGCACAAACCCCTTTTCCATTTTGCTCATACGAGAATTTATGGCTTCTTGGACCAGCAATATAGAATTAGATATTTGCTGGTTGGCTAAGAAGCCTCCATGATTTTATGAGATTAGGCTGGGGAGAAAGGATTTGATGCAGGTAGCAAGGATTTTTGTGATGATTTTGTAAGAGGAATTGCATAAGGATATAGGGTAGAATATAGAGAAGGAAGAAGGACAAGCTTCTTTGGGTATGAGGGCTAGATAGTTCGAGTTGGTGAATCCTCCTATATTTTTATTTCTTTGGCTCCAGTGTATCATTTTGATGAGATCCTTCTTGATTACCTCCCAAAAGCTAAGATAGAAGCTAATAGAAAACCCATCCGGTCCTGGAGCTTTGTCCGGTTGAAGAGTCCATATCGCCTAAATAATCTCATATTCGCCAATATCTTTGGTTAAGAAGGCATTTATTTCTTCAGTGATCATGGTCGGGGTGTGTCTCAATAGATCTTCATAATCCTCTATCCCCTTGTTTTTTGTTAAGAGTATTTTATAATGCTGGTGCGCTGCCAATTTGATCTCAACTTGATCGTTTAAGGTGTTTCCCTCATCGTCTTTTATAGCTGTGATAGTGTTTTTGGAGGTTTTGATTTTTGATTGATTGTGGAAAAATGTGGTATTGTTGTCCCCTGCTTGGAGCCAGAGACTTCTGGATTCAATCCTCTGTTTTTCTTCCTCCTTTCTGCTCGAATTTCACATTTACTAATACAATTCCCTCTCTTGAATTTTCTTTTCCTTGGTGATGACTTTATCCTCTATTTCATTTTGTGTCTCCTCTAACCTCCGTTTGATATCCTGCTTGACCAAGTTTGGTTCTCTGTAATGCTTTTTTGCCCATTTTCGAAGAGTTGTGCGGACGAGCTTTAATTTTGTCTCCCATCTGAACAAAGGAGACCCTTCTACCTGTGCATGCCATGTGCTTTCAACAATTTCTCTAGCCTCCTGGAAGTCACACCATAGCGGATTAAAGTGGAAAGGTAAGGGCCCAAAATTTGATTGCGCGCCTAAGAACGAAGAGATGAGGTAATGATCCGAAGTCGAGCACGGGAGAATAGAGGAGGTGTCAACGTTTAGAAGGGTGATGAGAGAGACCACCACAAGAAAGTGATCCAGTTGCTCCATTATGTTACCTGGGCCAGTCTTGCGATTGTTCTAGGTGTAGTTTTGATTCCTTGGTATTATATCCACCAGATCGTGATCTCTCATAATGCGTTCCAGCTGATCTCTTGAGGGACCGAGAGTAAAATTTCCCCCTCTTTTCTCCTTTGGGTGCATAACCAAGTTTAAATTGCCTCCAATGATAAAGTTGATGCTGCCTGCACTTTCCATATTAGTCTGGAGAGAACACCAACACACTTCTTTGTCACGATAGTGATTTAGCCCATATATGTTGTAAACATTTATCACGACGTCTTCTTGCACATTTTGTAACTTGGATTTTATCTAGTGCTGGGTCTTTGAGAGTATTTGATGTTTCCATGTATTCTTATTCCGGATTAGAGCTATTCCTCCTGATGCACCTCTGGATCCTAGAGTTGTTCCTGAGTAGTGCTTAAGTTTTCTTATGATTTTTTCCTTATCATTTTCTTCCTGTTTGGTTTCTTGTATGAGAATTATGTCTGGTTTTCTTGATTGATGATGTCTTTTAGGGCATTGGTTTTAGAGGGATGCACTAATCCCCTACAGTTCCATGTGATAGATTTCATTGCTTAAGGGTTGAGGGTGTAGACCCAATATTCCATATTAAAGTTTGTTGACTTGATTCTTTATTACTGTGCCCTCCAATAAAGGAGTCTATTGGTTGTTGCGTTCCTAGAGCTATATCCTTCTGAGTTGCCTCATCTTTGTGGTGCTTGGTTGTTTTCCTTCCTTACCCTGATTTTTTTTATAAGTCTAAGATAGATCCTAGATACTTATCCGCATTTCTTGTGATGATCTGGGCAAAGTAAGGTTCGAAGGATGAGGGTGGTGCTGATTTGGAGGGAGGAGGGGGGATAAGCCAGGAGGGGGGGGGGGGGATGGAATGAGGGATATTATTCTAGAGATTCCAAAGTAGAGAAAGGGTTTGAAAAGATGGGTTAGGTTGAGGGTTGGGAGGAGACCAATGAGGGTTCAGGAGGAGGAGGGTTGCTAGGGCTGACTGAAAAATGGGGGGGATGAGAGGTCCGAGGCACCGAGTTTTTAGAATTGGAGGATGGTCTTTTCTTTTTGATAAATTCCCACTAGGGTTCGGGGTTGCTTGAGTTTTCTATATCAATCAATTTCGGGCATCTATTTCCAAAATGACCATATTCATGACATACCTTGGATTTGAACGACATTTGTTCATAATCCAATTGTTGTATGTGCGTCCAGTTATCCACCTTCAACTTGATTGCTTCCAGAAGTCCCTTGCCAAGATCTACCTCAACACAAATTATGGTGCATGCATGCATGTTGTCCTTCAGTTCACTTCTGTCTATGAACTTTCCGACTGTGTTCCTGATTGCACTTACAGAGTCGTCCCCCCAAGAATGAAGAGGAAGGGTGGGAAGCCGAACCCAAATCGGGACAACGTTTGGGACGTCTAACTCTGGATCAAAATTCAACGTCCATTTGTTCAGATAGAGCCCCCTGGTATCCAAGAAGTAGGGGCCATTTCAGAAGATTAGATCTTTGTCTTCCTTATTGTCAAAATGAAAGGTGAAGAAACACCTGCCACAAAATCTGATGGACATTTTCCCTTGCGTTTTGTCTAGCCAATTACACTCCAACCATTTCTAGACGGTCTTTGGCGAAGGCCATAGGCCCATAAATTGTCCCACAAACCCTTTCTCAGCAAGGGAGAGAACTTCCATTTGAGGGGTTTCCGGGTGCAGAGAGACTTCCTGGATTCCATCCAATTTCTTCACAAATTTCAAGGTTACAGGCAGCGGGCGCGGGGGGTCGAGGGAGGCGATGAGGGCCGAGAAGGTCGAAGCATGGTCGAGGGGAGCTGCCTCCTCTAGGATGGACTCCATAGGGGCCATGGGAGCCTGAGGCATGAACAACGATGGGGGAGCTAGGGCGCGGAGGCGGTTGCACGTGAGCTCGCATGAGGTCAGCAATTTCTTGCACCAGCTTGTTTCACTACATTGTTATTGTTGATGTTCTCTCTATGTAATTGATTATGATGATAAGGGGTGAATGCAATGTAAAAATGTTTTAAAATGCAATTATCTACAGTTTAGACTTATAACCTTATGAAAATTAATGTTATTAGCACTCTATCGGCTAATGGTTAATGATGAATAGGCTTGAGTAAATGTTGAAAAATGCAATAAATTATACGGTTGTCAAATCTGGTCCATAAAATTAAACATCCATGTGGAGAGAGGAAAAATTATATTTCACCTATGGATGGTAATGAACCTATTTTCCCTATTGAAAATATCGATAGGTTTGTAATTTTAGTTTTTTGTTTCTATTTTGATTTTAAAGTGATTGTTGAGTTGCATTGTCTTTTCAAATACTAAAAAAAGCTTTGTCCCTATAATCCTCTTATTGTTTTCTTTTTCCTTTGGTGTGGTAGTATTAATTCTAGCAACACTTGGAGTCTTATATTTTGGAAAGTCCTAGATACAATCATGCCATGGCTAGCTATCCTCCTCTTAGATGGTGTCATAATGACATGATGCATGAGATAGGGAAGGAGATGAGATACCTAGCCAGTCAATTGGAAGGATTGCATAAGGACATGTTCTAAATTAGTACCTGTATGGAATCCCAAATGAAGACAAATGAAGAGTCTGAAGGGTAAATAATTCAAGGAACCTAGTTATTTAATGAAAGGTATGGTGGGAAACATTCCATCGATATATTGCCCTAGGATGATGCGATTTATCCTATCATGTTCCAACCATCTTCCAACCAATTTTACAATTAGAATGTACAAAAATTTTCGTTGGATAAATATGGCAAATAAGGGTATGTTGCCTCTACTCTATGTTGCAAAATAAAAAATATGTACAAAAAAATTGAAGAAAAAAAGAGAAAAAAATTGCATATAGGGAACTAAAAAAAAATATTCTATGTAAAAGTTCCCATACCAAAATTTTATTTATATTTGTACCAATCCTAACCTATCAGGTTAAAAGCACGTGATATAAATATATAAAAGTGGGTCTGACATGTATAAATATAAAAATTAATGAGTGGGGTACATCATTTCTCATTGGAATCATCTCGAGGAATCAATGGCTTCCCAACAAGTTAAAACAATCGAAAGTTATGGGATAAGGACCCATAAAAAAGTAGGATGGCTAAACAACCCATCTCTAGATCAATGGTCATGATCCCTTCTGATAGGTCCTGTACATTTTTCACAAACCACTATAGGGACCTATCGTAAGTGGTTTATGGTTTTTTGCAAAACCACACAACACAAGTTAGCGACAACTCATGTACTTGTCAGGAAAGCTAGGCAAGCAAGCGAGCCCTCTCACATCATCAATCTGCCTCACCCCTCCACGTCATCTTCCATACATCCACATCATGCTTTTTTACCCCTTACGCCACCAAATTTTATTATGTTTTTCCTAGTCAAGTACGCAAAATAGAAAGGGATGTTTCGCCTGTCATTTTATTTGTCCTCCAGTTATAGAGTTACGGTGACCAACGTCCAAAGGGTACATTGTCAATTCCACATCAGCATTCAGTCCTTCATTGTCTCCGATTACCGAGTAAATTATACTTTTGTGTTTCTTGTTTTCCCTTTCTTTCAAATTGTAAACATGGAGAAAACCCCAAAATTCACTAAAAGTCCTGCAATCTCCATGTCATCTGTCCATATACCCCTTATGGACATAGACGCTGAAGTATATGATTCTCGTTGCTCCTTTGACCTTCTGGAGATTTGACAGGACATTCTCGAATGTTCTAGTGACTCATATAACCTTCTCTAAGTTGTCCAGACTGACCTTTATCATGTTACTTTTCCACATACCTATAATTTCCATGAATTTGTGAGTTGGTTAGTGTCTTCCCTTGTCCCAAAAAGGAATTTTGTTATGTCTTATTTAGAGGAGAGTATTTTTGAGGTCACTCTAGAGCTAATACACAAATCTTTTAATTTTCTTGAATTTGAGAATCCCAAGAGATTTTTAGATGATTCCTTACTCCATACTTATAAACATCTTTTTAAAGAGAATAAGGAAAGTCTGGTTAAACTCATTCTACCACCAAATTCCCAATTTCCTTCACTAGTAATAAATTAGCCAACAACCTTATTTTCTAAAGTTTCACAACATGTCTTAGCTATAATTTTGTCTCTTTTGGGAGAAGATGATACTAGGATGGTAAATGAAAAAGCCCCAAGGTTTTTGAGTTTGATGTTGCAACCATATACTATTTTAGACATTCCTTCTTATTTAGCCACGTCTATCATTTTTCAGTTTCAGAACTTTCATATTCTTAGTTACTTTAGATACCCTTATGTTTTGGTCTATCTATTCTTGTTTGTGCATGTTGATAAGTTCAATCATCCTTGTTTGAGTATGTGGGATTCAGGCAATCAAAATAAATATATGGTTGAATGGACTAGTATTATTAGAAGGAAAGATAATAATGATGCTTTTCTCCATTATTTATCATTATTCATGGCCACTGTCTATTATATCTTGAACAACCAGTAACCCCCAAGAATTTTACCTAGAGAAAAAAGAGTTATTGTAACTTAGTAAAGACACCTGAGTGGGGGACTGGTATATTTTTGAATACTACACTGAAATAAGACTATATGGAGCATAAGTGAAACCATATCGGTTGCTGGTATTTTTTCCTATGAGGATAGTTTCTCTTGAGTTTAAGGCAAAGTCTCGATGTTGACCAAGTTCATTTTGTTCTTGCATGAAAAGGGTATATTTTCAATCTAGAGAGGACTGCAGGGAAATTTCTTATAAACAACAAACAAGCCCTTACACAAGTGGAAGTGATGATGAAGGCATTTAGTTTTGACAAACGAGAAAAGTGGAAATATGACCATCACCATAAAATTTCTAATAAAACGGTGGATATTAGTTATGCACCTTATATTCATGAAAGCAAGCTAATAAATGAGAAAATGGAAAATAAATAAAATTGGCTATGTGGCAAGGTGGAACAAAGAATGGATGTTGAAACCCCTATGGTAAAAGAGAAGAGTTTGAAGAGGACAACTCCTTAACAAATAGATGTTGAGATGGATGATTCTGAGTCACATAAGAGGACTAAAATTCAAACAAAGGATGAAGAAGACACACAAATAAAATTAACCTAAGGACCTTCAAATGAGCCTGGTTTTCAAATGCAATTGGGAAATTTAGGGAACACCACCTCTTATTCTATCTCCATTGATTTGGAAACATTCACAATAGAAGAGAATCCTTCTTCATTTGAAACTATGGAGAAGAATTATTAACAAATTAAAGAAAGGAGTTATAAAACAAGAATTAGTATAGCAACACAACTAACAACTCAAGCAACCTCAAGCTATCAAACAAGACTTCTCTACTACGGACAAGAGATAAATCAATTAAAACTTTCTCTTGCACACCGTGCTACTCAATCTATTCCTTCTGGACCAAATTTCAAAACATTTGATTTATCTATTAACGTGGTTGATATTCCCCTTCTCAGCAAGATAAATTTGTACAGACAAGCAGGGGAAATGATCTATAGTGACCTAAGCAAAAGTTCAATGACAACAAGCAAAGAAGAAAATATTTTGGAGAAAGTTTCGAATCAATTGAAGCAGGAAAAGGAAAATTCCATAGCATTACATATCCAAAATGAAGAGTACAAGAATTAATAATTAAAATGGGATAGATCCAAATGATAGGGAAGCCATCAAGAACCTATTATATAACTTAGAACTTGAGGTGCAGTCATTAATGAAGAAGTTAAAAATGCCTTGGACTGAGCAAGCTTAAACAATTGAGTTGGCTCAAGTTGAAAAAAAGAGAGAGTTATTAATAAGAGAATTAGTGGCAGATATTGAGGTCATTCTGAAGGGTGGGACCATGGAGGGAAGCGGAGCGATAGTTTGTGAAAACCCTAGGGCACATGGCTCGGCTTCTTTGTCTTTTGCGGCGGCGGACCATGATTCAGAGGCGCCGCACCGGTCATATGAGCCTGTTTACTTTTGTTTGGTGGCGACCCGCTCATACCCTCTCATCTGCACAGACATCAGGCCACTGTTTGAGGCAGAATACAAACAATTTAGAGGATTACGGGGAATAGAGAGGCGTCCATATCGTGGAGGAATCTCTATTTTACGTTATCACAGTTCTGGATCGGTTTTGGTGGTATTCTTCCAACGGCAACAGATATTTGCATCTGCGGGAAATGGGTACCTTACCTTTCTCAGATGAAGTATTCATCGTGCTTTTTGCTGGGGGTCTCGGCTGTTCCCCCCTGTTCACATCCCTTCTGCGTCGGATGTGCCAAAGAACAAAGGGAGCGGCTGCGTCACTAACCTTGATAGTCGGGTAGGTTCTAAGCGGACTCTATGGCAGCCCTCGGACCTTTCAAGCCAAGCACTGGCCCACGACATGAATGATGTGCCTATAGACAAAAAAATGCAGCCAACATATCTGCAACATCGACCCTCAGGTAGGCTTGAAACCTTACCAAGTTTTCATTAAGCCTCCTGTAGGTAACATCATTATTCTATGGATTCGAACAACAAACTCTATACCACATCTAAAGGAAGAAATCCGGTCTGTGGCGGGTTACCCAGTTCATTCACAGTCACTGATTTTTGGGGGAAAATCTTTAGCTGAACATTGCACTCTTAAAGACTATGCCATTGGCTCTGGATCTTCCATCTGCCTCAACCTTAGACTGAGGGGTGGAATGATGGGCCAAAACAGGGCACAAGGATCCTCCATGGGAGCAGGTGCATCCAAAACAGTTCCCTTAAAAGGTTCATACAGGAATGTATTATAGGGGGACAAAAACAATCCCACAGTACCTGTTGCCCCTGCTGAAAGTTCCACCAAGCCATACATTGTAGAACTGCAGGACAGCGTGCCTGAAATAAATATAGACATTCTAGACATTGATATGCATAGAACTGCCTACGAATCCCAAGCAATTATAGGCAGATTCAACTGCTTCTGGCCCAAACCGATGGAGCTGTTCCATTGGATTTTTACAAACTGGACCATGGAATGTGAAATACACCTATGTTCTAAGGGATTTTTCATTGTCAAATTTTCATCTACTAAGGCCAGAGATGACATTATCAGCCAGGGACCATGGTTCCGGGGCTCCACGGGACTCTTCATTACACCATGGTTCCCAAATTTTGATGTCAACACCATGGAGGTGACCAAAATGCCGGTCTGGGTAAGGCTCTACAATCTCCCGCTACATTTTTGGAATGAAAATGTTCTTGGCTACATTGGAAACACCCTTGGTAGATACATTAAAACAGACACTCAATGCCTGGAGGAGCGCATATTCACCTTTGCACGAATCTGTGTGGAGGTTGACTTGAGCAAGGGATTCCCAGAGTCCATTATGCTGAACAACAAACAACAGAGATGGACACAGCATTTAGATTATGAGAACACAGCCTTCAGATGTCGGATATGCAGGTGCACAGGACACCTACAAAACTCATGCCCGGCAGCCAAAAGGGATAACAGGAAAAAGAAGAAAACAGGCAAAGTGGCAAAAGGTTGGCAATTTCCCTCTGAAGAGCCAGAACTACAGGAAGAAGAGGTGGAACCAACACCACAAGAGAATCAACAAACAGATACTTCCTTGGGCACACAAGAACAGGAAATGCAAGATCCTCTCGACACCACCACAAAGACTCAGCAGGATATGGTACCTGGAACACTAGACAGTGGGGGATATAAACGAACACATACATCAGACACATCAGACTCTGATAAGGATAATGGAGCACCAACGGAAGAAAATCAGCTCGTCCTTATCGAGACCGCGCCAACACTTGGTGCTTGGCGTAAGGTAGAAAAGAAGAAGGGGAGAAAATCCTAATTG
Source organism: Pinus albicaulis (assembly GCA_034641835.2). Classification (NCBI taxonomy): domain Eukaryota; kingdom Viridiplantae; phylum Streptophyta; class Pinopsida; order Pinales; family Pinaceae; genus Pinus; species Pinus albicaulis. The sequence goes on along the minus strand of CM076578.1, from coordinate 1,733,746,882 downwards.
TATCTCTTTTGCTTTTTTATTTTGCGGCATTTTGAATGTCTTTGGACATATATCAGCTCATACAACATGTAATTTTGTTTTCTCTTAAATAAAATTACGAATTTTTTCTTTGTGAAAAAAAAAGAGAATTAGTTGATAAAAATAAATAGATTGTTATTTTGCATGAACACGTGTAGATAATACAACAATAAATTGAAAATCATGTTTGCACCATTGTGGTTCTAGTTGAATCAGATGACCCCTCAAAGAAATTGAGAAAGCTCATGAAAAAGCTTAAAATTTTAGAAGTTTAACTAAAGAAAACCCAAGATGACTTGGTTGTGGTAAGGGAGAAGTTGAACATAAAGGAGAGGTAGTTGAACATAGCAAATGAATATAACAATCAACATACTAGTAAGTATAAGGAAACACAAGATGAAATCAAAGAGTTGAAAACCAAGTTGAAAGGTATTATTTATTTAATCGAGTTTGGACAAATTGTTTGGGATGACAATATTCAAGAAGTTCGTTCTATATGGGAATATATTCATGTAATTACACAACGGAAAATTATTATAAGAGGATCAGAAATGAACATTAATCTATGTAAGAAACAAGTACAAAAAGAAGCACTCAAGGCCAAGAAGATAATTAATTATTTGAATGAAAAATATTCAACATAATTAAGGGAATTGCATATTACAAACAAATTTGGAGTGATCATGGAGATTAGAAAAAATGATTGAGAAAAATATACTTCTCATTCAGGCTAAGAACAATCTAAAGGAAGTTTGAAAGTCAGTTTCTTTGTTTGATTCCAATTTTTTCCAAAGGCAAAGAGTTGGTTTACCCAATTGTTGGAATCAACAAGGGAACTTACTCTCTTGGGAATTGTATGAAAACTAATTAGTGACTATTAAAAGCAGAGCATATACAACACATGAAAAGACTACAATTCTATAGGGAAGAATTGTAGTGAATTATTTGCAGAGGGATTTACAACTTCTTTGGTTGATGAAGACATTGTTTGTTGCTAAACATAATTATATATATCTTTCAAATTTGAATCTTGCATTCCAGAGAATGATTCAGTGCAATTTTCCATATCAAGTGCTTTGGAAGAAATGTGAAAGATTGATTACACCTGTTGAAGTCAAAGTGGCAGAACCAAACACCGCACCTCAAAGTAAATGTTCCTCAAGTCATATGACTTATAAAAAATAAAAAGTTTTATTTTGTAATGTTTTAAAAATCTTTTTAGTTACGTATAGTTAAGTAGCTATACAATTTTTGACAATTACTTGTCACCGATTTTGATATAATATTTAAAAGACACGAGAACCATTGGTAAAGAGTTCAAAGTTTTGGAATTTGGAGCACTTGCTTAATCATTTTGGCTTCCTTAGAGAGAATAATAAAGGTCACCAGGTTGATTCCAATATATGTTAGTATATAGTAGTACGTGTTTTTTCTCTTATGTGTATCCCATTTTCATTTTTCTTCCATGAAGCGCATGTATGCTCATAGCAGATTTATTTGAGAAATTTACAAATTTATTTTATGGATCTTTAAGAATTACAGAGAATAGTTGTAAGTTATGTTCAAAGGCATCTTAATAGGCTCTGCACTATTTCTCCACTTACATTCTTAATCTAAATAATTCACACTTTCATCTTGGAGCTTTGAATTTGGATTCTTTTAAAGGCCCAAATTATAAACCCTAGTCTCCTTTCAGTTCTTATTTCCAACAAATTAACAAAAGTATGTAATTGCTAATATAAGGATAATTTGGGCATAAAGATTCATCTCCGAGATTAAGTTATGTTACACAAGAAAATATTTAATCTCTAGGCATATATTAACAAGTTTTTAACATTCTTTTAAAAGTTTTCAAGAAATTATGTAGATGTCCTAGGAACTGGTTCCTTTCAGCCATGAAGTGTCTCTAAGGTGACAACATCACCAATGTGTTACGATTTACAAATGAGAAGTATTTTATTATTTATACATGACTCAAGAGACCTTTGAAATGTGTGGGGTACATTCCTTCTAACATAGCATGAAGTACATCCTCATTAAATTTGGGTGGAAAATAACTCATCCTCATTAAATTTTCATTGTGCATGAATACTCCAAATTGGATTGATTTTATAGGATAAAAGGAAAGGATTGTGTGCCTCAAATAAATGCACACTAAGACCGGTAATTACTAATTAAATAATATACAATTTGAATCAATCAGATTTGCCAAGAAATGAAGCCCGGATATGCATTTTAGTGAAGCAAGGAAATTTTGTCGCACTTCATAAAAATTCACGCCCAACCTTCATTTCAAGGAAAAAAGGAATAATTCAACTCGGAGAGTATTTTTTTACTCATAATTTGTAACATTAATGCAATTAAATATATTTTTTTTCACATATATATCTATGTTGTTAAGGAATACTCCAAATTACATGGATTTCATAGGGTAAAAGGCATGTTTTGTGTGCCTAAAATAAATGCACACCGAGACTATAATTAATTGGTAGTGATATAATGATCATTCCATCCTATGGGTTTGCAAAATTGTACCTTAGTCTTGTGGTGTAACAATTCCCTAGCAAGCCTCGGTCTTGTGGTGTAACAACACCCTAATGGGCCTCAATTATTTGGTATGAAAATGACCTATTTGGGCCTTCTTATTTCTGATATGAGAAAATAATATGATAAAGATGTGAAGGATATATGTTGAGCCCTATGACAGAGATATCATGATAGACCTATGACAGATATATCATGATATACTTATGAAAGATATCATGACAAACTTATGACATATATATCATGAGAAACCTATTATTGTTTTGCTGCATTATTATTGCTAATTTTTTCTCTTCATAATTGCTTATGATGATATGGGGTAAATGCAATGTGAAAATGTTTTAAAATCAATTATCTACAACAAAGACTTCTAGCCCTAAGAAAACTAACACCATAAGTTCTCTACTGGTTAATGATTAATGATGAATATGCTTGAGTAAATGTTGAAAAATGCAATAAATTATATGGTTGTCAAATCTGGTCCATAAAATTAAACATCTATATGGGGAGAGAGGAAAAATTATAGGTAACCTATGGATGGTATTGAACGTATTTTCCCTGTTGAAAATATGGATAGGTTTGTAATTTCATTTTTTTGTTTCTATTTGGATTTTAAAGTGATTTTTGAGTTGATCGGTCTTGTAAAATACTCAAAAAAGATTTGTCCCTCCAATCCTCTTCTTTTTTTTTCTCTTTTCTTGTGTGGTGGTAGTCTTAATTTTAGCATACTTGGATTCTTAGATTTTGGAAATTTCTAGACATAATCATGCTAGGGCTAGTTGTACTCCTCCTAGAGGGTGTTATAGTGACAAAATGTATGAGATAAGGAAGGATATGAGACACATACCTAGTCAATTGGAAGGATTGCATAAATTGACGGTCAACATTAGTACCCAGATGGAATCCAAAATGAAGAAAAATTAGGAGTTGTAAGGGTAAAGAATTCAACGACCCTAGTTACTTAATGCAAGGTATGGTGGGTAACATTCAATCAATATGGTGGGAAACATTCCAACGATATATTACCCTAGGATGATGCCATTTAACCTATCATGTTCCAACTATCTTGTAACCAATTTTATAATTAGAAGGTCAAATATGGAAAACAAGGGTGTGTTGCCTCTACTCTATGTTGCAAGAAATGCAAATTGACATATAAACACAACAATAGACAACTAACTTATTTAAATTCAACTATTGATACCTTGTTCTCCATCCAGAAAACAAAGTCGATCGACTTTTTGTTTTATAAATGTCATTTTCAAAGTGTGTTGGATGACAACCATATTTGTCCTCTATCAAAACATGGCACATGGACTAGTTGTTTAGGCAATTTAATGTCCTAAATTGCTTACATAAATTATCAACCAAGGTTTGTAATCTGATGAAGTGTGGTGCACTATATGTGCATAGTTAAACTTCTTCTTACTTCGTTGTATGTATTTTATGTTGTTGTTAGGGAGTTTTGTGCTTTATTTCTAAATGTTAATTTCAATAAATGAAAACTGTGAAAGGAATAAATTGAATCTAGTGAAATTTAGATGTTTAAGACTAACTTTGAAAGAAGGAAGAAAAAGAAGTGTTCTTAAGTTATACTAATTTGCATAAAAATGAATAAAAAACTATTGAATGGTTAGAATCTGATATGAAAACAAAATGCCTATTCTAATGACTTCTAATTTAATATTAGTCCTATTCCATGGATATGAATCTTATAACTAAAAATTGAAATTGCAATGTACTATAGATGAAAGCAGATTCAAAGGAAAACAAAGAATGTATGTTCAATCACTCTAGCATTCAATATGGAAGTATGATGCAATCACCCTCTTGAAATGATGTACAAGCAACCGGTTATACTTTAGTTTTGAAAATTTAAATCTAGGAAAGAAATTAAAGCATGTAAAGGAAAAATCAATGATTGCATAGGTTAAACATTCGAGCACCCAATTTGGAAGTATGAAAAGTCACCTTCTTGGCCTGATCTTTAGGAACATCCAATTATACAATTGGCTGAGGATATTAATCTAGAAAACAATTTAAAGGCATGTAAAATAAAAGCTCAATGATTGCATAGGTTGAACACTCGAGCACCCAATTTGGAAGTATGAAAAGTCACCTTCTTGGCCTGATCTTTAGGAGCATCCAATTACACAATTGACTGAGGATTTAATCTAGGAAAGTAAATATCAGAACATGAAAGAAAACTAAACAACTTTGAGCTCTATTGCTTCAAACTTAATACAATTGGAAAATAGATAAATCTACCTTCTTGAGATGTTTTAGGAAAGCAAATATTACATAGTCATTCTATCATTGATGCTAAGAAAATATTCATGAATTGATTCTATGATATTGATTTAAAAGCTACAACACAATATTAATCTACTTAGAAAATTGAAAAGACAGAGTAAAGAATTAAACTAAAAAATTTAATGAAAAACCTCCTCCTGTGCAGGGGCCGTCTGCGACAGAATTGGTCGAGATCCTAGCTGATTATATACGCATTAAGCAGATACTAGAACCATGAGCACAATCCTTATATTATGAAAAGAATGGAGTTTAAATCAATACACAATGTTTTAGAAATTACAACTATTGTTCGGTCTCTGCACAACCGGTACTTAAATAAAATAAAACATAACTGTGATGAGCTAATTACTCCTACAAATGGCTATTCTAACCGAAACATAGAATTGGATTTTGACTGGTTAACTCTTGATTTGCTACGTTAGATAAAATCAAGAGTTCTTCGCTCTCGCCTTACGTCCTTTGACCAGACTTTGACCATGATCACAGGCACCCTTTTCGGTCGATTTCAATCAAGTAGATATGACGAAATCCATGTGTGAATCATTCTTGAGATGCCCATGTGGCTCATTTCTCTATTTTCTCCTTGGAACCTGTCAAACCATGAAAGTAGCTACGAAAGCAACGATTAGATGTAGAATAGGTTGCGTTTTGTAGCCAAGTTACGATAAATCCATTCAAATAACAAGAACATTAGAATATAGCATAGAAATAATTTAAATTCATTCCCTGAGATAAAAAATGACATTTATCGTTGATTGGAGTGTATGGACTTATGAGGAAGTAAGGGAAAAGTGATGAGAAGGAAGTCAGAGAAAGGACAATTTTGAGGTTCAACATACCCCCACTAAGAATTCATTGCATGTCCTCATTAAATTTACCAAAAATGTGATCTTCCCTCTATTACATTTGTTCAGACACTTCTGCTAATATATCTAGTTTTATCCTTTTTCTTTTCTTTGAAGTGACTGCCATCCTGGGCTTCCTCATATTTGAGATTGATGACTGCCTTGTTTATTGATTTTTTTTTTCTTTTTAACTTATTTTTCTTTTTGTACCACAATCCTAAGTGCAGGATGGTATTATCACTAATCACTTTCTCCAATTTGTTCTGTTGCTTTAAAGCTTCATTCTCCTGTTTAATATGCCTATTAAATATCTCTAGTTCATAGATTTCCTGTTTAAGAGTATCAACTAGAGGTTCTTTTGGATTGATAGGAGGTTCTATATTCACTGCTACATTTCTCTCTCCAGTGACTCTATGTAATCATATATCTCTTGTTGTACTGCATCTGTGCCTGGAGATCTTCTGCTGGGACTAGCTTCTAAATTATGTATAGGATCATTTTCAGGGCTACGTAGAGGAGAAATATTGATAGGAGATGGTATTGGAGGTTCTTCCTCTAAATTTACAAACTCTGTCTCTTGTGGTAGTGTTTTCTTCATTGAACCTCGGAGTCTAGAGCTCCTTCTCAACTGTAGAGGATTTACGTTTTCTTCAATTGTAACCTTTCTCCTCTTTTCAGTTTTACCTCCTGTCTTAACTTTACCTTGCTTCTTGCTTTGTCAGCTCTGCATCATTTTTCTGAAGTGGAGATGCAGGTATGTCTTCCATGTTTGTGTCAATCTTATTTATTCTACTTTTTCTGGTATTTTCTTCTTTAGGCTACTCTGGTTCATCTTGGAAATGGTTTTTGATAAGAAAGTTCTCCCAAGTATCTCTTATACTTTTCAAATGAAATTCAAGGAGTATTTTTACCAACCAATGATGGTGCATAGTATTATCTATAAACTGAATTCCCTTCTACACGTTTGTAGACATTATTTTTAAGCTATTTAGTAGAAATAAGGGAAGATTTATTTCACCATTCTCTAAGAAATTCATCAACAATCAAATATGATATACATACATGCAGCCAAATCTGCCTTCATAGGTGATAAAATTCTACAGAATTAAAAGAGTGTTCCTCCATTTGTTCTTGAGTGGTGAGCTAGGAATACCCTTTCTGAAAACAGAAGTATCCATACATGGATTCATGTGGACAACCTTCCATGATTCACTGTCAAATTCTTTATTTTTGAACCACCTTTCGCCAACCCTTGGGAGTTATGTGGCTTCAGCTATGAATGCTTCAGTTACTGAGAACTTGATGTCTCCTATTTCAACTTTTGTCCCATAAAAATACACCGCAAAAGACTTAGTGATCTCATTGTGGAAGCCATCAAAATTTTCTATAAACTTGAGCCATTTAGCCTTCTGTAACATCTCCCTGATCTGAGGACGTCCCTCCATATATTTTGTTCCCACCGGTTCTGACCTGACTATCAAACCCATGTTTTCTATTGTGAAGAGTCTAGCCTTTAGAATTATCCTTCTCTGTTATGAAGTGAATTGGATTACGGATCTAATTAAGGACGTCGAGGGTTTGTAGGAATGAGTGAGATGGATTGGGGTTTTGAAGAAACGTAGATGGATATATTATGACAAAAGGTCATGACCGTTAATCGTAAATGGGGGAGTCCATTGTGGACCGTTATGAAACATAATGCAGATGATATGGTCGATCCATGATATGATGTAAGTCTCAATAAAATCAAATGATGACATGTCAAGGTAGCATATGATTATCTACGTTATACATGCTAATGTTTTGACCTTGCTATTAAAATAAAATTTACAACTTTACCTTTAGAACTAACCTTTCGTTGTCGTTTCTTTGGCGTTGATTCTTCAGGTACCTTTTAGCATGGTGGTCTTCAAATGTAGTCCTTCAATTCCCTGTATTCATCATTTTTTTAGTAGGTTGTACAAATGTGTCAGAGCTGCAGAATGGAGTGTATTTGTAGAAATGGAATGTGGCTGCAGAATGGAATGTAACTGTAGAATGGAATGTGGCTGCAAAATGTGGAATCATCTGTAGAATGGAATTTGGCTGCAGAATGTGGAATCAGCTACAGAATGGAATATCAGCTGTAAAATGGAATATAACTATAGATTGGAATGTAGCTGCAAAAATGGAATATAACTGTAGAATGGAATGTAGCTGAAAAATAGAATACCAGCTGCAAAATGGAATGTAAATGCAACATTGAATGTAGTTATGTACTACTTCTTATTGTAGAAAATAAAGGGAACAATTTTTTATTTTTTTTTTAGAAGTGGAATGGAAAATATAAGATGTCAGAATTTCTAATTTTCTTCCTGTATTTTCTGTATAAGGATGCCAATCATTTATTGGTTTCATACTTTTAGAATTTATTATTATTACTTCTTTTTTTTAGATATAATTTTGTTTTTTTTTTTAGATAGGAAAAATAAAAGCTAAGTTAGGGGAGAAGAAGGATTCTTCTTCACTAACTTCATATCAGTATTATCTTGTAAAATCTTGATAAACTCTTCTCTTGAAATTGGCTTATGATATACTTTCAATCGATGTCCATTCACAAGAAGAGGTATATTTCCTTCATCAATTGTCCTTATCCTGACTACTCCATTGTCAAAGACTTTTTCAATCACATAAGGCCCAAGCTAATGAGTCTGAAACTTTCCTTGAAATTATTTTAACTTTGAAGCGAACAAAAGTGCCCAATCCCCTGCTTGAAACTTTTTCTCCTTGATATATTTATCATGCCATTTGGATCTTTGTTGCTGGACTATACTGGTTCTTTGAATTGCATCTTACCTGATTTCATCAAGCTCATTAAGTTGCTCCAATATATGCTTCTCAGCTTCTGATAAATCAAGTCCCAATTGGATTGTCATCTTGAAGGTTTGAATCTGAAATTCTATAGGAAACAAAACTTGCTTCCCATAAACGAGTTCATAGGGAGTATGTCCTGTTGTATTCCTCCATGTAGTTATGTAGACCCATAAGGCTTCGAGAAGCCTTTCTTCCCAATCTCTTCTGTGTAGATGTACATTCTTAGTGAGAATTTCTTCAATCACTTTATTGGCAGACTCTACTTGACCATTTGCCTGTGGATGATAAGGAGTGGATTTTATGTGCTTGATCTTGTAGTTTTCCGCCAACTTGGATGTAAAATGGTATCCCTGATCTATCACAATTTCTCTTGGAACACCAAAACGAGTGAAGATATCCTCAAAAATAAATTTAACTACAAAATGTTCATTAGCTAAAGGAAGTGCTTTAGCTTCTACCCACTTAGTGACATAATCAGTACATACCAGAATATATTTATTTTGATTGGATGGTGGATTGATTGGTCCAATAAAATCGAAAGCCCATTTTTCAAATGGTTCGATGAGTACCTAAGGTTATAATGGAATTTCATCTGAAGGAACATGTTTCCCCATTATTTGACAGTTGTCACAACTTTTGACATATTCTTTAGTATCCTTAAAGACGAATGTCCAATAATATCATAAATGAAGGATTTTATAGGCTATCCTCTTATCAACAAAGTTTCCACCACAGGGTTCATCGCGACATGCTTTAAGAATTTTAGGCATTTCATCTTCTCGAACACATCTTCTGATAATGAGATCTAGACCTGTTTTATACAATTCATCATTAATCCATGAGTATACTGCACTTATTTGAATAATTCTTCTTTTCTCTCTAGGAAACAAGTGTGAAGGTAACTTTCCTGTGACTAAGTAATTAGAAATATCTACAAACCAAGGGGTTTTATTAGTTATTTCAAATATATATTCATTAGGAAACTTATCCTCAACTAGAGTATCATTTTTGACATTTTGAATTATAGACAAGAAATCAACAACTGTATTTTGTTTTCTAGGTCAGTCTAGAATGGTGATATTGAATTATTGCAAGAGTAATAACCATCTTGTGATTTTTCCATTAGTAACATATTTATTCATTAAGTATCTAATTGCAGAATGATTTGTATGAAAAAAGTTTTCATAGCCGGCAATATAATGTCTAAATTTGTTGATAGCATGAACAACAACTAAGAATTCCTTTACAGTTACAGTGTAATTTAACTCAGCGGGAGTCAAATTCTTGCTTGTGTAATAGATGGCATAGGGAATCAAATATTTTTGTCCTAATACAGCTCCTAGAGATGTATTTGAAGCATCTGGTGAAATATGAAAAGGTAATTTCCAATTTGGACCTCTTAAGATGGGCGCTTCATAAATTTTTGTTTTTAAACTTTCAAATGTCGATTGGAAATTATGATTCCAACTGAATTCACAATCTTTGGTAAGTAACTTGAAGAGCGGGGATGCTATTTTAGTGAAATTTTCTATAAATATCCTATAATATCATGTGAACCCTAGAAAACTTCTAACATCCTTTTGACAACTTGGAATTGATAACTTGGAGATGACTTCAACTTTAGATGTGTCAACTTTAATTCCATCTCCTGAAATGTGATGTCCTAAAACAATCCCTTCAATAAACATCATAAAGCATTTTTCATGACTTAATGAAAGATTTGCCTCTTTACATCTTTTAAGAACATTTTCCAAACTCTCTAAAGCTTCTTCAAATGAATTCCCATAAACTGTAAAATCATCCATATATACGTCTACACAATCATGTATTAGATCAGAAAAAATTCCTAGTACTGCCCTTTGGAATGTTGCAGGTGCATTGCACAATCCAAAAGGAAGTACTCGGTAGGCATAATTTCCCCATGGAAAAGTGAATGTGGTTTTGTCTTGGTCTTCAGGTGCTACCTGAATCTAATTGTAATCACTAAAACCATCCAAGAATGAGAAATAATTCTTACCTGCTAATGTATCCAATACTTGATCTATAAAAGGTAAAGGAAAATGATCTTTTAGGGTGGCTTTATTCAACTCTCGATAGTCAATGCATACCCTCCACTTACCAATATTTTTGGGTATAATCACTAAAGGGGAAACCCACTGACTGTCTGAAATTGGGGAAATGAAGTTCACATTCAACAATTTTTGCAATACTTCTTTCACAATTTCCCTAAGATTTGGATTCATCCTTCTTTGAGGTTGTCTGATAAGTTACAATTTTCCTCAATGTAGATGTGATGTATACAAGTCTTAGGACTAATTCCTTTCATGTCAGTGTATTCCCATGAACATGTAGAAGAATGTTGTTGTAATGTTTTGATTAAATTTTCCTGTTGTGGTCTTTCCCAGTTTTTGTTTATGTTCAAAGATTTTCCTGGAAAGATTTCAACTGTAGAGTTACAAAATTCTTCCATAGAGTATAGAGACATCTTTCTGGATGAAAAATATTCAATATTGCATTGTTCTTGAAATTGATCATGTTCATGTTTTGAAGATGTTTCAAAATTTTCTATTGAATTTAAGATTAGAATATCTTCACTAATGCTTGAAATAGTAAAGAGAGATTGTATATCATTGTCATCATCAATCCATTCTTCATCTTCTAACTCTGTGATTGTTTTTGCTGGAGGATATAGAGTAAATTTCTTTGTTGAGTTACCATCAGATATGTATATATCACCAGATCTACAACGAATGAAAGCATCGGTTGTAGCCAACCAAGGTCTTCTTAATATTAGTGGATGTCCTCCTAGATTGTTCTTAGGAGTTAAAATCATAAAATCAATAGGATACTCCCAAGAGTCTAAGGATACTGAAATATCTTCTAATACACCATCTGGCTTGATTACAGATCTATCTGCTAATTATAGTAATGTAGGTGTACATAGAACGTTAGGAAATTTGAGTTGTTCCATGGTTAGTTTTCTCATGATGTTTATAGCTGCTCCTAAATCAATCATGTATTTGGAATTTCAACACCATTTATATGTGTTTTTACAACTGGCCTTCCTGAATCTAAATATTTTTGTATGGCAATTTTTCCCGTCATTATGTTTGCAATTTTTCCTACTAGTTGAATTTTTTTATTTTTTTTCTTCCTGGTTTCTTCATGCTCAACCCTTTTATTGTTTTGGCTCGAATTGGAATTTCTTTAATGGCCTGTAAAAAAGGAATTTAGATACAGACATTTTTCAATTCATCTAGAAAATCATAATTGGGCAACATGATATGCTTTTCTACCCCTCTATCAACTTGTAACATTTCATGAAAAGGAGGGTTAGAAGTAAGTATTGATGGTTTCTCTATGATAGGAGTTGAGTTTATTTGTTCTTTTTGTTTTTCATTTTCAGAATTCTGGTTTTGAAGAGATGTTCCTTCCTCAAAACTTTTATTTGGCCATCGAGAATCTTCCTCAAAAGTATTTTGTTTTTGAATAACTATAGACGGTTTTTTATTTTCTAGTATTATACCAGATCTAAGTTGGACATCATTAAGATCTAGTGGAGTAATCATGTAAGTTGGAAATTTTTGTCCTTCTATCATGTAAGTATTTTGAGGATTTTTATTATTGGGGTTTGGTAATGGTTGGGCAGGTAGTTGATTTGGTCTTTGTGGAAATGGTAATGAAAGTTGTGGATTTTTTTTTGGAGCTGGGTTTGTTGATTTGTTGAAGATTTTGTTGGGGAGGATAGTTTGGATAGGATGGAGGATATTGGTAGTATTGAGAGTATCTACCATAGGGATTTTGCATTCCTTGTGCCTAAGATCGAGATTGATGCCAAGGTTGTTTCCAAGAATTCAAATTATTTGGTGGGGGCTGAGTATACATTTGATTGTTAAAGCCTTGACTTTGTGGCCCCTGCCATGGTCTTCTAGAGACAAAGCAAAGAGATTCTGTTGGATTTGAAGTTGTTTCTTCTTGAAAAACAACCTTAAGACCTAGAATTTAAGGGCAACTCTTAGTTTCATGATTTTCTGAACAAATCACACAGGTCTCTATGAATTTTGCATCAAGAGGTCATTCTCTTAAAGCATGCTTCTTTCTGCATTTAGGACAGAAAATAGCTAAAGCGTCAGTCTCGTCTTTCTGCTTGTTTTGTAATTTAAGGGTGTTTATATGTTCACTAAGACTCCCTAAGATATTTGTTTTAAATTCATCAAGCATATTTCCATTTTCTGCTCTACTTACTATTCCAGTTGCAGATTTGTTCATTCTAGCAAGAGAAGGATCTCTTGGACTTTTCCCAGTTTTTTCTTTTCCCCTTGAGAGATGAATACATAATTCGACAATGTCAGGTAATGGAGGTTGAGAGATATCTTCCTTCCCCATCATGTTGAGGATATATATCCACTCATCTCTAATGGATTTTAATAAAAGAGATTTTAAAGTATCTTGATCTAAATTATCCATGTTAGCTCTTTTTATGTTATAATTGAATCTTTCAATTAAATCCTCCAAATTCTCATCCTCTTTTTTCATCATTTTGAATACTTCATCCTTATGATTAATGGGCATGCAATAATCCAAATATCTTTCTAAAAATGCTTTCTTCATGTCATTCCATGTCCTAGTAGACTGTGTGACTAAACCCATGAACCATTTTAAAGGCATGTAAAAGAAAAGCTCAATGATTGCATAGGTTGAACACTCGAGCACCAAATTTGGAAGTATGACAAGTCACCTTCTTGGCCTGATATTTAGGAGCATCCAATTACACAATTGGCTGAGGATTTAATATAGGAAAATAAATATTAGAACATGAAAGAAAACTAAACAACTATGAGCTCTCTTGCCTCAAAATTAATCCAATTGGAAAATAGATAAATCTACCTTCTTGAAATGTTTTAGGAAAGAAAATATTACACAGTCATTCTATCATTGATGCTAAGAAAATATTCATGACTTGATTTTATGATACTGATTTAAAAGCTACAACTCAATATTAATCTACTCATAAAATTGACAAAACAAAGTAAAGAATTAAATTAAAACAATTAACGAAAAACCTCCTCCTGTGCAGGGGCCCTCTGCGACAGAATTGGTCGAGATCCTAGCTGATTATATATGCATTAAGTAGATACTAGGACCATGAACACGATCCTTGTATTATGAAAAGAACAGAGTTTAAAGCAATACCCAGTGTTTCAAAAACTACAACTACTGTTCAGTCTCTATATAACTGCTATTTAAATAAAATAAAACATAACTGTGATGAGCTAATTACGCCTACATATGGTTATTCTAACTTAAACATAGAATTGGATTTTGACTGGTTAACTCTTGATTTTCTACGTAAGAGAAAATCAAGAGTTGTTTGCTCTCGGCTTACGTCCTTTGACTAGACTTTGACCACGATCACAGGCACCCTTTTATGTCGATTTCGATCAAGTAGATAGGACGAAATACATGTGTGAATCATTTTGGAGATGCCCATGTGGCTCGTTTCTCTATTTCTCCTTGGAACCTGTCAAACCATGAAAGTAGCTATGGAACCAATGATTAGCTGCAAAATAGGCTATGTTTTGTAGCCAAGTTACAAAAATCCATTCAAATAACAAGAACATCAGAATATAACATAGAAATCATTTAAAATTTTTCCATGAGATAAAATATGACATTTATCATTGATTGGAGTTTATGGAATTATGAGAAAGTAAGGGAAAAGTGACGAGAAGGAAGTCAGAGAAAGGACAATTATTAGGTTCAACACTAGTTAAAGAAATTATTGTGCAATCATTTATTTTTTTCTAGGAAATAAAAAAATAACGTTTCACATATTAAATATACTTACAAAATTACAAATCAAGGCCTGTAGACCTTTCTGGCAACTGTGATGTGTGGCACTTTGTTTTGCAAGCTGTTGACGGGAAAATCTGTCCAGCCAATAGCAGGGGATCTCCCCGGTAAAAGGTCCCAATTAGCCCTTGAACCGTTTGGACTAGGGATCCCGTCCGAGGTGTGGGTTCGGCTACCATTGATTTCTCCTTTGCTTTGGGTCTCACTTAAACTCTATAAAATAGTGGATACACACCTAATCAACTGATACAAGACATATGATTGATGCATTAAATGTACATATGACACTATGAGTAGCAAGAGGAAATAATAAAGCATGAAGACCGAAGGAAGTGTTGTTAACAACACTTCATTAGGGTCACGCTTGTAAATTGTTTTGACCACAAAGGAAACAATTCCTCATGGCAAGAACACCTTTCACTTCCTAAAAGTTTTAAATGGTAGCACAAATGCTAATAAACAAAGCCATTAGCGTTCGTTAAGAAAGTGAAATGAACTCAACCACCATTAACATACTCAACAAATTGTCATGCAATGTGATCTAAATTAAAGATACAGTTCCCTTAATCTAAAGATGTTCAGAAACTGAAAATATAATACTCAATAGCGCTCATACATAAAACAACACCAGATCCACAAAGGGATTTTTCAAAATGCTTATATCCATACTTGAATGTATAATCCAGATAATACAGTGTACTCCGCTCGAGTCCCAAACCAAAAGATCCTTTTTACAATTTCCTAAAGGAAGCATTTATAGAGCAAAGCCTGCCCTTTGGACTCCCTAACTTTTCGCTTTCCCGACTGTTGGGCTGCCTTGCGACCCAGTCCATTCTACAACTTGTGACCTAAATAAATCTGCGACCTGCGACCTCAAGCAAATCTGTGACCTCGCGACCTCTTTGGATTTGCGACCTCGTGACCTCGGACCATCCGCGACCTGCGACCTCCTTGGATTTGCGACCTCGCGACCTCCTTGGATTTGCGACCTCGCGACTCAAGTAAATGTGCGACCTGCGACCTTCCCAGATTATGCGACCTCGAGACCCGGGTAAATGTGCGACCTGCGACTTGCCCAGATTATGCGACCTTGCGACCTAGTCACTGGGTCGCTGGGTCGCGCCGTCGGGCTTTTAACAGGGAGTGCGACTATGCGACCCGGCGAACTGAGAAATTTTACGACCTTAGACCTTCGGTCATCCCTTCTGCATTTATCTTTCAAAGATATCATAACCTTGTTCTCTGGAGGCCAGCCTTAGCCCTCGCCATGTGAGACAACAGCTTCTATCTGCCGGTGATGTTGAGCATCCACATAACACGAGGTTTTGAGGTTGATTTGAAACCCAAATTTGCATCCTCAGGAGAGAGCTAGCAGTCCTCTTAATTTGGATGGGCATTACTGTTTCCCTTGTATTACCTGCAAGACAACAGAGTAAATCAACATCTTCTCATATAACCTGCAGATAAACGAATTAAATCAGCCATATACATATACATATACACACGTTAGGGAACCAACACATGAAATGCGATAATTTGTCAAAGCCAAGATTAGTTTGACCCCTGTGTGGTCAATTGTTGTGCCATTAAGTCATTAAAGAGAACAGCTTATTGTAGGCTTTCCCTATACCCCTTTGATTACTGCACTTTATCTTCAACATTTTCCTCAGACTACACCAATCTAAAGCTATGCTCAGCGCGAGGAGGTGCTTCACTCTCCTCATGCGCAGCTGTGTCCCAGTAGATGAGTTTCCAACCGTGCACATGAGTGATAGTCTTGAATGGTACTCTTTTGAACAAAAGATGCATGTTACTCTTCAAATCCCTTGTATCTCTTTGATTGTGCAATGCAAACAAAAGGAATCCTCCCGAGATTGGTTATCAAGCAAATTTTATATTGCCACGTAGGCAAAGTAGCACCATTTTTACTTTGGTCTTGGTATGGGCAGTTTCTTGTTTGTGTGCAGGCCATAATCAAAACAGGTGGCTTACGAAAGCTGTTTTCTGCACGGGGCGTTTTCGTTTCTGACATAGTTCCATTGTCGATAATTTGAAGCAATGATAATTCCATATCCGTTGCCAAGGGAATAGACCTTTCAAACAATTTGTGCGAGTCGTAAAACCTTTGATCTTCGCATAGGATCATGGAAGTCGCATATATGACAAAGATTCTCCTCCAATTTTTCCTTTTAACCTTTTTCTTCAAAACAGTATTATCGATTTTGTTTCATCTTGATCGCCCTTCCCATTGCCAAGGATAAAATCCTATCTGCAGAGAGTGTAGACGATGATGAAAAGGAGAGCGGACCTTTCTCTGTTTTCTTGGGTGGTTCAACGGGCTCGTTCATGCGCAACCAACAATATTTAAATGACAGGACTTTGCCACTGATATTTAGGCAGTAGTGCAAGCATGACACGTTCATGTGTGATTTTGAGCTGAATATGAATCCCCAATCGAGCGACCCAAAACATTTGACTTGGTAACCATTGCTCTATTCTCATCCCCTTCTAAAACACCAACAACAATGCGGTCCAGCTGGCCAACAAAACGCGCAGAAGTCACGTGGAAGTGACACCAGATAACAAAGGATCATATCGTATGTTGCAGTTGATAGGGGACCATTTCCTGGGTGCTTCATGCAATTCACATTCCATTGCCAGACTGCTTCGATCAATGAATGCTATCAACTTGGCAATCGAACCATATGCTCTCGCTGACAGGACAATAATCGCTTTGGTATGCCGGTTTTCAGTGCCTCTGGACAGAGTAAAAAAACGCCTCAGAAATTAGCAATTATCGCTCATGCATGCATTGGGCAGCCTGCGTGTGAAACTTAAACTTTATGGTTTCCGCTCCCTCGTTTTCGCGTAGCAACACAATTTTCACTTGTGCATGGCAGCATGCATTAGGCAGGCTGCATCCATGTGATGCGGAATGGAGGGCAGGGATTCATGCTATCCATCTCATCAGAAGTTTTGATGGGGAATGAGACACGTGGAAGATGAATCTGCGTTTTCTGATGGGGTCGTAAGGTTGGATAATTTCCTTGGGTCACAGCTCTCCGTGGGCATATCATTCTGCGACCTTGCGACCTCGGAGGGGTCGCACAGTCGCGTGGTCGAGTTTCTTGCCCAGTAGCCTGCATCACGACTCAGCGACCTGGAGGGGTCGCGCGACTTCATCCTTCACGTGAGATATGATCGTCCAACGAGTCGCAGGTCGCCATTATCACCAAATCGCATAGATCTACGACTCAACGAACCATTGCGTCCTTGATGGAGTCGCGTTCTTTTATTCTGGATGATGGAAAGATGACTTGGACTACGACCCTTTTGAGGACGGTGGCGTGAACCAAGATTTTATCGCGTGAGTTCATAAACAGTTCGCAAAAGAAGAACATACTCCTTCCTGAGGTGCATTATAACGAGGTATTATGAAGCATGTCACGTTGGCCATACGATGCTCGAAATGAGAAAATCTACGAAGATCAACGCATGCTTCGTTTTAAACGTTGATGTTTGAGCTATTGGCACTGATAACGCCTCTGCCGCGATTTGGATTACCTGTGTGCCCTCCATGCAGGTCGTGCAGCTGATACGCACTCGATTAACATCTTCTTATTAAAACATGGTGCTTTGAATATGACATCTCTGTTTATATTAACGGCATTAACATATAACATTTTCTGATTTCCAATGCCTTCCTGTCTCATTGTGTGATGGATGCATTCCTGTGTTATCAGCCTGTGTTCGATATGGTTTGAAGCCATAACTTTGCGTCGTTTAAAACATAGGCTGTGAATTGTCATGTTTTACACTTCTGCATTTCTTTTGATCATAACCGCACGATATTTATTATCACATTGCCATCGTAGATCTGTTATAAGGTCTGGCTTCACGTTTAACGCAGCTTTTGACCACTTATTATATATCTGCTCCCAAGACTAAAACCCCGGGGTAAAAGTATTTGAGCCCATTTGTAACGTTCTTCTACTGCGCTCCATGGTCCCGAATAAGAATTCCAACGGCTAGCATGATTGAAAACGCATAAGGAAAACCACCCACCACCCTTCATGTAGGTATTTAACAAGAGCAGAAGAGGCTTTGCATGCCTTCCATAATAAAAGACACGTAGAGGATAGGGGATAGCTAGCAATGGTCGTAATTAGCGCTGATAGGAAAGTTTAATCCATTTTATATTAGCCTCAAGTAAACAAGAGATCAAGTTATAACGTAGAAGTTGAAAATATCACACATATTGTTGTTGAACCCTCTATTCACGACTTTGGGCAACTTTTGATGAATCCACATGTCATGGTAACGCCACTAAATAAAGTGTTCTTGCACCACTTAAAACACGGCTGTATATTATCATGCATCGCACCATAGTTATTATTATATTCGCTGCCATGTTGAAACCAAACTTTTTAACACAGGTTGAAAACCTCGGCATAAACGTATTCGAGCCCAATTGTAACGTCCTTCATATAGTTTTATATGATTTTGCTCCTCCATTCCTATATGGTTTGGAAACCATATGTGTTTGCGCCCTAGCCTAATGTGTCAAAATTTCACCTTGGTCCATCGAAAGTGTGCCCTCTTTGTAGCTTAGGTTTAGCCAAGATTGCTTCCCTTCCCTAATTTGCCAGACTTGTCAACACAACTCAAAATTATTGTCGATTTAGAAGAATGGCCTTTTATAGGATTTGAAAATCTCCAAAGACAAAATGTACTTAGCCATTATCTGAATTTGGTACAGCACTCAGGCCCTCAGATGTACCTTGAACAGCCAAAGACTTCTAACCAAGAGCTTCCTTCTATGTTGTCATGATGGGTTAAATTAGTGCAGGCCATAAATTATTATGGACCGCAAATCACCACCTGCTATACTGTTTGATCTATGTGCTTCTGGATCGACATCATCATGGCCAATAACATTGTGACTAAGCTACAATTTTATGTTGGCCCTTTGCATAATCACCTCCTCAACTGTGTTTTCTGTTACAATTGCTTATTTCCAAAACATGATGCAGCTAACCAATGCGATGAGCACGCTGTAATGCTGCTTGTCAACTTGTGGATTCCAGTGCTACTCATAGAAGATTGACAGTATCAGCTCCTGCAAGATCCAAACCAGCACCACCATCTCGAGTATATATTAAAATACAAATGCTTCATGAGTATCATTATTGGCCTTTCTGATGTCACTTGACTCTGGCAGTGCTGATGCTTTGCCACCAAAGCTTTGCACAGCTGAAAAATGCTCTTATACTCTTACTGATCCATCAAGATGCTCATAAGAATACCTTCGCAGCTCTAAGTAATCCTGAAGAATGTCTATTGTCTACGTCGTTTGAGAAGAAATCAAGACATGATGTCCTTGACTATGTAGCTTCTCAAGCAAAATGTCCAAGATGATGAGCTTTCCACTTGCCTGAACTAAGTGTTCACCTTCTTCAAATGGCTCTGGCTCCACACCATTGAGAAGATAAGAATGGCTACATGTCTTTCGCAGTTGTACCACAATATTTTGTAATGATTGATGCTGAGTCACTTGTTTGAAGCTGGGCAACTCTTGATGCAATATAGATACATCAATTTTCTTTTGAAGTGGGACCAATGGAGCCAGTACTGTAACCCCAGACAGTGGTGGCAATGTAGGAGTTCCATTCTTGACAAGTACAACGTTTGTACGCCGAAGCATGAATGCATGCACAATATATCTTAGCAGCTTGAACTGTTTGCTACATCCAGAGGTATTGTCACCTTGAGTCAAGGTCACAACTTTAATGGACACAACATCGCAAGGGCCATGGGAATTTCTGTTGATCTTTCAAGTAAGCCAACAAACTTATAGCCTGCAACGTTTTCCCAAGGCCCATTGTGACTGAAATTTCCCTTGACTGGCGCGGTCTGATTTCCCATGTGCATGCGATAGATGTCCTCCACTTCTCATGTTTTAGCTCACACTACTCTTATCCTTCTCATCGGTGTGGTGATGACATTCGGGTGTATCATCCGTGGGATTGACCTATATGAAACATTATAATATTAATTAGTTTACTCTTTGATAATGGCATCCCTAGATAAAACATATGAGACTAGCGAGTTTAAGAGAAGTATTCAAAAAACATGCTTGATGACCCATGGTGAGAGGGCTGCTAATGTACATCCTCAATGCACAGAAAAGTTCCTATCCGAGCATATGTTGGATGATCCCTCCCACACATGGCGTGATTGCAGCAACAACATATGATCATGATGGTGAGAAAGTTCATGAGGGGTTGGGGATAGGTCGCTGGAATGTCACTGATTGCAAGTCGGGCGAAAGACTTTAATAACTAAGTGAGCAGAGGGGGAACCCAAAATTTTAAATATACCCCAAAATTTTGGGTGCTGTTGTAGCGGCTACAACAAATGGCGAACCACTGGTAGAATCCAGCATCTCTGTCAATATCACAACAATATTTTGAGTCCAGATAGTGATGCAAGGGAATATTGAACAAGTTCTGCGGGTACCCTTTGTATTACTTTGGCCCTTTACAGGTATGCCTAATCCTTGTGCCTCAGCTAGGTCTCACTAATTAGAAACACATCCAAGAGAAAGCTCGCAGACGCCAGTAGCCTGTTGATGATGTGAAGAGCAAGGCAGCGGGTTTATTATTTTCAGGATTTTTGAAAGTAAGTTTCTGGTGTTGCTCCGCTACTAGTAGGCCTGGACAGTACCCCGGCGGAGTCACTTCAAGAAATCACAAACGTTGCTTCGCTGCCAGCGAGCCTGGTCAGTACCCCGGTGGAGTCGTTGCATTACCTTTCTGCGCAGGAAGCCTTTCTTGATCCTTTACCCTTATTTGTTTCATGTGCTTGCAACACTTATTTTCATGTGCTCGTGGCACTTATTTTCATGGGCGGATGAGGGATCCCAACTTATTTTACGAGCAAGAGAGGTTGTTTCTTGTTTTACAGAAACTGAAAGATATCCTGATTTGGGTTTGCCCTTGTGCCAAACCTTCACATCCCATTCACCACAGTAGGTGAAGCGTGCAAAATAGATCATTAAGATGTACAAGAGTACGCCGGGTACAAGGCTTAGGTTACGGGTATAGGCCATTCAAACTCATTAGGTCTCCCACAAGCAATCGGCTCGTATCTCCCAGGCTAAATAAGTTTAGACTCATAGGCATCTTGTTGAGAAAGCGACTTTGATGACCTATCCTGAGAGAAAGCTGCCTCTTGAGATAGCCACCGCAACCTTACGCAAAACAAAGGGGTTAAACACTGTTACCGATGAAATAGGTAACCTGACCTCAAAACGGGAACTCTAACCCAAAAAGACTCAAAAAACATGAAAAAACACCCCAAAAACAAAAAAAGTGTATTCCAGAACACACTTGGTTTTTTTTGAAGGTCAAATTTCAATATTTTATAAACTTATGCTAAAAACAAAATTGTTTTTTGAAAAAAGGATTGAAAAAACACCCTCAAAACAAAACCAGTTGATGCTGGAATTAAAAAAAAAAAAAATTGTGTCATATTTTTTACATTTTTAAAAATAGAAATAACATTTTTTAATTTTTAAAATTCAAGCATTAAAAAAAACCTAAAATTTAAGAAAAAAAATAAATTTAAAAAATAAAAACATTTTAAAGCTTAAAATTTAAAAATATATAGGAATAAAAAAATAAAAATAAAAACAAAATAAAAATTTTAATTCAAACATTAAAAAAAACCTAAAATTTAAGAAAAAAAAAATAATAAAAAAAATAAAATAAAAAATAAAAAATTAAAGATTAAAATTTCAAAATATATAGAAATAAAAAAATAATAAGAAAAAGAAAATCAAAATATTAAATTAAAAAAAAAAAACAAGTTAAAAAAGGAAAGAAATTATAAAAAATAAAATATAGAAATTAAATTTAAAAAGGAAAAAGAAAATGTTTATTAAATTAGAAAAAAAAAATTAAAAACAAAATCAAATTTAAAGAAATATATTAAATTTTAATAAATTTAAAACTTTAAAATAAATATTAAAAAAAAAAACATTATTGAAATTAAAAGTAAAAAAATGAAAAATTTATTAAAAATAAAAAATGAAAAAAAAATACAATAAAAATATTAAATTTAAAAAAATATATATTAAAAAAACAAATAGATTTTAAAAAATAAATTAAATTTAAATTATAAAAAATAAAATATATATATATATATATATGAACTTAAATTGAAAATATATATATTAGATTTTATTAAATTTAAAAAAAAAAATGTTAATATTAAAATCACAAATTAAATTAAAAAAAAAAAATTATTAAATTTTAATAAATAAATGAATGAACAAATAAATTTTGAAATAAAAAATAAATTTTAAATTTTAAATAAAATTAAAAAAAAAGAAAAAGAAAAAAAGAAGAAGAAGTTAAAAAACCTTAAAAATCAATTAAAATTTAAAAATTTAAAAAAATAATTTAAAAAAAAATATTAAATAAAAAAACAAATTAATTTGAAAATATTAAGTTTAATTATATATATATATATATATATATATATATATATATATATATATATATATATATATATATATATATACCAACACTCGCGCGCGCAGGTGTTTGAACCTCTGCTCTGCCTCCCTCTGCGCGCTCTGCTTGCGCCTGGGCTGCTAGCAGCTCCAGTGCGCCCCAACTCCCTCCCGCTCGGCTTGCTCTGGGTCAGATCTGGCCATGGATGAACGCAGGACTCCTGATCCTCCTCCACCCCCGGAGGTCTCTGCTTTCAGGGCAATGACTGTCGCTGCCCCCAAGCGCCCTACGTCAATGTCACAACCGAAATTCGTGAAAAAAATGGATTATATCCCCATTGTGGCCCTTCCCGAAGAAGACACTTGCAGATCTGCGTTGAATCTGGCGGAGAGAGGACTTATAGGTCAATTCACGGGCCTCTGGCCCTCTCCCAAATCAGTCGAGGACTGGACTCAAAGGAACTGGAAGCCACTGATCAAGGAGGGAGTCAAAAGCTACTTCGTAGGTAAGGGTTTCTTTGTGTTTGTTTTTGAAAACCCAGAAGACAAAGGATTAATCTTTAGAAACATACCATACTTCATGGGCCCCCAGGGCCTTTACCTAAATAAATGGTCGCCAGATTTCGATCCCACCCAGGATGTTCCCTCGGCTGTCCCGGTTTGGGTTAGACTCCCTCATTTGCCTCTCCACTGCTGGAATAAAAAATCCCTCCAGATAATAGGTAATGCTCTGGGAAAATACATAGATCAGGCGGCACGAAAGGATCAGTACTCATGCGCACGCATCTGCGTAGAAGTTGACCTCGACGAAGGATTACCGGAAGTAATCAAACTCACCGTAGCTGGGTGGACACATGTCCAAGAGCTGGACTATGAACAGCTGCCATTTAAATGCAGGCATTGTCACGGGCATGGTCACTTTGCAAAGCACTGTAAGAAGAAGGCTGAGGAACAAGTAGATAAACAGAACGGGGAACAATGGACCCTAGTCCAGAAAAACACAAATTCAAAAAAAGGCACAGGAAAAGGAAATATGACTGGAGGTCATTCAAGCTACAAAAGCAACCAAGATGTGGAAGCAACACCAAAAGAACCAGAAAGAGAACAGGTCAATCAAGTCAATCTAAATCAGGAGAATGAGGAACAGGTAGCCCCCTTACCACCAAACAAAGAGGGAGAGGAAGCAATACAGATGGAGGTAAATCAAGGCAGTCCCACCAATCCTTCATACGCAGAAATAGCAAGGAAAAAACCTGTGGATAGCTCTAGTTCTTTTGAGGATGAATCCTACGAGCGCCCTTCGAAAAAAGCAGGAAGGAAATCTCGAAAAGAGAAGAGGGAAGAAGAGGCAGAAAGACTCAAGATTCAAGGAAGTTAGTCCACAATAGAAATGTCTATTGGGCGAAACACCACACCAAGGCCCTCCAAGGGGGGCCCCAATCCCCCTATTGGTAAATAATGAAACTCGTCTCTTGGAACTGCAGAGGTCTGGGGAACCCCTCTAAAATAGAAGCAGTCAAGGACCTAATGAAAGCAGACCCCTCAGACATTCTCATGCTCCAAGAGACCAAAATTGAAGGGCATGCCCTTCTAGAGCTAGGCAGATCAAAGTGGAACAAAAGAACAGGAAAAGCAGTCAGTTCAAGGGGAACTTCTGGAGGGTTGGCAACGCTTTGGACGGATGACAACTTCCAGCTGTTAAATTCCCATGAAACCCAGCACTGGATATACATGGAGCTGACGCACAAGGTAAGTAAGTTGTCCATCTCGCTCTTCAATCTTTACGTTCCGGTTACTTATTCTGAAAAACGAGAATGTTGGGATACACTTGTGGCCTTTCTAGAGCAGTCCTCTCCCAGTAACATCATACTTTCCGGGGATCTGAATATTGTATTGAATGCAAAGGAGAAAAGGGGGGGCTCCAACTCCAGAGACCCTATGCTGGCCAAAGTTGAGGAGATCTCCCAAATCTGGGACCTTTTAGATTTTAGGCCCTTTGTGGCATTTACACTTGGTCAAATAACCGGATTGGAGCGGAGAACATTTCTGCTCGTTTAGACCGTTTCTTGGTGCAAAGTTCCATTATGATGAACAAGAAAATAACTAGCAAAATTTTTCCCAAGCTCCCCTCAGACCATAAGCCGATTCAGCTGCATCTGGAAGAGGATGAAGACCTGGGACCGATACCTTTTCAATTCAGCCCTCTCTGGATCGAGAGAGATGGAGTCATGGAGATTGTCAAGACAGCATGGGCCAAACCAATCTCGGGATCCTCCAGCTACGTTTGGGAGCAAAAGCTGAAAGCTACAAAGCAAGCTCTGAAGGACTGGATAAAGAAACCTAACACCAATCCCATCAATCAGAGAAAAGAGGCATTGCAGGTTCTGATGTCCCTGCAAATTGATATGGAGAGTAAAGATATTACATCAGAGTTGCTGGAGGAAGAAATAAAAGCGCAAAGAGCAACGCATCAATCTTTTCGAAAGGAAGAAGAATACTGGAGGCTTAAATCCAGAAGCCTCTGGCTGAAGGCCGGGGATTGGAACACTCCCTTCTTTCACCGGCAATACAGAGCGAGACTGTCAAGGAATTACATAGCAGAAATCAAAACGGCGGAGGGACAAGTTTGTAAAGGGTTCAATCAAGTCAAAGAGGCAGCTGAAATCCACTACAGGAATCTGTACAGCGAAGATTCTCAAAGCAATGACGAGGAGGTGACTGACTTTCTCTCTAGCATTCCACCCCTTATCAGTCCTGAAGACAATACAATCCTCTGCAGACCTATCACTGAGGAGGAAATCATAAAATTTATTTGGTCAATGGAAGCTGACAAGGCCCCTGGGCCTGATGGATTCACAATCCATTTCTTCAAGTCCTGTTGGCACATTATCAAGGCTGACCTACTTAAAATGATAAGAGGATTTATGAAGAAAGCCAAGATTGGAGGTGGAATCAAATCCACTTACCTGGCTTTAATTCCCAAGGATACCAATCCAGACTCCTTTGCTAGATTTAGACCCATCTCACTGTGCAATGCTTCATATAAAATTCTGGAAAAACTTCTAGCAAATCGGATCAAGCCATTGTTAAAAACATTGATCTCCAGCTCTCAAGGAGGCTTTGTGGAGGGAAGGCACATTCTGGACAACGTGATCCAAGTTCAGGAGACAATACACTCAAGTAAACAGCGGAAGGAGAAAGGTATGTTGATAAAGCTAGATATGGCAAATTCTTTCGATAGAGTAAATCATAATTTCCTTTTCAAGGTTCTGCTCTCCTTTGGTTTCTCGACAAACTTTGTCCAACTAATAAAAGCATGCATTGATAGTCCGTGGATTGCTCCGCTAGTTAATGGAAGACCAGCTAACTTCTTCCAAGCCCAGAGAGGTATCAGGCAGGGATGCCCTCTGTCCCCCTTCCTGTATATCTTAATGGCAGATTCCCTTAGTCGAAAGCTTACTGCTGAAAGATTAGTTCGTAATATTCCTGGGCTCAAACCTTCCAATGGAGTTGAACCAATGAACCATGCTCTCTTTGCCGATGATTCTCTTCTACTCGGAGGAGCATCCACCAAAATAGCCAGAGCATTCGACTCTGTCCTCAGAAAGTATTGCAGAGTTTCAGGCGCCTTAGTTAATGAGAATAAGAGCGAAGTATTCAGCTGGAATATAGACCAGCATGAACTTTCCGCAATCACTGCCCTCCTTGGATTCAAAGGTCATGCAAACTGGGACAGGTTTAAATATCTTGGTCTCCCCATATCGTCTGGAGTAAGCAAGAGATCGCTATGGGGTGATATAATCTCAAAAATCAATTCCGAAATTGCTGCGTGGGGAGGCAATTGGTTGACTAAGGGAGGTAAAGTAATCTTAATCAAATCCTTGCTGTCTGCGCTCCCAATTTTCTAGGCGGCCTTTCTCCTAGCACCAAGAAATGTGATGGAACAGATATCCAAGTTGCTCAGAGATTTTCTCTGGCAAAGAGGAAAGGGTAACGAGAAGAAAATGCACCTGGTCAATTGGGATGTGGTCAAAAAGCCTCTGACTGAGGGCGATCTGCAAATCAGAGATCCCATGCTTGTCAATCTAGCGTTGGGAGGAAAGATTTTGTGGAAATTGATCCACGAGCCTTCTCATCCGGTCAGTATAACCCTGCGCTCAAAGTATGGTCCCAATACTGCATTCTCCAATCTACTGACCGCAAGTGCTACCAATAGCACGCAGGTTTGGAAGTTATGTTGCAAAAGCAGCAATTTTTTCAAAAAATTTGTCTACAGGATACCAGGAAATGGTAAGCGCACACATTTGTGGCTTGACAGAATAATGGGAAGCGATCCATTAGCTGAGAACGATGACATTGCAGAACTTAGGAATTGGCTGGAGCGTGTAGGAGTTAGCAGACTATATGACATCTCGAGCTGGGACCAGCGTGGAGACTGGAATGGTTGGAATTTCCATGAGGTGCCAGCACGGATTTCTCATCAACAAGCACTGCTAGTCGAACTATTGGAAGACGCTGCTCCTGTTTGTAGATCCAAAAAAGATAGCTGGGGTTGGGGGCAGACCGGAGTATACACCACAGCAGCTGGTTATAAATCATTACAGGTCTTTAGAAATAGCAGTCAAACAAAGGAGTTCTGGAAAAATGTTTGGGAACCCCTCTCCCTTCCAAAAGTAAACTTCTTCTTCTGGACCTTGGTCCATAATAAGCAGCTCACGGGAGATAACCTGGAAAAAAGGAACATAGCAGGGCCTCACAGATGCGCGCTATGCAGCAACAACTTTGAAACAACTCAGCATCTTTTCATGGAGTGCAGATTTGCTGAAGAGGTTTAGGTACTCATTCTACAGGACTTTCAGATCTCAGCCCCTACGCAGAACTTAGTTGCTGATCTCTTTGCCTCTTGGAGTCAATACTATCCCCATCGAATCCCTTCCAAATCATTCTGGCGCAGAATCTGGATAGCGCTTCCCAAATATGTATGCTGGCAGATTTGGTTGGGTCGCAACCAGAGGATTTTTAAAGAACTGCTTTACACCCCTCTGCAGGTAGCTGCAAAAGCTAAGTCCTTCCTCTTGGAAGCGGCCCAATATCAGTATTTTAAAGAGGATCATTTGCTATTGCCCGAAGAAAAGAGGTGGCTAGGAATGTTAGAGACACACCCTCGTAAGTATCTTCAACCCCCCCAAAGTGACAATTCAGAATGGCGCATACGATATGAGGATGAATTTTTTCAAACCTGGTGGAGGTCCCAAAACTTATTCACTATCTTTTTCGACGGGGCGTCCAAGGGAAATCCGGGTGCTGCCGGTGCGGGTGGTGTTATCTACACTCCTGGTGGGTTTTCCAAAGACTGGTTCTGCTGGGGACTAGGCAAAAAATCCAACAATCATGCAGAGTTCCTTGGGCTTTTAAAAGCTTGTCTTATAGCAAGAGATAAAGGAATCAAAGTGCTCCAAGTCTTCATAAACATGGAGACTCCGTTCAGCAATGCTAGCCTCAAAAAAATATTGGACAGATTGAAGAGAGTTCTTCTGGACTTTGACAAGTGCAAATTCCATCACATTCTGAGAAAGTCAAACAGTGAAGCTGATAAGATGGCAAACAAAGGCAGCTTGCTCATGAAAGGGCAGCTCATTATCAACAATGTAAGCACAGTTAAAATGCCCTGAAAGTTGTAATAGATCATTAGAAGCAGTAGAAAGAACTCTGTTTTTTAATTGGGGCTGCCTTGGAAAAGTCCCATAAACTTTACAATATAATAAAATTCCATATCCGTTACAGTTAAAATATATATATATATATATATATATAATTTTAAATACACAATTTTAATTGAAAAATATATATATATATATATATATATATATATATATATATATATATATATATATATATATATATAAATTTTACGTAATTAAAAAAATAATAATAAAAGAAATAAAAAATTAAAAAAAAGGTATTAAATTCAAATAAATTTAAAAAAAAATACAAAATTTACTAAATTTTAAAAAATTAAATGAAAAAATTAAACATAAAATTTAATAATAATAAAAAAATGAAAAAATAAAAATACAAAAATACAAAATTTAATAAAAAATTTTAAGAAAATTTAGAATAAAAAAATTAAAAACAAAAAAAATGAATAAAAAAAATTTAAAATTACAAAAAAAAAAAAAAAACAAATTAAATTTCAAATATAAAAATTAAATTAAAAAAAAAATTAAATTTTTTGAATTTAAAAAAAAATAAAAAAAAATAAATAAATAAATATAAATAAAAATAAATAAATAAATAAATAAATAAAAATAAAAATAAAATAATTTTTTGATCATGGTGGCACCGCCAATCGGCCTCCCGTCTAGGTGGCGGCAGAGGCCGGTCGCTAGGCGGGAGGCCGATTCCGAGAATTGCCCTCCCGCGGCAGGAGGGCGATTCCCGGAATCGGCCTCAGGGCGATTCCTGGAATCGGTGTCCCGCCGTGGGAGGGCGATTCCCGGAATCGACCTCCCGCGGCTGGAGGGCGATTCCCGGAATCGGCCTCCCGTGTCGCGGCAGGGCGATTCTCGGAATTGGCCTCCCGCCGCAGGAGGGCGATTTCCGGAATCGGGCTCCTGCCGCGGGGGAATCGGCCTCAGGGCGATTCCTGGAATCAGCCTTTCGTGCCGCGGCAGGGCGATTCCCGGAATCGACCTTCCGCCGCGGGAGGGCGATTCTCGGAATCGGCCTCCCGCCCAGCGGCCGACCTCCGTCGCCACCTAGGCGGGAGGCCGATTGGTGGCGCCACCACGATCTTCTTCTTTTTTTTCTTTTTTTCTTTTTAAATTCAAAAAATTTAAAATTATTTGTTTTTTAATTCAAATTTTTTTATTTTAAATTTAAATTGTTTTAATTTTTTTTAAATTTTTTAAATTTTGTTTTTAAATTTCATATTTTAGATTAATTATTTTTTAAAATTTAAAATTTATTTATTAAATTTATTAAAATTTAATTTAATTTTTTTTTTTTTTATAATCTTTTAGTTTATTTAGTTGTTTCATTTTTAAAATTTTAAAATTGTTTTTTAATGATAGTTTTTTTTTTTTAATTATTTTATTTTAATTTCCTTTTTCAATTTTAAATTTTGTTTTTTTTTTTTTAATTTGTTTTTTTGTTAATTTTAAAATTTGTATTTTTTTTTCTTATTATTATTATTATTTTAATTTTAATTTTTTCTTTTTTGTATTTTATTTTTTTTTATCTAAATTTTAATTTTGTAATTTAAATTATTTTTAAATTTTCTTTCTTTCTTTTCTTTTCTTCTTCTTCTTCTTCTTCTTTTTTTTTTTTTTTTTTAATTATATGGTGTTTTTTAATAACTTAGAAAAAAATGTTTTTGATGTTTTTTTATTTTTATTTTTTTGGTTAATTTTTGTTTTTTTTCTTTAAATTATGTGTTTTTTTTCAAATTTTGTCATTTCTTTTGATATAATTTTCGAATATTTTTGTTTTTTTTTTTTATTTATTTATTTTTGTTTAAATTTTTTTATTTTTACGAGTTAATTTTGCTTTTTTTTTACATTTTATTGGTTTTTTTTTATTGATATATATATATATATATATATATATATATATATATATATATATATATATATATATATATATATATATATATATTTATCTAAATTTTGTGTTTTATTACCAACATGAAAATCACCACTCTAAAAAAAAAGGTTGATGCTGCATCAATACGTTTCAAAATTAGCATGAAAATCACCTCTCTAAAAAAAAAAAAGTTGATGCTGCATCAATACGTTTCAAAATTAGCATGAAAATCACTAACATCTTAAAACAAATATTCATACTTCATAAATAAAAATATTAGAGTGTCGAAAATGTGCTCCAAAAAAAAAAAGGTGATTCTGCATCACCACTTTTCAAAATCGGGTGCTTTTTATGCTACCAAAAAAAAGTAGGTAACAGTGCGGTTACCTATTTCATCGGTAACACTGTTGTTACTGTTTCAGCAAACGGGGCAAGACAAGAGCGCCAAGTGGTAGGGTTGCAATGAGGGCTCATGAAGTGGCAGGCGATATGACAAAAATGATGTGAGGAAGAGAGTGTACAACACAACGTAATAGGCGAGGCTCGAGACGCAATGCAATACCATGTGCGAGAATGATCAACCAGTTGTGGGTGGAAAAGAGGTGCAATACAAGCAGTGATTATTTATGCAGCAACTGGCAACTAAAAAAAAGAAATGAGTGGAAAATACTTGTAACATGATGATGCCTAAGATATTAATCGTAAACAAAAAATAGTACACACACTTTTTAATCATGAAGTAAAATTTTTGGCAAGTAAGCCTAATCAACTTTGAACTAAATTTTTTTATTAACAGGTTCTAGCTAGCCTACACCTAAACCCTAGTTTAACCCATGAGGTGACCAGGTTATGTAAAATCGGTTTTCCAGTGCAGCCACCGCATTAGTTCGCATCCTGCAACGACAACAATGATCAAGATCAAAGCTAGTATCCAAAAGAGTGCAGTAACCACAAAACTTACCTGAGGAGCAGGTGCAATGGCAAGACGATCGTAGATACTTACCAAAGAACACGCCAGAATAGATTGTGCAAGCTGAATCCCACTCTCATCTTGATACACAGCAATATGTTCTTGAAACTCAACATTTATAAATGACACATAATCATTCATGCACAATCCTGGGCCTGATGGGCGTTGGGTAAGCCATTTCCTATTCGTAGGCACATCCACCGAATAGGGTTGGTCGAGTTGACCGGTAATCTCATCATGGTGTTGAGGACCATCAATTTTATGGAATGGAAACAATAAGCATGTGCCGGGCGAATTATAAATGCTTGCGCATCCGAGTGCAGAAACCCTAGTTCGGGATTGCTCCTGGGTTTGGTCAAGGGTATGAGGATCAAACCCCGGACCTTCGAGCGGGGGGTTGCCCAACTTTGATGGTTTGGCGAGATCAACGGGCGAATGGATGTGAACATGGATTGTGGTTGGTTGCAAAATGTCAGTGGGCTTTGTATCGATTCAGTCAAATGTTTGCACACTGACAGATTGATAAATCGATGTATCTGATTCTCTAGATTTGCGAGGGTGGGGTGAATTCGACATGGTTATGCTGGGAGGAACATGGTACTTGGGGATCGTCATTTCAGAAATGGTCGGCAGAAGCTGAAGCGCTTCGGTTTTCTGATGGGTACTTGAATCTTCCCAAAACGACTCATCGAATTCTAGTGTCTCCACGTGGTCGGAAAAGGGCCGCGAGTGATGGTCCTCAGCAGTATGATGGAATATGTTTTTAGATAAGCAGGCGTCGTTGTAACCATTTATTTGATTAAGCTGGGTACCTGGTATGTTGGGCTCCCCGCGAGTTATTGACTGGGATGGATCAATAAAGAGGACATCTTGAGGTTGCCCAGACAGGAAATCGCTCCTATGGCTGTCTAAAGATTTCGAGTGAGAAATATCAGCTCTAAAAGATTCATCGATTTTGAACTGTGATTGTGAAACACGATCTGTGTGCTTATGATTTTCGCCAATACCAGTATAAGAAAATTTTGAATGTCTCGAAGAAATTACTGGTGTGGCGGGATCGTGAAATAAATTGGGGAATAATGAACGAACAGATTGAGTCGCAGGGGCATTAACCATACAAGGCTTTTCAACACGTGCGTCCGTGTCATTTAAAGAAAACAATGATCTGGCAGGCCTTGTAAGGGAATCAACTTTATGCGGGGTAGAAGTCTATTCATAATCAGTATGCGAATCAGATTTAGGTTTGTGTCCAGGGAGACATCGAGTGGGCTCGAGGTAGTTTTCATGAACCGAGAGAGATAAAGAGCCACTGTGGTTTTCAAACTCTGATTCGACATGGTGCATTAAAGATTCAAAGTCTGAACAGCCGTTGACTTGAGGGTCTTCATAGGGAACACTAGGCTCAGGCTGGGTTGCTAACTGAAATTGTTCAAGGGAAACAAGAAACACATAGCTGAACTTTTCACTTAACAACTTATAATCGACATCCTTTTCAGGGAACTCAAAACAATAATGAACAAATCTGATAGAAAAATCATCAAGAGGTTCTTGAGGTTCCATTCTGATGTCATTTAGCTTTATCAATACACTTTGAAAATCGTACCTGTGAAAAGCTTGTTGTAATTCACGAGCGAGTTGTTCAAACGAATGGATGGAAGCTTCCGGCAATGTGCGGCACCATTGCTTAGCATGACCTTCGAGAGTGAGGAAGAAAAGAAAACAAATCAAACCTTCATCGTCAATTTCGTAGCACTCACCAAAGTCACAGAAATCTAAAAGGTGTCGGGTTATGGACACCCCACTTTCACCATTAAATTTTAACTGGGACAAGTGATACATAAGCTCATCGAGGATGAAGTATCGAGGCTCATAAAACTCCGACAAACATCTCGGGAGAATGATTTGGGAATGAGCCATTACAAATATGAGATTAACTGCAGGCTCTTAGGGCTCAGCTTGTCATCTGGCCCGCCCTCCTTCTAGCGCCAATTCTGTTGACGGGAAAATCTGTCCGGCCAACAGCAGGGGATCTCCCTGGTAAAAGGTCCCAATTAGACCTTGAACCGTTTGGACTAGGGATCCCGTCCGAGGTGTGGGTCCAGCTACCACTGATTTGACCTTTGTTTTGGGACTGGAGCTGAGTACATTGTATTATCAGAGGATTATACATTTGAGCATGAATACAAGCATTTTGAAAAATCCCTTTGTGGATCTAGTGTTGTCATATGTATGAGCGCTATTGAGTATTATATTTTCAGTTTCTGAACATATTTAGATTAAGGGAACTGTATCTTCAATTCATATCACAATTGCATAACAGTTTGCTGAGTATGTTAATGGTGGTTGAGTTCATTTCACTTTCTTAACGAACGTTGATGGCTTTGTTTATTAGCATTTGTGTTATCATTTAAAACTTTTAGGAAGTGAAGGGTGTTCTTGCCATGAGGAATTGTTTCTTTTGTGGTAAAAACAGTTTAAAAGCATGACCCTAATGAAGTGTTGTTAACAACAATTCCTTCGGTCCTCATGCTTTATTATTTCCTCTTGCTACTCATAGTGTTATATGTACATTTAATGCATCAATCATATGTCTT
The DNA here is from genome assembly GCA_034641835.2 of Pinus albicaulis. NCBI lineage: Eukaryota > Viridiplantae > Streptophyta > Pinopsida > Pinales > Pinaceae > Pinus > Pinus albicaulis. The sequence goes on along the minus strand of CM076578.1, from coordinate 1,733,712,790 downwards.
GTATCATTTGATCAGGTGTGTATCCACTGTTTTATAGAGTTCAAGCGAGACCCAAAGAAAGGAGAAATTAGCAGTAGCCAGACCCACACCCCAGACGGGATCCCTATTCCAAACGGTTCAAGGTCTAATTGGGACCTTTCACCGGGGAGATCCCCTGCTGTTGGCCGAACAAATTTTCCCGTCAACACAAGCTTAGCCTTGGAGGCCTTGTCCTGAAACATATACTAATTGAATTTAACTATGCAAAAATAAAATATAAAAATAATTTAAGAAATTTGATATAATCTTATGAGAAAATTAAAATACTTGGGTACTCTTCTCACTAGACTTCCTCCATTCATCCAACTTCTCATACATTTTTACAAGTTCTTTCCATACTTTTAAACTTAAATCAACTGGCCTTCTTTTGAGCCTTTTCTCGGGCGAGAGTTTTTTGATATTATTTGTTTGATTTCTCCTAAATATCTTGTAGTTCTGAGACATTTTTAGTTTAATCTTTTTTACGGAACAACCTACGCCAAATACAGTCTCCATGTCTTGAATTACTGATTTTTGTAGGTGCAAAGGTATCTTTGAGAATGGAAAATGGAGGTGGTCTTTGAATCATTGAAGGCATGATTCCTTCAACCTATTCACAAAAAATTTCCCAACATATTATTTATGGATTTCACCTGAAACCACATCATATTCTATCCTTGTACCATAGCTACCAATGCAAGATTCATAATGTGGCATGGAGCAAGAAGATATTTGTGTCCCTAGAATGGATTAGGTATTGGAAGTATTTGTTTCCTATTCCAAATTATTAGTGGTTACACTTAATGATTTCCTCCTTGATCTTCTGATCGATTTAGAAGTGGTTGGGGAATCAATTAATTCCCTTTGAAACAGTTGGTGTACTTGAAATGTTTTAGTAGTTTTAGTTGATTGTTCTTATACATATCTAGAAATAATTTTCAAGTCCACACTGTTAAGTTTGTTAAATACCTCCATCCCCAATATTGAAGTCAAGGACTCTTTCTCTTGGTCAGTCTCATGTCCATATATATATATATATATATATATATATATATATATATATATATATATGATTTCACAATGAATTACCTCATTCTTTCCACTGTCTGCTCCCTTCCCTCTGCTTGACATTTTGAGGTTGGGATAGAAAATATTGTCTATGGAGGTGAGCCAAGGGAAATAACATGCAAGGAAGGAGATCACATTGTGTGAAGGGCAACAACTCAAGCCGAGGTAAGCAATCCAACCATCACGTACACACAACCTACAATTAAAACACATATGTATTCATTCACAATGGCCAATCTATATTTGTGAGAGTGATCCATACCCAAATTCTTATGCTCGTGAGAGTGATCGAGAAGAAGAACCAGATGTACCAGATCAATAGCCAAGGAATATTTTCAGCAAACCTTTATGATAATTAAATAATTCTACACCAATACATGAATAAATATCCCACAATTTAACCCTAAGTCCACCCTCTATTCACAGAACTGGTTATGCCTTTCTCTGCAGCTCCAATTTCTGGACCAAAAAGGGGAAAATATAAAAATCCCATGTAAGCTTCATCTTAATCCTTAATATACTTTAAAATCCACTAAAGATAATCAAAATTCATCTTTTTTTTTTTTTAGTATTCGAATTGTTGTTGAGAATCCAAGGAAAAGAAGGCAATATGGAAACTGTCCATTCGTAACAGAACGTGTTGACTTTGAAGCTCCCAAATCGAGACCCAGACGGGGGCAGAGGAGCCTATTTTTCTCTTTCTGGGTCTGAGCCTATTTTTCTCTTTCTCGTAATGTGATCCTGTTGGGGTGCAAAAGTCGATGCAAACGACAACTATTCTAGTGCCTTCAAGTTTTTTTTTCCATTAAAAAATAGACATAGAAATGTTACAAAAATATAGCATTATTCTCAAATAAAATCAAAGGTTAATAAAATACATTCAACATAATAACCATAATTTTAATAATTCACTACATTCACTATAAAGTAATTTAATTAACTCTAAAATGATTGCATAAAGTAAGTTATACATGTGGAATGAAATATAATTGATATACACACTAGTGGTAAAGTGTGTTACATGGGGAAAAATGCTAATATCAATTCATATTTATGTTGTAAGGAAAAATTATACTCTATTTAAAATATAGTCTACCAATAATTCTCCCCCCCCCCCCCCCCCTACACTAATTGTTTTCATAATTGATAATTGGATTTTATTGGTGTACTAAAAATTATTGTCATTGTTGTGTATTACAGGATCCAGAGAGGGCCATGGACATTGGACGTGGATGACATAGAACTACTAAATCAGAGAGAGGAAAGTGGGTCAAATAAGATATGACAACAGAATCTGCAAATACAATACATGTAAGAAGATAAAGCAACCTCAACCAAAGGAGGAAGGTCTTTATGAATTCTCAAATACTACAACATATAAGAGAGAAAGTCAATTTTTTTCCATGAGGCCTTTCAGGTCAAACTTATTGGTGCACATGAATGGTGATTAAATGTGATTCTATGATCAAGGGAAATGTTTGAAAATTAGGATGGCCATGTGGGATTGGTATGTTGGATACTTTTCTTGTCGAAATTTTGGCTCGATATATATACTTAGGGTCATAAAAATATTTTTTTTTTCAATTCCAAATTAACATGATATCAACATGTCAAATATATGACTAAAGTGAAGTTTTGTGTTGGATAGCGTATTCATTGAAATGATATAATTGGTGTACTAAACATTATTGACTATGTTGTGTATTACAAGATCCAAATGAGTCCATGGAAAAAAATCATGTCATTTAAATGAGGACATAATGGATGACGCGGGACATCAAGTACTCAAATTTTGAATTAAATTAGGAAAAATTGATATAATGAATTTTGAGATACATGCATTTTTTTCATGATATTATTAAAATTTATAGTATATTCTCCAATCTTCACGGAAATATTGAGGTACACAAACCCTTCCTTTTACCCTATGAAATCCATCCAATTTGGAGTATTCTTTAACAACAAAAAATATATGTGAAAAATAAAAATATTTAATTGTATTAATGTTACCTATGAGTAAAAAAAATACTCTCCAAGTTTAATCATTCAATTTGGCCTTGAAATGAAGGTTGGATGTGCATTTTTGTAAAGCAAGCAAAAATTGCCTTGCTTAACTAAAATGCATGCCCAAGCTTCATTTCATAGCTAATTTGATTAATTCAAATTGTATACTATTTAATTACTTACACACTAATTTTCTCCAGTAAGAATATGTTGTTCACAACTACTGACACTTTTGGCGAGAGACTGTGAACTATAATTGCTCTAGCACTTTCATTTACATTAAATTTGACTTTCATATCATTAAATTAGGAAAAAAAAAATTGCATTAATGTTAATTAGGAGTAAAAATACTCTCCTAAGTTGAATCATTCATTTTGGTCTTGAAATGAAGGCTGGGTATGCATTTTTGAGAAGTAGGCCAAAATTGCCTTACTTCACTAAAATGCACGCCCTGACTTCATTTATTGGCAAATTTGATTGATTCAAATTGTAGATTTTTTATTTGATTATTTTCCACACTTTTACATTGTTATATTTGTACTTTGAGCTTAAATATTTATACATCAAATTTCCTATAACGTTCTAAGTTTTTCTTCGACTTGTCTTATGTGAAAGTTGTGTATAAGTGGGAAACATAGTTATATATGATATTTGTTAGACATGATGCAAGGTTATATCCTAAGGTTATTAATTGTCCAATCATGTCCCATTTAAAATTTCATTACCAAGAGGGTAATTGGTTTGGCCTAGGAGTGCATATTTTTCCCAACTGTGATCCTTGTAAGTGATGATCAATTGTTATTCCGACAGACTTGGATTTCAGTGTATAACATTTTATTTATGAATATGACTATGATATGCTGCATAAAATGGTTTTATATAGGTAGGAATGATTATTATTGCACAATCAATTAAGTATAGGTCTTGGTGTGCATTTATTTTAGAAACACTAACCTTGACTTTATCCATTTGAGATCGATCCAATTTGGCATATTCTTGCACAACAAAAATTTCTATGTGCAAAAGTAATGTTAATTATGAGTAAAAAAATAATATCTAATATGAATCATTCAATTTTCCCTTGTAATTATGGTTGGGTGTGAATTTTTGTGAAGTAGGCCAAAATTTCCTTGATTTACTAAAATGCACGCTAAGGCTTCATCTATTGGTCAATCTAGTTGATGTACTAAAAAATAATGTCATTGTTGTGTATTACAAGATCGAGAGGAGGCCAAGGAAATAGGATGTGGACGATGTAGAACTGCTAAATCACAGGCAAGAAAGTGGGTCGAAGAAGATATGACAATGGAATCTGCAAATAAAATACATAAGCAACCTCAACCAAAGGGGGAAGGTCTTTGTGAATTCACAAATACTACAACATAGAGGAGAGAGCCAAAAATTTTCCTTTAGGCCTTTCAGGTCAAAGTCATTGGTTGAAAATGCACATGAATGGTGATTAAATGTGATTCTATGATCAAGGGAAATGTTTGAAAATTAGGATGGCCATGTCGGACAGGGACATTAGATGTTTTTCTTGTTGAAAATTTGGCTCGATTTATATAATTAGGGTCATAAATTTTTTTTCCAACTCCAAATTAACATGATATCAATACGTCAAATATATCACTAAAGTGAAGTTTTGTGTTGGATAGCATATTCATTGAAATGATATAATTGGTGTACTAAACATTATTCACTATGTTGTGTATTACAAGAGTGAGATGAGTCCATGGCAACATATCGTGTCATATCAAAAGAGGGCATAATGGATGACGTGGGACATGAGGTACTCAAATTTTGACTTAGGAAAAATTAATAAAATGGAAATTTGTGATAAATACATATTTTTTTACAACATTATTAAAATTTAGAGTGTATTATCCAATCTTGACACAAATATCGAGGCACACAAACCTTGCTTTTTACCCTATGAAATCTATGCAACTTGGAGTATTCTTGAACAATAGAAATATATATGTGAAAAATAAAAAATATTTAATTGTATTAATGTTACCTATGAGTAAAAAACACTCTCCAAGTTGAATTATTCAACTTGGCCTTGAAATGAAGGTTGGGTGTGCATTTTTGTGAAGCATGCCAAAATTGCCTTGCTTCACTAAAATGCATATCGAGGCTTTATTTATTGGCCAATTTGATTAATTCAAATTGTATACTATTTAATTACTAATTTTACACGTTAATTTGTTATAGTAAGTTTCCGTTGTTCACAAAATGTTGACACTTTTGGGGAGACATTATGAACTATGGTTGCTCCAACACTTTCATTTACATTAACTTCAACCTTCATATCACTAAATTAGAAAAAAAATTAAATGTATTAATGTTACTTATGAGTAAAAAAATACTCATCAAGTTGAATCATTCACTTTGGCCTTGAAATGAAGGTTGGGCGTGTATTTTTCTGAAGCAGGCCAAAATTGCCTTGCTTCACTAAAATGCACGCCTAAGCTTCATTTATTAGCAAATCTAGTTGATTCAAATTATAGACTGTTTATTTGATTATTTTACACACTTTTACATTGTTTTATATTTACTTTGATCTTAAATATTTATACTTCATATTTCATACAACATTCTAAGCTTTGCTTAGACTTGCCTTATGTGAAAGTTGTGTATAAGTGGCAAACATAGTTATGTAGGACGTTTGTTAGACATGATGCAAGGTTATATCCCAAGGTTAGTAATTATCCAATCATGTATCATTTCAAATTTCATTACCAAGAGTGTAATTGGTTTATCCTGGAAGTGCATATTCGTTCTGACTGTAATGATTAGTAGATATGATCAATTGTTATTCCAACATACTTGGATTTCAATGTATAATGTTTCCTTTATGAAAATGACTATGATATGTTGCATAAAATGGTTTTATATTTAGGTTGGAATGATCATGATCACATAGTCAATTAAGTATAGGTTCTGGTGTGAATTTATTTGAGGCACACAAACCATGACTTTAATCCTATGAAATCAATCCAATTTGGCATATTCTTGCACAACAAAAATTTCTATGTGCAAAATTAATGTTAATTATGAGTAAAAAAGTACTCTAAATTCTGAATCATTCAATTTGTCCTTGTAATGAAATCTGAGCATGATTTTTTTTGAAGTAGGCCAAATTTTCCTTTCTTCACTAAAATGCACACGAAGGTTTCATTTATTGGTGAATATGATTGATTCAAATTTTAGACTGCTTATTTAATTATTTTACACACTTTTGAATTAGTATATGTGTACTTTGATCCTTAAATAGTTCGGCTTCATATTTCATATAACATTCCAAGTTTTTCTTCAACTTGCATTATGCAAAAGTTGTGCATAGGTTTTGATTCAGTTTGTTGTTTGGAAAAAAAATTCTCCCTTTAATTAAGAGTAATAGTTCCAACTCTTCACATTAATTATCAATCCGGGTAGGTTTTTTTATTGCAAGGCTATTACACAAAATATATGCAACGAAAAATGATGACTAGTGCTAATGAATCTCAAAGTCAATCACACTCTCAACAATTCAACACTCTGGTTGTTACACTCTCAAACCTTGTTCACACTCTTAGGAAATAACACACAATGTAGAATAAAACTACTCTATCACACTGAAACTCTGATTTAGAAAAGGACAACATTGTTGGAAACCATTCTCTCAACAAATGTTGAAACACACATTCAAATGAAATGAAAACACCATCAAACTGTAAAAATAATTAAATAACTGCCACACTAACAAAGGGATTGCTTTAGGACCCATGTTGTTACACAATACAAAGGTTAGAATTATGCAGTCATTAAAGCATGAACGAGATTAATAATAACAATAATAACAATAAAACATGAATTATAAATGAGAGGAAATAGATAAAAAAATTATAGTACCTTCCTAACCAGTGATCCCTGCTAAGAAGGACGACCCTTCCTTCCTAGCAAGGGTTGGTACACTACATAATGCACAAGCTAGTAAAAAAAGAGGTATGGCACCATGAATGATTGATATTGTATTAATGAAACATACAAGATTAAAATGTTGGTGCTCTCCACCTCTATAATTTTATATCTATTTCTATATGTACTTCTCGTGCGGGCATAAAGCACACTTCTTTATAATTTCAGATTACAGTGATTAGATCATCATGAGAATCTCTTGATTCTCACATGATCTAATTTGCGAATACATATTAATAATTTGATAACAATTTTAAGGTTAAGACAAATTTGTAACAACTTTTCCAAATTACAATATTTATCAATAGAAAATCCTAATTTTTTTAGTTGCGTTGTCCATAAAATTCTTCTTTGACAGTCAAACTATCTTTTGACTAGATGCTTTCCAAAATTATCTTCATATCTAATTAAAGGAGGTCAGTGCATCCAAAATAGATCTTCAAGTGTAAAAACAATGCTCAACAAGTTCTTCTCCTATCCTTGGTGAGGAAAAAACTTGAAAGTGTAATCCTGTAACAACATCTCAACATACCACAAACCCTGTAACAACCCAATTATCCGTTTTATGAGAAAAATAGCCTAAAACAGTATTTCTCATGAAAAATTACAAGTAGAATTGGATCATAAGGATGACATATAAAAATAGACATACTTAGGTTGATAATGGTTGTTACAATGGCAGAGTATGGTCTCAAGAATAAAAATGGTAAAACAAAAGTAGGAAATGAGTGCTAAAAGATGTTAATTTCACGTCCCAACATCTCCCCCCAACTTAAGTATCTGCATGTCCTCATACACACCCTTGTAACTGGTTCTTGATGTCTTGAGAGTGAAATTCTAAAAAAAATTAGGCTCTTGCACTATCCTTTGTATATGTTGTGTAGCATCACGAAAGTACCAGTTCCATTTCCCATAATTTATTAGTAAGATGATATGGATGTTGAGACTGATAGGTAGGGATCCAAATAAGAGGAAATATGAACCTAAGTCCAAGTCAATCAGTCCCACATCTCCTAAAGCACTCCATATAATAAAAAACCCTAGAGAGTGCTTGGATAAAATTTGGAAAATAATAAGGGTCCTCATTTATTAACTCCTTCCTACAAGCATCCTGCCTAAGTCTGCTCCCATCTAATGCATCTTGTCTCATCCCTCTAATTCTTCTAAGAAAACATTCCAAAACCTTGTTTCTAAACTCCATTAACATCTTCTTGGTGTCTCTATATTTCCATATATTTCTATATAGCCTCAAGACTCTTTCATTAGACCCTGGTTCAATTTGAATAAGTGATTTTACCCTTTCTTCATTAGTTTTACAATGTCATGGGAAGCCTTCCATCTAATATGATTTTTCACAAAATAAAAAAAGGCTCTCAATTGAACATCTCCAATGTATGGTGTGGGGTTAAGATATATTTCACCAAAATAAACATAGTCATGCAGATGTAGTTCACAGAGTAGCTGTTGTTCTGGAAAGGTGGCCTTTTGGATAGTTTCTAGAAAGTGTTGAGCCTTTGTTAACATGTGCTATAAATTCGTAAACCAAGGGGGTCTCTCCGATATGAAGTCCCAATTAGAGCTCACACCGTTTGGAATAGGAGCCCCATCCGGGATATCGGCCCGACTACCATATATTCTTATAGATTTTCCTTGGATACAAAGTTCATCAAAGAGAGTAATGCACAGGTAATCTCAAATCAACAAGTGAGTATGCCCTGTGAAATTTTCAGATGTAGATAATATCAAGGTCCTTCTACTGAAAGGGAAGAGAAAAGTGGGCCCTTTATAGACAAGTAATAATACTAATCTAGAAAAGGCACACAAGCATATACATATGAATGAATTGTTGATCAACCAATGAAATGGTTCACAAGGAAGCAATGATTGTTAAGAAAATACACCACACCTTCAACAAGATAAGTACCAAAGCCACCGAAATAGTTCACTTTCCTTAGTATAGATGAAAACAACATACATCACAAACATTTAAAGAATAGTCTTACAATATTCATGACATATGCATGAATGCATGTTGGCTCAACAAGCTTCTGAATTAAGTAAGAGTTCCAAGATACATAAAGATAGTGAACACCAGTAGCGCTCAGTGGAGCATTAGAGAAATCACTTTCTCCTCCAAAACAATTATCTTTCTCTCTAATGCCTGATAGGATGAGCCAAGGTGAAAAACCATTTCAATGAGAAATGAGAGTGAATATATAATAATTGGGGTGATCTATCACCTCCCTTGTGACTCTTGGATTACCCTCATGGCTGTTTGACTTCTTAATGACCTTTAAACTTCCTACACGACTTTTCGTATTACATGGATGAATCTTGGACTTCCACTATACATTACATTTCTCCAATATTGAATTTACATAATCCACAAATGATGTGGAAAATAATGACTCATAACACAACATGACATGACATTAATGACATGGACTGCATGATGATGTGGTAGTGCCCAGTTGTCCTTCTTGCTACTTTGTTTTCAATAAAATATGTATCCAATAATTTTTCTTCATGAGAGATATGATTTTTTCTTCATATCTTCCCTCCAAAGGGTTGTGAATTAGATGGAGTCTTCATGCGGTCCTGATATTTGGTCTTCTATTGTAATCCAGTGTTCCTTCATCTTCTTGCCTAATGATCATCTGATCTCCTCAGCTCCTTAAAATCACTTGTTAAGGCTGGAACTAGTGACTGATTGAGTGAAAAACTCAGGGATTGAGCAGCTCCAGAGGTCAAGGTCCGGGACTAAGGCTTAAGAATGCACAATACATAGTTCAAGATGGATAGGTTCAAAGGATTGCGCAGTTGAGGGACTCAAGGACTCAGGATAGAGGCTTAAGGCTTGACACTGTGCAATGTGCAGTTATGAAGGCCTTGGATGAGTGATTGCCCAATTGAGGGATTCAAGGAGCCAAGATGAGGGATTAAGCACTGATAGTGATGGAAGGGCATGGAGGCTAGGTGACTTCACACTTGCGCAGTTCATGAGCTCAAGGTTGAGGTGTGAGGAATGAGATTGCGTAATGCGTAGTTCAGGCTTAACTGGAACGAAATATTCTGCAGTTATGGAGCTCAAGGGATGGGCTTGAGCACTGATGTTGTGTAGTGCACAGTTTTGGGAGGAAAAAACTGCACATTGCACAGTTCTAAGAGACAAGGTTGCTGCTTGAGGACTGATACTGCACAATGTGCAGTTCAGGATGGCTAAAGGAGGTTGAGGGGTCCGATCGGAGAGTTTTCCCAATTTGACTAAGTGTCAAATCAGTGAGAGGAAGATAGGAAAAAACATGACTTTGAACAAGACCACGCACTTATATCACTTGAAAACACAACATGGAACACTCAGAACACATGAACAACATCCTTTTCTTAATGTAACAACCTTGCGATGACCTACACCAAGTGTGACACCAAAGATACACTTTGCGACGACTGTGATGAGACTTGTGCGATAGTGCTTGAAACTTTGGAAATGAGCATGATACATGTTTACATGGTAAAACCAACTCATTTACACTAAGAGGAGGCTAACCAAAAAGATGATGCAAAACCAAAATGATAAAACACAAGAAAAACTGTAGAAAATGAATGCATGATGAATGAGGTAAACTAATATGCAACTAGACCTACTACTGACCTAACCAACTAGAAGGTCAAGGCCACGTATAATGAAATTTCCAATGTAGCAACCGTAGTTGTTCCCGACCTGCAATCACAAATATATGATTGATTAAAGCTAAGATAATACAATGTGCAACAGAAAAGATAAGAGATTGAATATTCTACAGAACAAATTGAAGGTCTTGTCTGTCGACTGAAAAATATGTCATAACCAATACTTCTAACCATTTCACACTCTTACCATTTTTCTGAAAACCATAAGAAGTCGAACCTTGGGGGCTTCTTGAAAATGTATCTTGATCTGCACTATACTCCTTAGAAAGTATGAGAAAAGGCTGAAACCTATTATTTACGACAAATATTTCCAGGTAATATTTCTCCAACCATTCAACGATTTGATCATTAAACTTGAAATAGTCCTCTTGAGAATCCTAAAATCTTTGACAAGATGAATTTGAAATTAAAAGGGCGAGATTAGGATGATAATATTGTAAGGGAAAATGAATCTCATCATATTTATAAGGCTTATCAATATAGTGAGGGCCTGATATAACCATCATCGAATGATGAAGTAACTCAACAGCTTGACAAGTATCCAAATTGTGAGATAAACCATAAATATTAATCGATGTGAACCAACTTTCATCAAATATACTGGTGGGAAAATGATAAAATGAATGACAATTAATATTATGATCATGTGGACCTCTTGTGGAAATAGATTCTTGGTTAGAAGATAACAAAGATAGATTAGTTTGAACATCTTTACAAATGCCTTGAAAAAATGAATCATCTTCCTCACATGATAAATGTCGCATGCTGTACTGACATGGTAATCATCGAAAGAAGTGAAAAGGAATGCCAATAAAACAAATACACGAGACCAGTCAAGATACAATGAACGAAGAAGAGTTTGATTCACATATTAACTCATGCATTCATTAGCACTCAAGAGGATTTTAGGTGCGATGGAGAACAAGATTCACGATATAACATTCACAACAAAAATTGAAAGCTGACTATTCTGAAATAAATCTGATAGGAATGCTTGCTTCAGCCAAAGATGATTTTCGAAATGGTTAAATTCACAACTCCATGATTATATGAGAGATACACATTATGAACACGATTTTGATACAATGGATTTGCATGAAGATGAATCTTGTGAAATATAATCTTGAATCCAATCATAAACCAAATCTTGAAAGTTCGAAAGATTATATCTGAAATACCAAACATCTTTCAAAAATAAATTTACATCAAGTGACACCATGCAAAGAGAAGGATTGTGTGAGATAAACTAGATCTGACTTTTCTCGGGGAGCTTACTAGAGTCGCGAGATCCTGACATAACCATCAACAAAATTTGAAGTGCCTTGACTTCGTGACAAGTCCTAGAAATTTCAAGGATTGTAAAATTGCATTGTGAAGATTGAATCAAATCATGCATGGTGTCAAGATTATTGCTTCCTTTGATCTCAATGGGACCACTACTAACCAGATGACAACCATCTCTATCACTTATTTGACTAGATTTTACAACTTCAACAACCATATTACTCAAATTGAAAGATTCTTCTGATCGCAAATCTGGAGATGTATGAATCAGGAAAATTTCATGAGAAAGTTGATTTGAAGATTTGTCTTCATGAAAAACAATAGATTATGAGGTATGGAAAGAATAATCAATGATTCAATTATTTCCTTTCATGTCATGGATAACCTCACTACCTTGTGTCAATTGGGAAGTTAACTCATAAGATGGAGAACTTGAAAAGCATGAAGCATCTTCATCACAAGTATGAAAACAATAGAGCACAAGGGATAGTGAGATGAAGAGGAAGTTTTGATAAGAAAATCTTCTTTGACCGAATCATATTTTAGATCTAAATTAAAATATTCACGAGAAACCAAAGATCAGTTGATGCCCTTGTGCGTTCGTGATCGCATACGTCAACAAAATCATCATCATTAGAATGATTGTTGCCCAAGGCTATAGATTGATAGGAGAATTGATTGCATTTGATTCACTAACGAGATTAGGAGATTCAAAATCATCCAAGAATGGAAGCACATCATATTGACATGGGGACTTTGAAAAAGGGAAGGGAGATCAAAAGTCTCATCACTTTCCTCCTCTATGAGTGGAATGTGATTTCCTTATATCTTATCGCAATTTGAACCAACAACTCGAAAATAAAGAGAGCATGAAAAGCTAGTTGGTGGAGCAGATTAATTAAGCAAATCATGATATACAGAGTCATGACATGTATATGATAGAGGATGGAAAAAGTCCCTTGAATAAGTAACACTTTCAGTGGAAGTGGTGCATCTTGCCGCAAGTGAATCTCATGTTGGATTCCTCTTTTTGGAGGTAACCCTTTGGGTTCCCGAAACCTCATGTCATAAGTTTTAACAAATTCAAATAATTCATGCTTGAGTTTAGAATCAAATCCTATAAAAGCTTCAGATTCAACATTATCTTTAGCTTTAATCATCAACAATACAAAATTCTTATTGGAATTTACAAGCCTTTTCATATGACCAACACTAACAAGAGATAAGTTCATCTTCTTGAGATGTTCTCTAACAATATACTCAACTCCATCTTTATAAAAATGATATTTGTTCTCATGACGATAGAAAATGGATTTTCGGTCATACAAGTATGGACTCCCTAAAACAATCCCACAAATATCAAGTGGTTCAACATCAAGCTCTACCTCATCTATAAAATTAGCAGTGATGGAAAATTCAAGTTTACATTATCTTGCCACTTGCAATTTGGCATCATCACATACCCTCCCAAAGTTTAAGGTTTAGCATGAGTTGTAGTTTCTAAATTAAGTTTCTTGATAATTGCTTCAAAGATAAGATTGAATTGGGATCCACTATCAAATAATGTATCAACCTTTGTATGTTTTGTAATGACCATGATATGGAAAAGCTCACTTATTTCTTTATCATTTTGAGATTAAATAGGCTTACTAGAAGAACTCGTATTGGAATTAGAAGCTATATCTTTCATTCCCATGGATGTGATTTTGGTTTCATTACCTGGATCAAATCCTAGATCTTGTTGAGTCGTAGCAACAATCTTTTGTTTCCCCTTGTTATTGAAATTCTTTGGTCTCAATTCTAGATGTAATTTCCAATAATAGTCTTCATCATGGCCATCTTTTAAAAAATGTTTATAGGTAAGTTCTCTCCCTCTTTCTTGACAGTAGCATTATTTTTTCCTTTTCTTTTAAACTTCCCCTTCCCTTTTTCTCGAGTTTTAAAAGGTTTCTTGCTAGTCTCCCGAGGAACATTATTGCCTCTTGATTCCAAATGAGTTTCCTGAACACATAAATCATCTAGATTGGTGGGATTAAACATAATTATAGTCTGTCTCAAATAACTATGTAATCCACCTATGTATTTAAGGAGAGTATCTTGAGAACTCAAATTAACACCGAAGATTAAATCTCTTCTTCTAAATTCTTGTGTGTAACTTTGGACACTATGACCTTTGGCTTGTCTTTAATTTTTCCTATCCATACTTTCTTTTTGCATGTAAGATAATGGATGAAATTTCCTTATTAATGCAACTATAAAATCATTACAAGAAGAGATACTTTTACCACTTTTCTTCAAATATTCTTGAGTTCTGTCCTACCATCGGATGAGGGTTGCACCTTCCAAGCAAAGAGAAGCAAGATGGATATTTGTGACATCATCACCAATATTTTAAATCCAGCAATATACTTCAATTTGATGAACCCAATTATCCAAATTTTCTGCATTTACTTCCCCATTGTACATAGGCAATCCAAACTTGACATCAAGTTTAATAAAAGGAGACTTAACGTGTCCTTTTGGAGATGGAGGAGGAGTAGGTCTATGAGATGAAGGAGTTGAAGAGGGAGGTGAGGATGGAGGATTTATACCATCACCACTATTACCTTTTGGTTGATTAGAACTTTATCTTTGAAACCTCATTGTCCTCCCATTGTACACAACTTTCACCATCTCAGTCATATCATAGAAACACATTTCTAAAATTTCTCTCATTCTCAGACATCAACTCTGGCCCTTGTCCTTCTTCATGTACCATGACTTGTGGAGTTTGTGGCCTCCTTGAACCAATTTGAGGGTTTGGTTCTTCAAGCACTCCTTCTCTTTTCAATTAAGACCTTGTAATAATTCAAGAAAAACACTTGCAAAATCAGTCAAACGTTCACAAAAACTATGCTCTAATACCAAACTAATTTGAAATTAAAATTGAAGGTTTCATGTAAATTTTTGCAAGCTAGTTTATGTCTTATGGGCAATAGATCATGATGACAAAAGCAACAAACAAAGTTAAATTTTGCAGATTTAAACAATAAAAAATGGACAATATGCAACATCACAACACAACAATTTTGATGACGGAGTTCACCCCTCCTGGGCTACGTCTCCAGGTCCAACTTCCAATGGTGGGCTTGTATATTATATGCTCAAATGTGAAATTAAATCAACATAAAATGCTCAAATTACAAAAATAATACTTCCATTATGTTCAAAATACCCAAAAATCCCTGTGTAGGCTCTTCTTGGGCTCAAAAAGGCTGAAAAGTGGCCAAGTGAGGCTTCTTTCTCCATTATGCCGTTGACTGCTCTACAAAATTGATTGCTCTACAAACTGGGCAACAAAATATCGTTTGGGGGACTAATAAGGTGATAAAATAACTTCCCGAAGGTCATGGGTTCGACCCATGAATCCCACTGTGTCGGGTGCAAATTGTTGAACCATTAATAATTTTTTTTTTAAACAAACTGGGTTGTGCCCCTTTTCCTTTGCCCACTAGTTGGTCACATAGAAACATACATAATCGCAGAGTGTGGGCCATATTCCACACACCTCTCAACCCCGCTCCTAGTCACCTGTTGGGTCATATAAATGTGGGTTGGGGCACGAGCATGGTGCCACACACCTCACCCCTTTGTAACTCTGTTGAAGATTTCACTGTTACAACAGAACCCTGGGTTGGGGCATGGGCAGGGTACCACATGCCCCACCTCTCCTGTCGATCACCTTAAGTCACGTTAAATTTCGTACCACCTGGGGTTGGGCCAGTCATGCCCACCTGCTGATGCGACCTTCCCCCCAAATACCAAGCTCAGTCAAATTAAATAAAAACTCACCACCAATGTTTAACAAGAAACATCATGGCGCATTGGTAGGGCAGTTTGTTATTTTTTATGCAGTCGATGGTTCAAATCCTGTATAGGTCAATTTCGGTCCATAAAAAAATTTTGTTGCGAAAAACCTTGACACTTGGTGGCCTCTCATAGGGCTACATGTCACCTCTAGTTGGCCCATGTGGCAACCTATGATTGGTCCACCACAACAACCTTTCATCCAATCATCGTGCGCTATGTGCCCTTCTGTCACTGATCCAACCTATCAAGCGCATGTCCTAATCAGTTGATGATGTCAGCATGACATCATCGTACGAACTGCCATGTGGCAGTCGTACACTTCCCAATCAACCTTGCAAGTTGACTTTTTTCTATTTGCTAAAAACATCGGAACATGATAACTTCCTCATACAATGTTGGATTGAGGAAATTCAAGTGCAGTTGGAATCATAACGAGGAGATTTACGATTTGGCGCTAGTTTCAACAGATTTTGAGCACTTTAATTTTTTAGCATATTTTTGATCCCTTGGATCAATCAAAGAACCCCTAAGGGAATTTGATCTCAATAAAGGCCCAAATTCGTTAAAATAAGCAACAATCCTGGAAACTGACAAAAATATACGAGTTGGGACATTTCCAAATGTCCTAGATAATACATAAGGGAAGAGAGCGATATAGATTTTTCCCATTCATCCATTCTTTCAAATAGTATTCCATGGAATTATTGTTCCACAGAACATTAATGTTGAAAATGTTCAACACACCGAACCAAATTTGTATCACAAATGGACACTTCAGAAAAGGTGGACCACATCCTCTAAATCAACCCCACAAAGAATGCATCTACATGAACCTCTAAAACCTCTCTGACATAAATTGTCCCATGTTAACACCTTATTTTCCCAAGATAACCAACTAAAGCATTTGAGATTAAGAGGGATATTACAACTCCAAATATTCTTGAACCATCTACAAGATGCGAAAAATTAAATATGGAGGGGATATATACCAATATGCTTCCTCAACAGTGGGTTGACCCAAGAATGAAGCATCGACCCAAGAGAAAGAATCTTCCTTATCCGTTAAAACAATACCAACCAAAGTGAGGTTCTGCACATACCTGTCCAAATAAGTAGCCAATTCACCATAAAGACCAATATCTAGGGAACTAGCCCATGTAGGGAAGAGTCCATAGTTAACATGCATCTAATGAAGATATTATATACCTTGATTATAGATTTGTCTAATAAGTTGAACATGTATTGTATTTTCTCCAATAAATCCGCTAATGGGATCAAGCCCAATCTCAACCCTCGTACCATTTCCAATCTGCCACTTAATGTTTCCTAATAGCCATTGTTTGACTTTCATAAATCTCTTCTATATGTAGGAGAGAACACGAGGAAAACAACCCTCCTCCTTGATCCATGACACCAATGATAGATTCCCCATGTAATTTTCCCTAATAACTTGCTACAATATACAATCTTCAGATAATTCCCTCCAATAAATTTTCACCAGAAGTGCCCACACAAAAATTTCTAAGTCCTTAATATCCCATCCCCCATATTCCTTTCTTTGAGATATGACCTCTAAACGAGCCAGTTGATATTTATGAACATCCATGGACCCCGCCCATAGAAACTTTGAAATGGTCAAATTGATCCTCTTGATGATATGTTTAGGTAATAAATAAATATGCAACCAATATAATTTTATGCTTTGAAGAACCACCTAAACCATGATTAATCTACCTCCCAGTGTAAGTCATCTATGTGACCAAGTATCCAACCCACGTTCAAATTGTTGATCAGCGATTGTCACTGATGTCAACCTAAGCAACACCAGGTGCTACCCCAATATTGCATGGGAATTTTGACCTACCAAATTAATATATTCTTGGTCAAGAATTATTTTGATGGTTTCTACTTGTCGAGATGTTTCCGTTGATATATGGCACGCCACGTAATTCTTCACGGTTTGAGAGATGATGTTTGAAGTTTGTAGCCCCAGTTAGTGGGATAAAACCCCATGGGGTTGTGGCATGGGTCATTGAAAAGTCATAATTAATATTTTTTAAGCTCCTAAAATACCTCCCACGTTCACTTGTTGAAGCCCCTCTCAACCTAAGCGTTTATATAAATTGTGATCCTCATATCCTCCTTATGCAAGGGATTTAGCCATCTGAAACAGGTCATCGTGGAATTTTCGCTCTAATTTTTTTCTACAAAGGTTCAGAAGTTGAAATTTTTATGAGGCGAATAAGAAATCCTGAGGAAGCTCTTGTGAAAATTTCAGATGAAAGTGAGCAATATTTTCGGAGATACTATCTTTGGAAGTCAGTGTTTTTGCAGGCTCCTGAAATTCATCTCAAAGAAGTGACCTTGGGAAAATTGTCATAATTCTCTCTCCGAGTATCGGATTGGAATTATGTAAAAAGTGGAAGATAGTGCACAGACTGTAGTTTTCTCTCTATCAATTTCAGAGCCGAATTAATAAATAGTGACACGTGGCATTCCATACAATTTCTCTCTACTGAAACAGTCCATAATTAGGGCATTGTGAGAGATTGGGCATAACTCTCCCTTGAAGAATCCAAATTGGGTCAGACATGTGGCATTAGAAATATGACTCAGAGGAATACTACAGGACCGAAAATCATATATTGGAGATCTGAAATAACAGAGATACACCAGATTCAATATCGAGCTCCTAGAAGGCAAGAAAAAGCTAGATCATGTGTTGTCAAGGGCTGCAAAGGACCAGAATTTCTAGGGAAGCAAAGAAAAGCAAGGTGCAACAGAGGGTAGCATGAGAAGAGAAGAAACCAAGGTGCAGAATATCAACAATAATTTCATCACATAAAGTCTTCAAGTGGGTAGCACTACATACAGTCATTGTAAAGGTATCATTGTACTAAGTCATTGTAAATATATTATTGTAAAAATTGTACAAGTGTCTATCTTCTAGGAGTTGAAGAGGCAGTGTCAGGAGGATTAGGTTCATCATTAGGTGGTTGTGTCATAGTTGGGGTTATGTTCTAATGTATCTTCTTCTTCTACATCATTCTATATCATTGTAAAGTGGACCATTTTCCCTGGTACGAGAGTCCATTCTTCTTTTATTCCTCTATAGGGTGGTAGGGTGGTGCTAGGGTGAGTTGTAGCTCATTAGGTGTTGGGGCATCCATTCATTTGACTACTAAAGAATCTCGGGTGTTGTAGCATCCATCTAGTGGGAGCGAGAGAAGAATGCTTTTCTAGATTCTAGGAAGTAGGAGCTTTATTTTCAATTGGAGTTGATTATTAAAGAATTATTAGAAAATCATTAGGTGGTTTTTGTCCCGGAGTGGGTTTCCACCTTAAAACTATGTGCATTTGTGTTCTTTTTGTTTTCTGCTATAATTGTACAAATGCTGATAATAATTGAAGATTAACTAATGCTCTAATTGAAAGGAATATTGATTCACCCCCCCCTCTCAGTATTTCCAACACAAATTTATCAACAAGTCAATGCCACTCCTTATTGCGATACTTTTTTGGCTTCAGGAAGAAGCCAAGATATTTAAAGCCTAAGTTTAATGACACATGATCCACATTATAAATACCAACAATCTCCAAAATTTGTGCCTCATTGGGGAATGAAGAAATAAACAATGATTTAGAATCATTCATATATAACCCAATCGCATCCCCAAAAAGGCAAATAATATGGTGCATATACTTCCATTCCAGGACTGAAAGGTACCCAAAGAGTCGAATATCTTCCACGAATATTAAATGAGTGATATAAATTCTCCTATTGATACCCACACAAGTGAAATTCTCGATGCTACGAGCCTTCGAAATACATTTTCTCATACCTTCAATGGTTATCAAGAAAAGAAGTGGGGATAAGGCACATCCCTGCCTTAGTCCCCGAGAATTCTTAAAGAAATCTGACGACACCTCATTGATAAGCACCACAAAATTAATAGATGAAATACATGCCATTATCCAATCGATGACAAGTACAAAGAGCCAATCCTATGTAAAACCATGCACAAAAAGGACCAATCCACACAATCGAAAGCGTTATGTAAATAAAGTTTAAGAAAAACACATATTTTCTTTCTTATATTGATTGAATGAATACACTCCTATGTAATGGCCACCATGTCTTGAATTTGTTTGTTTTGAAGAATTTTTTTTTTTCAAGACCAATATGCTTAGACAATGTGCTTTTCAATTGATTGGCAATGATCTTAGAGATCATTTTGGACACAATGTTTCATAAAGAAATGAGCCAAAAGCCATTGAATATAAATGCAAAGGAGACTTTGGAAATCAAGGTAACAAATGTAACATTCAATCACCCCATATTATTTATGACAAATAAACTTAGGTGGTACATAATATATTTATTACGTACAAAATAATAATAATAATAATAATTATTATTATTATTTTTTTTTTTTTTTTTTCAGTAGATAAAACTCTGATATATATTATGTACCAGATCATGTAGTTTACCCAAAAATGAGTCTTACATATTAGCTTTATGAAAATCCCTTCATTACTTTCCTTACCGAAACATACCAGGAATAACCTTGTTTACATTTGATTAGTCGATCATGAACCTAATGCAATAAAAAATTCTTCTTCCTTCGGATATTGCTGAAAGAAAAAAGCTCAAAAAAATTGTTCCTAGAGGAAATAGGATCGTTAAAACAGTGTTCGAAATCTGCCCTCCAGAAGGAGTGATTATCTTCTCCGATAACAAACAAACTATATGACATATTATGAAAACACATGAAAAAGTTCCAAAAAGATCAGATAAACTATCTATGAAGAAAAAACTGAAAGCATTGACTGTGAAGTTCTGGATCATCTCCCTCAGTCGAACTTTACCATACCAATTTCCCCCATTCCATTTGAGTCAGCGAGCTCATAGTGCATTTTCCCAAAAACACCATTCAATCCTTTTTTAGATAATCTGTCTGCCTCATCATTTTTCTCCCTGAAGATATGATTGAAAATTATGGAGGAGAAATCATCTCTTAACATTTTAATACGACCCAACCAAGACTTCAAATTACCCAGGTTAAGGACAATTCGCTTGTTGATATGATCGATCAGGACTTTGGAGTCTCCATATACCCATAAGCTCTCGATGCAAAGCTGGGTGGAAAACCACAAAATACCCCAGAGGGCCAGTACTTCTACATGCATATTTGATCCATAACCACCATGCTAGTAAATCTTATAGTGGCAATTTGGCGATAACATTAACCACACACCGTACCCACATCTGGAAAGTTGTGAGGGGCCGTCAAAGAAACCAGCTGGGTAAATTCTTTCCATAGGCCTAAGTCGGATAGATAGGTCCACTGGAGGTTTCTGCGTGGTTCTCAGGCTTTCCCAGTTTGCAATGATGTTATTAGCTATCCTCTTAGGGCTACACCACTCCCCCTAAAAAATGCTCCTATTCCTTCTGCACCAGATGAACCAATGGAAGATGGCCAGGATAATCCATAGAGAAGTGTTTCTTTTATGCCACCATAAAATAAAATCTACAGTTTTCGTAAGAGTGGGAGCCTTAAGATTAAAAAACTGATAGATTAGCAATAGAAATTTCCTTACAAGGAAGCAGGAATAAAAAAGGTGAGAATGGTTCTCTTCACTAGCCAAACAAAAATAGCAGCGTCCAGGCCCGATCCAACCTTTTCTTTGAAGTATGTCACACATGAAATTTTTCTCCATCACTACCAACCAAAGTAAAATCTTCATCTTCAGTTGAGCCGTGTTTGTCCAGATGCTTCAGAATACACAGAGTTCAGCTAACGAGGATGTAGACGAGGATAGCTCCTGGTAAATCTCACTCACCTTCGGCAGATTGTTATAGGTCGAACCCCTTCAGATAACCCTGTCTCCCCTGATTACATTGTGCAAGCCATGGCTCCTTAAATCTTCACTGAACAAGTTCCACTCCTCCTCTAGGTGATCCAGCATCGTCAAATTTTCAGCGGTCAACCACTCTGGTATTCCATTGATCGACCCCTTTATTATTTGAGCCAGATAGAAGATACCCCTTCCATTTAGCTGTCTAATAAGGGCATTTCTAAGAGGAGCCAGAGCTAGATCACCCTGCAAACCTGGGTGGCCAATAAGAATCTTCGCGCCATCACCATACTGCCAATTTAAAAAGGACGATAAGGATGACCAAGTGTTTTTGAACCCATTCCAGATGATCGACCCCCCGGTCGTGTTTTTCCATCCCCTTAAATAAAGGTCCTCTAGTCTCTTTCAGATACTTGAACTTTAGAATCTCACTCCAAATACCCTAGAAGTGATGCCCCTCCAAAGTGACTTCATGATGAGAGCCTTGCCAAAAATATGCAGGTCTTTGAGGCCCCAACCACCCAGTTCTTTAGGTCTCATTATTAGGTCCCATCTTGCCAAGTGGTACTTTCCAGTCTCCTTGCCACCATCACATAGAAAGTTGATCATAATACTCCTTATGCTCTTTAGAATCTTCGATGGAATCACATATAAATGGGCCCAATAAACCATGATTTGTTGTAAAACTACCTCTACCAATATCAATCTCCCTCCTTTCGACAACCATTTGGTAGACCAGCCCTGAATTCTCCTGTCAGCTTTTTCAATCATCCATGTCCAATCCTTAATGCCGTAATTATTGGGTTTCGTGTGGAATCCCAAATATTTAAATCCCTGCCCCAACGGAGCAAACCTGATGTTGAACAAAGCTTCGATCGATGCCGCCATTTTGTCACCATCCTCCTCATGGTAGATACATGACTTTCCATAGTTTTCCAGCACACTAGAAACCTTGCAGAACTTATCAAAAATGTCATGAAAAACCGTCCATACCTCCTTGATGAGCAGACCAAAGAGCAGAACGCCATCCACGAAAAAGTTGTGGGATATTTCTCTATGATGAGAGATTTTGATGGCTCTAAAGTTGCCCCTACTAACAACCTGGCTGATTTTTGTGCTTAAGATATCCATCACCAATATGAACAAGAGTGGCGAAAGGGCACAACCCTGTCTCAGTCCACTACTTGACTTAAAAAAGGAAGAAGCCACACCATTAATAATAATAGCCATCAATGCATTATTTACACACCCCATGATCCAATTGACAGATACCCTATCTAGTCCGATCTTAAATAGAATCAGTCGTAACAGTCCCTAGTCGACCCTGTCATAAACTTTACTAAGAAAATTATAATTATTATATGAGTACTAAACTATTTGATGTTTAATATCTTATGATGTAATATAACGCACCTAGGAATAAACTCAAAAGAATCAATACTACAATAAAACTATAATTATTAGAGTACTAAACTATTTAAAGCTTAATGTCTTATAATGTTATATTAACACAAATAGGAATCAACTCAATGGAGACAATGAAAGGAATGATGGGAAAAAAGTGTCCAATTTACATTCTAAAGTTTAGACATCAACATTTTAAGAAGTTTAGTGAAAGGTACAATAATATTAATTAAAAAGAAAATGTAGGAAATATATATATATATATATATATATATATATATATATATAATTGAAAGCAAATCTAATGATACATTAAACCTTTAATGTAAAGTAAAATATATTAAAATTAATGTATTAATATAATAAACCAAATCTATGATTTAGAATCACAACTCTAACTATAATAAGTTTTAATTTTGAATAAATGTCTTTCATATTAATCATATTATTAGGAAATGGTTTACGTTTTGAACCAATTAATGTGGTTCATTCTCACAACAAGGTGAAAAAGTCAATCGATTTTCAGGTATAAATAGCAAGGATGTATCATTGTCCAGAGATAGCCATTGAAAACTAGCCATTATTAACCTTGTCATGAGGATTAACTACATTAGTTAGTCCAAATCTTAATAATGTAATTAATCGAAGAAATTTTTTATTTTTTAAAATTATTTACATTATAAATCACAAAAATCTTAGATAAAACAATTTTTAATTTTATTATTTTGAAAATTAATATTTAAAATATAAATTTTATTATTTCATATCCTCATATAATTTTATGTAAAAAAATAAAATATATTAATCATTTGATAATGAAATTCTATATATATATATATTACTTTAGATATTATTTTTGAGATTCAACTGCATTAAGTAAGTCATTCATCCATGACCATTTCCATGAGAAATAATAATTTCTCATGATTATTTCTCATGATTTTTGAATAGTTCACTTAACATTCATTACATTACATCTAGTAACACTCTAAAAAATAAATTCTATTATTTATTAATCATTTGAAAATATAATTCTATTATTATATTAATTATTAATCATTTGAGAATATATATTTTTTTAACATTATCACACTATAAAGCTTCCAACATGTTTATAACACTTAAGACATAATGTCTCCCCACTTTGATACTTTATCATAAGTGTACTTTTGAACTTTCCTTGACCTATCTTGTGGATAATTGGTGAGAACCAATAAAATTATATTATATTGTCCTATCTCACACATCTGGTGGCCCTAAGTGTTGACATTCATATCTAAATTAATTTATGTATGATAAAAAATCTTAAATCAATGATTGGATTTGTCAACGTTACAACGTTCACAAAAACTGAGCCGATTCAAGGGGTCCCAAGAATCTCACGTGGATTCAAGGGTCCACGTCACTATCTCTCCAAAGCGAGTGACGAACGCAAGACCCGACACCACACCTAATTCGAACTCAAATTTAAACCTCTTCCAATTGGTATTAAACACTCGAGCCAATGCAGTTTGGTATCCGAAGCTAAACCGAACGAGCTCGTCTGGTCGACGGGAAGTTATGATGTGTTTAAGCGACTAAGCTAGTTGGGCTTCTCGTCGGCTTCGGGTGTGTTTAAGGGTTCGACGTGACCGCTGGGCTTGGACTTGTTCAGTCTGCTCTACTATAGAAATCCCCATTTAAATTCTCATATAAGCTTTGCAATTTCAGCTTCTTAGGCCCAAACCGAGCGGGTTATAGGTCTTGGTTCTGAAAATAGGCATACGGATTCTGATCTCCGTTCACACCCATTTCGAAAACAGTCCTCTTGGCGAATGAAAACAAATTACCTAAAAGCATTGCCTATTTTGAAATTTATTCTTGAGAAGGAGAGTCCAAGGCCTTGTTGAATTCGATTGATTGATCATTTGATGTCTCTGTAGTAAATGGTGCATACCCACTTGCTGAGCAGCACAGATTGAGATCGCCTTCAAGGCCAAGCCTCCCCATTCTTTTACAGTTGCGGTTTTTCAGATTTTTATAGAAAAAGGATGTCTCTGGAACCAGATTCTACTCCCAGCAGGGTCACTCCCCCATTGGTTTCCAGCACTTCTCCCTATCCCCCTCCCAGAAGTTCGTTTAGTCAGAGAAGGCACGAGGCATTTACAGAGAACATGTTCAGGAGTGCCACGGATTTACAGGTTTCTATTGCAGAAAGTAGTGGATCGAAAGCTAAGAGCCTCTGTGATGGTCGTTTGACTTCACTGAAAGCAGAGGAAGCAGGTGAACTGATAGTATTATTTTTAGTTTTTCAATTTCTCTATTTATAATGACCTGGACTTTATTTTAGGGCTCATTTCCCCTGTTTTTGATGCTATGATGTTAATTATAAAGTTCAGAGTTAACCCTAAGCTTTTTCATGATTGCACTAAATAGCAACTTGACTTCACATATTTAGATCAAACAGCCTGACAAATACCCTCCCAAAGATCTCTCAAATGCACTGCAAGTACATTCATTCGTTATTGGTTTCATATGTGTGTGTCTACGAGTACAATCCCTCGTTGTTATTTTGTACAGTTACTGATCTTTATCGGCTGAGTTGAATAGCTCTTCTCTAGAATAATCCAGCATCTCTATATCAAAATGAATGGATCTTGTCACTAAACCAAATCAAATTTTAGTAATGTCTGATTTTGGATTTAAGTTCCATATACCTCAATGCTTTATTAAACCCAAATTCTCACTGTGGCTTGGAAGGTTTGATCATGGTTTCTCATATAGATTATATGTTGTTTTAACATGGGCTCTATTTACTAAAACCTTGACGGTTTTGATCTTAACTTCTTGTTATGTATGATATTTTACAGCTAATAGAAGGTTTCAAGCTACAGCATGGATAAAGAGCATGGTTGGTTCTATAGATATGTCATCCGAGCCATCTGAGGAAGAGTTTCGTCTTTGCTTGAGAAATGGGATCATATTATGTAATCTTATCAACAAGGTTCAGCCAGGCGCAGTGTCTAAGGTGGGATACCATTTCTGCCCATTGGAATGTTTCGCATATTTCATGAAATCTGTTATTGTCTTGAAATCCAGCCTCTCTTTTTCTACCCTGTTAATTGACTTGGTCTTCTTAGCAGGTTGTTGCAAATCATGTTTCATCACTTCCTCCTGAAGGACGGCCTTTATCTGCTTATCAATATTTTGAGAATGTTCGGAATTTTATTGTAGCTGCTGAAGAGATGAAGTTGTCTACTTTTGAAGCTTCTCATTTAGAGCAGGTGAGCATGCTAATCATGTTGATATTCGTATGGATGCTTGCATTTGCATATCTGATTTTAACAATTTTTTGTTGTTATGCCTCGTGAATCTTATTGTTTTTTCAGGAAAGCTTGCAGCCAGGTTCTACGACAAAGATTGTTGACTGTATACTGGGGCTGAAAGCTTATTATGAATGGAAACAGTGTGGAGGAAATAGCTCTTTGAAATATGCAGGCAATTTGAGGTCCCCCATGATTCCACGAAGCACAGGAAATTTCCTTCAACGCTCATCTCCTTCTGTGCCTGTAAGGGACATTGAAACTCTGCCAAACCCATCAGTTATAAACATGGATGACAGAGAAAAACTACTCGACGACGTCTTTCAATCTAAAGGTTCGATTGAATTTCTAGAAGCTATTTCCGAAGGTCTGAAAATTAAAAATTCTTTGCTGTACCCATTCTTAACCACATGCTGTTTTTGACAGACGTAATGGCAGCTTTATTAAAGAGGTTCGCTGAAGAATTGACAAATGACAAGGAAAATGTTGATCAGAACCTCGTTGAAACCATACAAACTGCTGCACCGGTATGCAAATATCATACCTGTTCTTTTGCACTAATCCTACTCGATTAACCAAACAACATTCTAAATGCAACATATTGAACACTAGGTCCTCCAGAGTTCATACTTTTAATTCCTTGTTTCTGTGCAGCAGGGCTCGATGCAAGCATTCATGAATCTTATCATTGCAATTTTTGCAAAGAATAAAGAAGATAAATATTCCCTGGTGAGCATCAATTGTCCTTATTACAAATTATATCATTGCACAATATCCATAGTTTCATGAGTAATATCTATTATCTAGATCCCTCATAGCGAAATGATATAAAAAAAAATCGGATAAATAATAAAATGCATGCTTTTCACACATGTAGTCTGTTATCCAGTTCGACGTTAACTCTAATTTGAATTGAAGGTGCAGAAAAGCGAGGATCAAGACGATCAGCTCCTTTTGGATTCTCCAGATGAGAAAAATGGTGAATGTTCCCCTTTTCAAAATCAG
This sequence comes from Pinus albicaulis, assembly GCA_034641835.2. NCBI lineage: Eukaryota > Viridiplantae > Streptophyta > Pinopsida > Pinales > Pinaceae > Pinus > Pinus albicaulis. Next base: position 1,733,685,347 of record CM076578.1, on the reverse strand, counting down.
GATCCAAAACCATCGAATACCAGTCAGGAATATCTGATGCGTTTGGAAGCACAAACAAAAGAAGTCAAGGTGAGTAATGTTTTAACTTTTCACTAAACATAATTTAATTTTGATGCTGTGGATGAAATTTAGAAATATAAACAAAATGTCCTGCAGAATGAAATAACTTCATTTGCCATTTGATTCATTATAATGAAGGATTATTGTTTGATGAAGAATTGAATGTGTGATATGAACATTTCTTTGCCAATCTAGGAAGATTATCCTTCCATGTTTGCATTGCCTCTATTTCCATAATGATGAGATAACGAGCGTAGCTTCAAGCCTGATTACTAGTATCCCTTATCAGCCTCATCCCAATATGTCCCTGCAGTCCTAGATTAGGCTAGTAAGAAACATGTTAAAGAGTTACATTTTACATGTCCAGTCACAGAGTATGCAATCAGGGAGCACCATTTTTTCTGAATATGCAGTCAGAGATTTTAATTTATTCTGATTCTGTTTGAAAGAATAAAACTAAATCAGACGAATACTGCTTTGTCTGTACTAAAGCAAACATGTTAATTATTTTGAGATCTAGGACTGTCTCATTGTTGATTACCATTTTTTAGAAACTTCACAATGTTCATTTCATTAAACAATGAATATGATTTACAGGACATGAGAGACTTATTACTTAAAACACGGGAAGATGTACAAGTGCTACAGGCAGAGTGGCGAAGGCATTTTGAATTGCTTGGTAAGTTAAAACCAGACACTTCTTCACCTAGCTTAAAGCCAGACATTTGATGGGGGGTTATTATTTTCTTTAATGTTCAAACTTTGTAAGGTATACATTTATTGTGTATTGCTAACTGAGTAAGCTATTATAAGGAATGACACTGACCTCTTTCTCTCTAAAACATAATTTTTACAGATAACCAGATCGCAGGAATTTCTAATGCTGCTAGTGGATATCACAGAGTTCTAGAAGAAAACAAGATCCTTTATAATAGCCTTCAAGACCTCAAAGGTGATTTTCCTGCAATTCTTGCCAGAATGGATGCCATAGTTATATTATCGCAATTGCATTACTCACTAATGATATTTACTGTTTTTTCGGATCAGGAAGTATAAGGGTATACTGCAGAATCAGACCCCATTTTGGAGGTCAATCTGATGCCCACACTTCAGTGGAATTTATTGGGGAAGATGGATCCCTCCTTGTCAATACATCCAAAATGGGCAAAGATGTACAGAGGATATTCAATTTTAATAAGGTTTTTGGGCCTTCTGCTACACAAGGTACTGATTAGATTAAAGAGTCTTTTGGCCTCATCTTCTGACATAATTTGCATACAATTACTAACTTTTTTTTGTCGATGAAATGGCAGAGGAAATTTACATGGATACACAGCCATTGATCAGATCTGTAATGGATGGTTACAATGTCTGCATTTTTGCGTATGGTCAAACAGGATCTGGGAAAACCCACACCATGGTCAGTATCTTTTTTTAAGGGCTTTGTTCTAAAAATTTGGCGGTTTGCCTAAAATGGCTTAGATGACAAAACAGCTTCTGGTTCTTAACTAATAGATTAGTTTTTAGATCTTTCTCAAGGTAACCTGGCCTGACATTTTGGACTTCTTAAAATTCAGAGCGGTCCAACAGGTGCTTCTGAAAAGGAGATAGGAGTCAATTATAGAGCACTCAGTGACCTCTTCGAGTTGTCTCAAAGGAGGAAAGATTTAATGGTGTATGATGTCTCTGTCCAAATGATAGAGATATACAACGAACAAGTGAGGGATCTTCTCGGAGCATACACCTCAAGCAAGAAATATCCTTTTGCCGTTTTTGATTTAAATTTTGATGTTCATGAGATTTCAGTATAGAAAAGTCATGTTATGTGAGTAATTCCTTAATTCCCTGCACATTAGATATTCGAAATAATGGTCATAAGGGATTTAATGTACCGGATGCTATACTTATGCCTGTTAAAGCAACTTCCGATGTTTTGGATTTGATGAATTTTGGCCAGAAGAATCGCACTGTTAGCTATACTGCACTAAACGACCGAAGCAGCCGTTCTCACAGGTTTGAGAACTTAGGACCATTTCTATAACATCCAACATATCATAAAACATCTTCATTTTTAGTAATTTGTTAAGAGTACATTACTAACAGTGTTCTTTGCAGTGTCTTGACTGTGCATGTGCAAGGGACAGATCGTGTTTCTGGTTGTAACCTTCATAGCTGCCTTAATTTGGTAGATCTTGCTGGAAGTGAGAGGGTGGATAAATCTGAAGTAACTGGCGATCGTTTGAAGGAGGCACAATACATTAACAAGTCCCTTTCATCACTAGGAGATGTTATTGCAGCATTGGCCCAGAGGAATTCGCATGTGCCATATCGAAATAGCAAACTGACTCAATTGCTTCAGGATTCATTAGGTCATAAAAGCTTACCAAATCCTTAAAAAGTCCTACTTTCTCCTTTATGTTTGATCGTTCTTTCAAATATATTATCTGACATTGTGAATTATGCAAATCCGTACACCAGGGGGCAAGGCAAAGACTCTGATGTTTGTGCACGTAAATCCTGAATCGGAGTCATCTGGAGAGACAATAAGCACCCTTAAATTTGCTGAACGGGTGTCCTCTGTTGAACTTGGTGCTGCACGTTTGAATAAGGAAAGGGGAGAAGTTCGTGAGCTTAAAGAGCAGGTATGCACGTTTGAATTGAGAAAGTGGAGATGTTCATCATCATTTTCACTCCAAACAGTTTATTTCAATAAGTACAAATAGCATATACTGTTTCGGATTTCAGCTTTTATGCTTTCCCTTACTTCAGGTAGACAGTTTGAAGAAGGCGTTGGCGAGGAAAGAAGCAGAAGTAGCACAGTTACAAAATATGAGAGAATCTCCACTTATGGACAAACACAAACTCCAAATGCCAGGGCGAACTCGTAGATTGAGCCTTGAAGGGCCTGGAATAAACAAAGTTGAGGTACGGGCATATTAAGAATCTTTGGAAATTTTTTTTTGAATTCCATACTGTCAAGTTCTATCAGTACATTGATGATGACTCTTGATTGCAGATACAAAATGGTATTTATAGTTTTGGGATGGCTACCCAAGATGACAAGTTGGTAGATTCAGGGGAGAAAGCTAAGATTAATGAGACGCCGATAGGAAAACAAAATGGCAACCGTCGGAGTAGTCTGGGAAATGACCGTAGAAATTTATCAGGGCTAAAAAGTGGTGGTATAGAGGTTGAAACAAATACAAGAACTGATACTATGGCTCCATCCCCATCTAAAAAGACTTCTCAAATTAAAAAGTCACTACAGTCCTTTGGAAAACTAATCAATGGTGAAAAAAGGTAATGTTTCAAAAGCAGTGTCAATTTGGAAATCCCCATTAACATTTTTGTCAATTTGGAAATGCATATTAAGCTAATATTTAACTCTGATTTGATTGTTTTTCTTTGGTAGCAGTGAGCGCAGATTATCTAGTGGTGGACAAATCCAACCATTCTCAAATAGGCAGCCACTTACAGAGGTCAACACTTTAGGAAGTGGTCGTCCTAGGCGAAATTCACTCGAAGGAAAAGCACTCGTGGAATCGAAGTTAACGGCTTGTGAGTAGTCACTCGCAGAATAGTAGAGAGAATCCATTTTTACATGAACACTTTTTAGCTCTTCCAACTCCAAACGGAACGGGCAAGCTGAGTGAACTTGCAAGACACCATTTGATCAACAGGCGATGAAGGTGGGAAAATCAAGGTTTTAATTAGCTGTGTTTTAATGCTATCTCGGCAAACCGGTGTTAAATGTTGTTGTATAATAGTGCCAGCTTTTCTAAGGAGCTATCAGGTAGGTTTATGCTTGCATTCAAGATCAAAGATTGTTGGAATTGGAGGGAGAAGTAGCGTTTTTCTTGCTGAAAGTAGATCTTTAGTTGGGATGGAGTTATTTTGTAGCATTCGCTGGAAGAATATCGTTAGAAGGGAAGAAGAGTACACACTGAGTGAATTCTTTTCTCAGGGAACTTCTAGCCAAAAAGTTCAAATTCTCCACTCAAAAGAGGGACAAAGAGGAGAAGGAGGATTAGTAGGCTTCATTCACTAAGATGGATAGTTTGTCCTCTAGATTGTAGGAAGAATATTCCATGATCACTGACATACCTCTAATAGTGAGGTGGGGTGATTTGGTTTTGTAGCTTGAAAGTTCTACAGTTGGGTAGAGGATTCCACCTCTTGCATCAATACCTTGCTACGAGAGCCCATAGCAATAGAGCATAGTGCAGAGTCGGCGAAAATGCAAAGGATTAAGTGACAGTGCAAAGACTATCAACAGTTAGGACTTGAGTGACGGAGGCATTAGACATGACATAGTTGGTTCAGTATGATAGACATCTCTCATTTGCAGTAGATGAGAGACATTTGCAAATGTTGCAGTGGCACCAGCAAACAATGTCGCAGTGGCAGTAACAACAAAGTCGCAGTGCAGATGCAATGGTTGGCAGTAGTATGCAGGGTCAGCAACAGTACTAGAGCGCATTCCTCGCAAAGTTTTCGAAGAGAGAGTTAGTGAGCTCGTTGCAATGAGAGAGGGGTAGGGATAGTAAGGCCAGAGAAAGTTTTTCCAGATCTGGTGAGTGCAAAGTAGAGAGGCAACAAGTGCCACAAAGACGCAGCGCAGAGGCCATGTAGAGGCAATGCAGAGGCCACACAGAGCTTCAAAGGAGATATGTATTTTTGTTGGGAGACAGTTGATTCAGTGCCAGAGGTCGGAGTGAGACATAGTTGATTCAATATTATTTGGTTGATTTACTATAACACAAATATTAAAGTACATTGTCAATAATTTTGTGTGCTTACACTGAAATCAATGCATCTAATGCAAACAATCAAATAAATTAGAAATCAACGTCTACACTGAAATCAATGCATCTAATGCAAACAATCAAATAAATTAGAAAACAACATCTACATTGAAATCAATGCATCTAATGTAGGTAATCAAATAGGATTAGAAATCAACATCTACACTGAAATCAATGCATCTAGTGCAAGTAAGCAAATAAGATTAAATCCTCAATGCATATAGTGTAAGAAATCAAATAGGATTAGAAATGACCATCCACACTGAAATCAATGCATCGAGTGCAAGAAATAATCTTCCCTCTCTTCCACCTCCAACTCCATCTCTCTTTCCCTCCCTCTCTCCACTCTCTCATATTCTCTCTCTATTACTTCCCCTCAATCCCTTTCTCTCCCATGTCTATCTCTTTCTATATCTCCCTCTCGTCACCCTCCAACTATGTTACTATATCCCTCCCTCTCTCCTCCCCCCATTCCCTCTATCTCTCCTTATTTTTCTCTTTATCTCACCCTCAAACATACACATACTCTGTATTTCTCCCTTGTCACTCCCTCTCTCTCTCGACTTCTCGCTCTCTATGTATTTCTTTTTCCCTCCCTCTCTCACACTCCAACTCCATCTCTCTATCCCTCCTCCTCCTATCTCCCTCCCTCTCTCCTACTCTTTCTCTTCCTTCCTCTCTCCCCCTTCCTCTCCTACCTCTCTCTCACACCTTCATTTCTCTCCTAAAATAATATAAAATGTAGGAGCAATAGAAATCAAACCTGAAAATCAATTGCAGCTCGTTGACATCGAAATTGCAGTTCGTTGACGCTGAAATCCTTTCCAACAAATATTATTACTACAAAATTTGAGACTTTGTTTGTATTAAATTTATATATGTAGGTAGAGAAGTTTAATTTTAAATGTTAAATATTAAACATTATTGGGCCGACATTAGATTAATTAGATTTAATTTTAAATGTTAAATATTAAACATTATTTTTACATTTATGTTTACATGTTTATTGTTACTTGAGATAGGCAATGCATATAGTGTACTCAAATACCAACCTAAGTGATCCAAATTTCTTAAATTTAATAATATTATTATTATAACATAATAATGTGAATATTAGAATTAACAATAATATTAATATTAATATTAGGGTTACTAATGTTTTTTTGGCATGGTATTAATAATAATTTGGTCCATGGTATATAGCTCAGGATTCACGTAAATAAAACCACTTTTTGAATGTTCTTAAATATAAATAGGATTATGGAGTAAATATAAAAAGAAATTTTATTTATTTAGCATACCTATGGTTTATTTATATTCTATTTATTTACCATACCTCTTTTATAAATATGGTATTTGGCCCATGGTATTCAGCCCATGGTATTAAAGTGGTACATTTCTATACACTTCGACATATCAAAAGTTTACATTAATTAAATTTAATAATATTAATATTAGGGTTAATAATGTTTTTTTGGCATGGTAATAATAATAATTTGGCCCATGGTATTTAGCTCAGGATTCACCTAAATAAAACTATTTTTTTAGTGTTCCTAAATATAAATAGGATTATGGAGTAAATATAAAAAGGCATTTTATTTATTTACCATATCTATGGTTTATTTATATTTTATTTATTTAGCATACTTCTTTTATAAATATGGTATTTGGCCCATGGTATTGAGCCCATGGTATTAAAGTGGTACATTTTTATACACTCCGACATATCAAAAGTTTACATTAATTAAATTTAATAATATTAATATTATAATATAATAATGTGAATATTAGAATTAATATTAATATTAATATTAGGGTTAATAATGTTTTTTTGGCATGGTAATAATAATAATTTGGCCCATGGTATTTAGCTCAAATTCACCTAAATAAAACTATTTTTTTAGTGTTCCTAAATATAAATAGGATTATGGAGTAAATATAAAAAGACGTTTTATTTATTTACTATATCTATGGTTTATTTATATTTTATTTATTTAGCATACCTCTTTTATAAATATGGTATTTGGCCCATGGTATTCAGCCCATGGTATTAAAGTGGTAAATATATCAAAAGTTTACATTACTCACATGACATCTACACATCTCTATACACTCCGACATATCAAAAGTTTACATTACTCACATTACATCTACACATCTATATACACTCTGACATATCAAAAGTTTACATTACTCACATTACATCTACACATCTATATACACTCTGACATATCAAAAGTTTACATTACACACATTACATTTACACATCCCTATATACTGGTTTAATAAACCAATCACTTTAAAATTAATGTACCATCAACATCTAGATCTCTCTCTTTTTCTTTGCCCTCCAATTTTCTCTCTTCCCCCATAACTCTCTTCCTCTCTCTCATGTCATACTATCCTATCCCATCAATTCCAAGATACTATCCTTATCCCCATATGCAGGGTTAGATATAATCTTCACATTAGGAGTCTCAGTCATAATTATGGTGTACATGATTTCCTTCAATTCCATTCACCACAGTTGCTTCTTCTTTGATTCTACAAGCTAGATTGGTTTGTTTTTCAAGCCTCTTTGTTGTTTCCGCTTTGCCTCAGCAGGACATGGAGTTCCCTTAAATCCATCTCTAATTCTAGTTGGAGCTGGACCAAGATAGGGTCTCTGAATATATCTATTGTATCTATTCATTTCACCATTATCATGCTAGGGGAAGTACTCTGCTCTGATCACTTTAGTTCACCACATATTTGGAGAAACAATCATATTCCAATATAGTTTGGCACCCAACGCAGCATTAGCCATCTCAGGTTCTCTAATTCCCAGACCACCATGTTACTTTGGGGCTCTAACCATTTTCCAATTCACCAAGTGATATTTTTTGGTATTGACCTTCCCACCTTCCCACATAAATTTCCTTATGAACATTCCCAGTTGATGTAAGACATATTTTGGGGCCTGTAGTGCCGAGAATTGATAAAGGGGGATGGCTGAGAGGACCAAATTCACTAGTATGGTTCTGCCTACGGTATTGAGCGATATCCCACCCCAATTCACTATTTTTGTTTTAATTTTGTTTAAAACATTTTTCCTGGATTGGGGGGCTTTTCTCCTTAGTGATATTGGAATTCCTAGGTAGCTGAAGTCCTTTTGGCCTCGCACCAATTTAAACCCAAGGATCCCCTCTATTTTCCTTTCCTTCTGACTTGAGATGTTCCAACTATAAATGTGAGTCTTGCTGTCGTTAGTAGCACCCCGCGGTCCAACTATAAATGTGAGTCTTGCTGTCGTTAGTAGCCCCCCCCACGGGGATTTTAGAAATCTGTCTAAGTTCCTTTTGTATCTTCTAGCAATCACCGACGAAGCTCCTCCTAAGAAGATAGTACCATCTGCAAATTAGCCATGGTTTATGCTTCTTATCCTTTCCTTATACCTTATGCCAAGGAGAATCATTGAGGTTCTTTCTTGTTCTAACTTACGACTCAAAGCTTCATCCAATATGATGTATAAGAATGGGGAGAGGAGGCACCCTTGTTGCAATCCCCTAGAGATTTTGAAGAACCCATCCACTTTGTCATTTACTAGAGGAGCAATCCAAGGAGTGGTACATTTCTATACACCAACATATCAAAAGTTTACATTAATTAAATTTAATAATATTAATATTATAATATAATAATGTGAATATTAGAATTAATATTAATATTAATATTAATATTAGGGTTAATAATTTTTTTTTGGAATGGTATTAATAATAATTTGGCCCATGGTATTTAGCTCAGGATTCACCTAAATAAAACCACTTTTTTAGTGTTCCTAAATATATATAGGATTATGGAGTAAATATAAAAAGACATGGTATTTGGCCCATGGTATTAGCATACCTCTTTTATAAATATGGTATTTGGCCCATGGTATTCAACCCATGGTATTCAGCCCATGGTATTAAAGTGGTAAATATATCAAAAGTTTACATTACTCACATGACATCTACACATCTATAGAGACTCCCACATATCAAAGGTTTATATTACACACATTACATCTACACATCTCTATACACTCAGACATATCAAAAGTTTACATTACTTACATTATATCTACACATCTATATACACTCTGACATATCAAAAGTTTACATCTACACATCCCTATATACTGGGTTGTAGAGCGCCTCTCGGCGCAATTACTCACATTAAATCTACACATCTATATACACTCCGACATATCAAAAGTTTACATTACACGCATTACATCTACACATCCCTATATAGTGGGTTGTAGAGCGCCTCTTGGCGCAATAAATTTAACACACTGGGACAATTACCATATTTTTCTATTTCTCTTGCATTTTATATTGGAGGGAAAAGAGAGAGAGGGAGAGAGAAGAGAGATGGGGGAAGAGAGAGGGAGGTAGGAGAGGAAGGGAAAGAGAGGAAGGAAGAGAGAGAGGAGGAGAGAGAGAAGATGATTTCTTGCACTCGATGCATTGATTACAGTGTGGATGGTGATTTATAATGTAAAGTTTGATAGATCCAGAGTAATGTAAACTTTTCATATGGTGATTCCTAATCCTATTTGATTGCTTGCACTAGATGCATTGATATCATAGTAGATGTTGGTTTCTAATCTTATTTTCTTGCACTAGATGCATTGATTTCAGTGCAAATATAGATAATATCAAACTCTGGATCCAGAGTAATGTATTTACATAGGGAGCGAGAAGTGGAGAGAGAGAGGGAGTGACAAGGGAGAAATAGAGGAGTATGTGTATGTTTGGGGGTGAGATAAAGAGAAAAATAAGGAGAGATGGAGGGAATGGGGGGGAATGAGAGAGGGAGGGATATAGTAACATAGTTGGAGGGTGAAGAGAGGGAGAGAGAGGAAGATAGAGAGAGAGATAGATGTGGGAGAGAAAGGGATAGAGGGGAAGGAAGAGAGAGAGGATGTGAGGGAGTGGAGAGAGGGAGGGAAAGAGAGATGGAGTTGAAGGGGGGAGAGAGGGAAGATGATTTCTTTCACTTGATGCATTGATTTCAGTGTGGATGGTAATTTATAAACCTATTTTTCTTGCACTATATGCATTGATTTTAGTGTAGATGTTGAGAGTGTGTGCGTTGGGGGAGGAAAGAGGATGGAGGGCAAAGAGAGAGAGAGAGAGGAAAAGATAGAGGAAGGTAGGAGAGGAAGGACAAGAGAGAGGACATGGGAGAGAGGAAGAGAGTTATGGGGGAAGAGAGAAAATTGGAGGGCAAAGAGAGAGATAGAGAGAGAGAGGAAGGACGAGAGAGAGGAGGAGAGAGGGAGGGAGATAGAAGGGGAGATGGAAGGATGGAGAGATGGAGTTGGAGGGGGAGAGAGGGAGGGAAGAAGGAATACATAGAGAGTGAGAAGTGGAGAGAGAGAGAGATGAAGTGACAAGGGAGATATGGAGAGACCGTGTATATGTTTTGGGGTGAGATAAAGAGATAAAGAAGGAGATATGGAGAGAAGGAGAGAGGGAGGGATATAGTAAAATAGTTGGAGGGTGAAGAGAGAGGGAGATATATATGTGGCAAAGAAATGGAGAGAGATGAAGGAAGAGGGAGGATGTGAGAGAGTGGAGAGATGGAGGGAAAGAGAGATGTAGTTCGAGGGGGGAGATAGGGACGTAGATGGTGATTTATAATCCTATTTTATTGCTTGCACTAGATGCATTGATATTAGTGTAGATGTTGGTTTCTAATCTTATTTTATTACTTGCACTAGATGCATTGATTTCAATGTAGATGTTGATTTCAGTGTAGAGGAGGAGAGATGGAGTTGGAGGGGGGAGAGAGGGAAGATGATTTCTTGCACTCAATGCATTGATTTCAGTGTGGATGGTGATTTCTAATCCTATTTTTCTTGCACTATATGCATTTATTTTAGTGTAGATGTTGAGAGAGAGAGAGAGTTGGGGGGGGAAAGAGGATTGGAGGGAAAAGAGAGAGAGAGCAATAGTTGGGGGAGGAAAGAGGATTTGAGGGCAAAGAGAGAGAGAGAGAGAGGAAAAGATAGAGGAAGGTATGAGAGGAAGGACAAGAGAGAGGAAGAGAGTTATGGGGGAAGAGAGAAAATTGGAGGGCAAATAGAGAGAGAGAGAGAGAGAGAGAGAGAGAGAGAGAGAGAGAAGGGGGGGAGGAGGGCGGAGAGAGAAGGAGATATGGAAGGATGGAGAGATGGAGTTGGAGGGGGAGAGAGGGAGGGAAGAAGGAATACATAGAGAGTGAGAAGTGGAGAGAGAGATGAAGTGACAAGGGAGATATGGAGAGAGTGTGTACATGTTTTGGGGTGAGATAAAGAGATAAAGGAGATATGAAGATAAGGGAGGAGAGAAGGAGAGAGGGAGGGATATAGTAACATAGTTGGAGGGTGAAGAGAGAGGGAGATATATATGTGGGAAAGAAATGGAGAGAGAGGAAGGAAGAGGGAGGATGTGAGAGAGTGGAGAGATGGAGGGAAAGAGAGATGTAGAGTGAGGGGGGAGATAGGGAAGAAGATGGTGATTTATAATCCTATTTGATTGCTTGCACTAGATGCATTGATATGAGTGTAGATGTTGGTTTCTAATCTTATTTTCTTACTTGCACGAGATCCATTGATTTATGTAGATGTTGATTTCCAATCTTATTTGATTACCTGCATTAGATGCATTGATTTAAGTGTAGATGTTGTTTTGTAATCTTATTTGATTATTTTCATTAGATGCATTGATTTCAGTGTAGACGTTGATTTATGATTTGATGTAATTGGATGTACGTTGATGGTACATTAATTTTAAAGTGATTGGATTAAGATTGTGTATTGATTTCACTGTAAGCACACAAAATTATTAACAATGTACATTAATATTTGTGTTATAGTAAATCAGTCTATTAATATTGAAGAGCAAGAGAGACAATGTATGATGTTTAATACAATAGTTCAAGCTAAATATTTCAATGGTTTATTATTTCAATTGTCCTTTTCATATAATTGATATGAAAATATGACAAAACTAATAAGGGTGACAGTAAGAATAGTAAAAGAAAATAATTTGAGATTGATCACAATGAAGACTATTTGTAATTGACTACATTCTTATTATTTTCATTTTCTATCATTCAACACTATTACATTGTCACTTTGTATTCAAAAAAATTATTTCGTCATTAAAGTTATTAGAAATATTTATCATCTCAAAAAACTGAGGTAACTAAGAAAATTTTAAAATTAAAATGACCAAATAAATATAAGACATATTTAGCATATATAAAATTATTATATTTATATTATCTGTATTTGCATATTATTGATAAAATTAATCATATGTTCGATTCCTTGGCCATACACAACTGAAACCAGCCTAGATCCATCTTAACTCTGGATCTATCAAGCATCAAAAGGATCAAATCTCTCGAGGTGCAAACGTTTCCTCAACTTTTGCACTCATTGATTTCAGTGTAGACGTTGATTTCTGATTTGATGTAATTGGGTGTACGTTGATGGTACATTAATTTTAAAGTGGCTGGATTAAGATTGTGCATTGATTTCACTGTAAGCACACAAAATTATTAACAATGTACATTAATATTTGTGTTATAGTAAATCAACCTATTAATATTGAAGAGAAAGAGAGACAATGTATGATGTTTAGTACAATGGTTCAAGCTAAATATTTAAATGGTTTATTATTTCAATTGTCCTTTTCATATAATGGATATGAAAAGATGACAAAACTAACAAGGGTGACAATAAGAATAGTAAAAGAAAATAATTTGAGATTGATCACAATGAAGACTATTTGTAATTGACTACATTCTTATTATTTTCATTTTCTATCATTCAACACTATTACATTGTCACTTTGCATTCAAAAAAATTATTTCGTCATTAAAGTTATTAGAAATATTTATCATCTCAAAAAACTGAGGTAATTAAGAAAATTTTAAAATTAAAATGACCAAATAAATATCAGACATATTTAGCATATATAAAATTATTATATTTATATTATCTATATTTGCATATTATTGATAAAATTAATCATATGTTCGATAGATTTTCCTTGGCCGCACATGACTGAAACCAGCCTAGATCCATCTTAACTCTGGATCTATCAAGCGCAAAGAGGGATCAAATCTCTCGAGGTGCAAACCTTTCCTCAAGTTTTGCACTCAAAAAGGAGGTTTGCACCTCGAGAGATTTGATCCCTCTCGGCGGTTGATAGATCCAGAGTTAAGATGGATCTAGGCTGGTTTCAGTGGCCGATAAATATTGTTAATAACTTTAATGATGAAATAAAAAAATTGAATGCAAAGTAACAATGTAATATTGTTGAATAGTAGAAAATGAAAATAATAAGAATGCAGTGAATTACAAATAGTATTCATTGTGATCAATCTTAAATTATTTCACAAAGATCCCGATAAAATATGAATTGCCTCTATTTTTGCTTCTATGGTAATGCCAAGTTTGGCTGCTAGTATTTCTTCCATTATTACTTCTTTGTTTGCTCCCTAAATTTCTTCTTAAGTAACGACAAGTTTTTCTTCCAAGATTGTTTTTGGTGTGATTCTAGTTTTTTTTCCATAGTTGTTTCCTTGTTAGCCTCATGGCTTGCTTCCTTTTAGTTGCAAGATTTGATTCATTTTTAGTGCTCGGGTTTGCTTCATTTTAGTGTTGGGATTTGCTTCTTAATTAGCATCCAATTTTTCTTCCTATTAAGCAACCAATTTAGCTTCCTATTTAGAGCCAGTGATAGCTCCAAGTATGGCTTCCAATTTACTGTCGAATTTTACTTCCATTTTAGTGCCACATTCTGCTTCCATTTTAACAACTCATGTTGCTTCCTTTATAGCTTCCGTTTATATATATATATATATATATATATATATATATATATATATATATATATATATATTTCAATCAAATTAGTTATGTATATCATGCCTCTTAAATAACTTATATAATTATAGAGTAATTCCTATTGCATTTGAAATATTTTAACACATTCCATTTATATATAGTTTTTAGGGAAATGGACATCCATACAAACTAACAATATTTTTTAAACTATAACCGATATTTTTATATTATTAATAAACAAAATTCTTGGTCATGGCCAACTACACATTGAGATTTCTATCATAGATATTTCTCTTCCAGGTTTCTTGTATTTACATGTTACACAAAAACATTGGAATAAAAAAAATAAGATGATTTTTTCTTAATGATAACCATTATTTTTATATTATTAATAAAAAAAATCGTTTTTCTGTGACCAACTACACATAATGTGGGCCCAGATAATAGATGTCCAAATGATATAAGTCAAAATGATACCACTCAATATGTACTACAGGTGAAAATGTTATATGTGATAATAAACATGAAAAGAGGCATCATAACAATTTATCAACAATGATCCATGATGGAGTCTATATGACCAATGTCATTGGCTACTATTGGAAAATTGCTCAACATCATCATCATGTCTATCATGATCATTGACATCATGTTTATCATGATCATCAACATCATTATCATCATCAATGTCATCATCACCATTGTCTACTTCAGTGCCCTCTCCATCTACCTCATCATCACCGTCTCGAATGTTTGAACCAAATCCAACATGATCTGTATTGATCTTAGTATCAATTGGATCTTTTGGAAGACTTGTGTTCTAAAAAAAAAAAAAATCGAAATGAAAATTTATTATTTATTTCATGCAATATTTATTTATTTATTATTATTTTTTTAAATATTACAACACATGAAACAAAATTATAATCATATTACATCATATAAAAGTGCGCACATATACCATAATAAAATTTCAATAAAATTACAACTAGGATGTCATTCCAATGCTGTAAAACATGTGATAATTCTAATAAACATTAGTAAAGATCATAAAAAAAATTGTTATACAATTTACTTGTCATTCTTAATTTCTTGTGTTGCAAATGCATAGGCCTTGGATGACTTTAAGGCCCCCATGTGGAATAGCTTGTTCCCCAACACTTTTGAGGAAATGAAGAGGGTTACCCAAGTCAGGGACGAACCTTATTAAGTATAGTGGATATACTTAATAAGAGGGCGGGCATGATCAAAAGTTGCACCACCTTCCAAGAAGACGACTAATCCAAGTAAGAGTTAATGGAAATGGGTGTTACCCCCTATGTATATAAATAAAGATTGATGTACATATGTTAGGATGGAGTAGGTATTAGAGTTGGCCAACTATATTATTGACCCGACTTGTTAGAGAGGTATCAAGAAAACCACCTCAGTGTGTTGGAAAGAAGAATTCTAAGTTGGAGGTAGGTTAGTGCAAGGGTATTGTCAAATATAGACAACATGATGTGTTAGGGGAAACCCCACCGATGAAAAATCATGTGAAAAATTTAAGATGTGAGACAAGAGTTATAAGTCTTGTAATTTAGATGAAACTGTGGCGATGTATTCTAGCACGTGGAAGCTCAAAAACTGAGGTGGAGGTTAGAACCACATGATAGGAATTATAGAAAAATGACCATTCCCCACATGGAAATCCTAGCTGAAATGAGAGTAAAAAACTAGGCAGGTTGTCGAATCTGATTTGGGTTATAAGAGAGAGCACGTGAGTTGTCAAGATGAACCATGGATTATTGGGAAGATGGGAAAAAATATGGATAATACCGAGGTAAAAATATAAAGTAAGCTAAAATTAACTGGGACAAGAGATGTGGAACATGTAAACCATCTCATCAGGTTGAGTCGAAGGAGGATATTTCAGATGACTTTAACATAGACAACGATTCAAATCTGTGAGCCATAAGGAATGAACCAATGTCATAATCATATAGAAGAAGTGATCGAGAACCATGAAGTGCTATAAAATACCACCCGAGGGATGAATAAGGAACACATGAATTTTTGAGAGGAAGTTTTAGAGTAGTAGAGAATTAGAGGAGATGAGGATCGTTCATGTTTCAAGCAGGAGTAGCGCAAGGGTGGCACAAAGAGGGAGGAGAAGGAGCTGAGGGAGGAATGAAAAATATTAAGGAAATGACAAGAGAAGGGGCCCCAAGTATTGGCGATGGTAAGGTGACGTGACTACGGAGGAGGAGACTTCATCAAAGGAGCTTGGGATGAAAAAACAAGAAAAGGATACTGCGTCTAGAGGAGGTGGTTAGTTTGCATTAGTAGACCCAAACAATGGAGGACCTTCGCTGCTCACAAGGATGGCTTTCACATTATGCTATAGTCTCACTAGTTAGTTTATTCCAACATTGATTTAGGGATGAATTTGCAAGAATATTCAGTAGACCTGTGTCAGATAGTCTCCATTATGGGGGTTGTAGCACTTGGACAGTTGCTTGTCCCCTTGCATGATTGCGTGGCATAGGGAATTTAGGGGGAAAACCCCTACTTTGGTGAGTGGATGGAATTTCAAACACCTCGAGGGCACATGGTGACATGAAAAAAATGAACTTCCCTGTCATAGTGACCCTCGTGGTAATGTGGATAAGGCTAGAATATCGAAATATAGCCACCGCTCACTAGAGGAAGGAGCAAGTGTAGCAACAAGAAGGAGAAAAGGGTCAGGGACAAACATAGAACTCAGACCTATAACAACTATGGTGGCAAAGATTCTTTTTCTGAGCATGTTGTTGTGGAGATGGGGGACATGGCACTCCCCTCTTAATTCATTTTAAGTGCTCTAGAGCAACCAATCTCCCTAAGTGCCCTTACAAATACTATACTAGAGGCTCAAATACAACCTTAGTGAGGACATAGGTTACCAGATACATGGGGATAGAAGGAGGACTAAGTGGCTCGGAATGAGCCACATTTTTGTGTTGGGGGTATGTTGGAACCCAATTTTTTCTTGTAAGAATATACAAAGTTGTTGACCGTTGAAAGAAAAGGCTATTCGTCTGTTTGTTACATGTTTATATGTCTTTGTTTTTCAGTAGTCATAGATGTGTATGGTTGATCCTATAACTGTTATGCATCCTCGCTATAAAATTCATTGCTATACATATATGTTGTTGGTTCCGCACTATGGATGTTTGTTTTGTTGTGTAAGTTATGCAGAGCTAAATGGCTAGTGAGCCCGACTGTGTAATTATTATGCAGTAGTGCATGACACCTTTTACTTCTAGAGTAATATAATATGATGGGCGGTTATGATTTGAGTTATTATCTGAAATGCATGTTTTTGTTTATGGCATATCATGATATTGTGGATTTAATGCTAAGTTGTTACTCTGAGTTCTCATGAATGTCTAGAACGGTCTGGTTATTTTGAATTTTGTAAATGACTATAGATATTATTGCATTTTGTTAACAAATAGTGCCCAGTGACACAAACACCAAATGACATGCGACTTCAGATGACACAAAAACAAGATGAAAAATGACCTTGGACCTCCTAATGGACCTGAAACACTAGAAGCCGACATAATAAACACATAAGATGATGTTCAAGGCCTTCCAGGCCTCCTGAATTCCCAAAGACAGGTATCTAGCCATACCTTCACAGTCAATTCCCCTAGTTCTATACTTGACCAATTGAACCCAGAGCCTGCCAAGTAGGATAGTGAACCACCAAAGCTCCTCCAGTAGAACATACAACCCACCAACTCCCCTGTTTCCACTTTTCTTAACCTCCAGCTACAACGTCAAGTATAGAGCCAAGGATTCTTTAGCTACCCCTGCTAGAGGCTTCTTGTATCTGCTCAAACTGTTATCCCTTTTATAACCACCTGCAGTACACCAGCAAAGGAGGAACAAAGACATAGTACCAGTGGTGCTGGTTTCCCAATGTTGATCCATTATTTCACAGCCTTGCACAACTTCTCGTAACTCCATTTCCTCCTTCCCATGCTCCTTCTGCGTCTTCCAGAGCTTGGGGAGTAAATTCCATCCCCATTGATTCAACATTCCCACGAACATAGTACCAAAATGTCGGTGTCTGCAAGTGAGATCGTAATAGGGTCTGTGTATACACATGCCTGAGTTGTTGCAGAAACCAGGTGGAGGGTGTTCGTGCTGCATGACGCCACACTGTAGATTTATTACACCATACAACTTGCCACGAGAGCTAAGATCCATCTAGGGGTATTTAATTTCGATAAGACTCGAGGTATTAATTAATTTAAGTGGCCTACATAGACGTGGCCTCATGCTGGAGGGTGGGTGGAACTAACAAACTTTCCAACCCGGGGGAGGTGGGGGGGTAAGGGAGAGGAGGAGGGAGGATGGGGATAAGGGGGTAGGGGGTAGGGAGGCGGGAGGAGATGCAGCAAGGGGTGAAGGAGGAGGGAGAGTGGGGGCCAATGAAAAGGCCAAGGATGGGTTGGAGGGGGGGGCGGAGAGAGGGGAGAAGGTTCCAAATATTGATGTGGGAGATGGATTAATATGTTGTTAACCTCTCCCATCAATTCCAAGATACTATCCTTATCCCCATATGCAGGGTTAGATATAATATTCACATTAGGAGTCTCAGTCATAATTATGGTGTACATAGATTTCCTTCAATTCCATTCACCACAGTTGCTTCTTCTTTGATTCTACAAGATAGATTGGCTTGTTTTTCAAGCCTCTTTGTTGTTTCCACTTTGCCTCAGCAGGACATGGAGTTCCCTTAAATCCATTCCTAATTCCAGGGGAATCTGGACCAAGTTAGAGTCTCTGAATATATCTATTGTATCTATTCACTTCACCATTACCAGGCTAGGGGAATTACTCTGCTATGATCACTTTAGTCTACCACATATTTGGAGAAACAATCATATTCCAATATAGTTTGGCACCCAACGTAGCATTAGCCATCTCAGGTTCTCTAATTCCCAGACCACCATGTTACTTTGGGGCTCTAACCATTTTCCAATTCACCAAGTGATATTTTTTGGTATTGACCTTCCCACCTTCCCACATAAATTTCCTTTTGAACATTCCCAGTTGATGTAAGACATATTTTGGGGCCTGTAGTGCCGAGAATTGATAAAGGGGGATGGCTGAGAGGACCAAATTAACTAGTATGGTTCTTCCTACGGTATTGAGCCATATCCCACCCCAGTTCACTATTTTTGTTTAAAACATTTTTCCTGGATTGGGGGGCTTTTCTCCTTAGTGATATTGGAATTCATAGGTAGTTTAAGTCATTCAAACCTCACACCGATTTAAACCCAAGGATCTCCTCTATTTTCCTTTCCCTCTAACTTGAGATGTTCCAACTATAAATGTGACTTTTTCTGTCCTTAGTAGCGCCCCCCCCCCTTTGCGAAGATTTTAGAAATCTATCTAAGTTCCTTTTGTATCTTCTAGAAATCACAGATGAAGCTCCTCCTAAGAAGATAGTATCATCTACAAATTAGCCATGTTTTATGCTTCTTATCCTTTCCTTATACCTTATGCCAAGGAGAATCATTGAGGTTCGTTCCTGTTCTAACTTATGACTCAAAGCTTCATCCATTATGATGTATGAGAATGGGGAGAGGGGGCACCCTTGTTGCAATCCCCTGGAGGCTTTGAAGAACCCATCCACTTTTCCATTAACTAGAGGATCAATCCAAGGAGTGGAGATACATAGTTTGATCCATCTTACGAACTTTTCCTCCATTCCCATTTTCTTGAGGATTTTCCAAAGGAAATCATGCTTAACCCTATCAAAGGCATTGGCCATATCCAAATTAATAATCATGCCTTCATCCCCTCTTTGCTAGCTAGAGTCAATAACATCTTGAATGAGGATAATGTTGTCGAATATTTGCCTACCCGACACAAACCCCCCTTGGTTGTTAGAAATCAGGAGGGGCGGCAAGGGCTTGAGTCTAAGAGCCATAATTTTTGAGAAGATTTTATAGGAGACGTTGCAGAGGGAAATAGGCCTGAATCTTGCAAAGGAGGAGGGGTTGGCCTCTTTAGGAATTAGAGCCAGGAATGAGGAGTTAATTCCCCCCCCCCTCCCCCCCTGTTACAAAATTCTTAAAAGAATAACCCACCATTCTACATAAATATTTTTTTATTACATCCCAGAAATAGTGGTAGAAGCAAGCGGTGAAGCCGTCAGGCCTAGGGGCTTTGTCCGGAGAGAAGGAGAGAATCACTCTCTTTATTTCCTCATTCGAAGGAGGGAGAGTAAGTTTTAGGTTCATCTCCCCCATGATTACTTCCGGTATGGGGTCTAGGAAAAGTTCCTCATCCTCTATTTCCCCATTGGTTCCACCAGTATAAAATTCCCAAAATGCTCAACCGCATCTCCCTTAAGATCTTCAAATCTCTTGATAGTTTTCCCTCCAGGAATTATTTGTGATATATTGTATTTTGATTCTCTAAATTTGGCTTGTTTATGGAAGAATTTGATGTTTCTATCACCTGCCCTTAGCCAATTATTCCTTGACTTTAGCCTCTAGTATTCTTCCTCTTTCCTAAGGTTCAAATGTAGGGATTTAAAGTCTCTGCTTCCTTCTGGAAATACGAGACACCGACTTCTTCCTTTTCCATATTTCCTTGTATTATTGCCAGTTTTTCTTCAATGGTTTTGATGCTCCCCATTCTCCCCGAGTAGCTTCCTTAGCCCATTTTTTAATATCTCTTTTCAATCTGTGGATTTTCTTTTCACAAATGGTGATCGGGCTGCCATCCACCCAATCTGCCCATTAGAGGGCCACCAATTCCAGGAAATCCTAAGACTGCAATCACAAAGGAGGGAACCTAAAAATAATAGGGCCGAGATCTTGATGCAAGGACAACTGAAGACTAATCGGGCAGTGGTCAGAACTAGCCCAAGGGAGGATGGAGGATTCCAGGCAGACATTAAGAGTAAGAAGATTATCAAAGACAAGAAATCTATCAAGTCTGGCTGCAATGTGCCCCAACCCCACTCTCTTGTTTTTCCATGTGTATAAGAACTTCTTTGGTTTAACATATTATAAATTTCAGGATAGAATTAAGCCCTCCATATTTTCCTCGAAATAATCCTAGACCATAATACCACCCCTCTTCTCGTTACGACTCATGGTAGTATTGAAGTAACCACCAAGGATAAAATTTTCCCCATACTTAGAGTCTTTGAGCTCCATTAGGCATTTCCATCAATCTTGTTTCTCATGGAAGTGAGTTGGCATATATACATTTATAATAGTGAAAGGATGCTTGAGATCAATATGAGAAAAGGAGGTTGCAATCCAATGAGTGTACTTAGTGGAGCTCACCAAGTTGAGTTTCTTCCGGTTCCACAGTGTATAGAGACCTCTCAATGCTCCTCACGAACTTACTTCTCGATATTACTTTTTCCCCAAATCTTGCCATGGGATGAGTGAATATTCGACTCATCCAACTTTGTCTCTTGTAGAAGTGTAATGGCTAGATTTTCTTTTTTGATAAGGGATTTAACTTCCCTTAATCTCTTTTCTGTTCCGAGTCTCCTATAGTTCCAAGAGATTATATTCATTAATTACTTTCTTGGGTTGCATGCCCCCTTGCTAGGGCCCATGTTTCCTTTTTCCCTCCTCCTCCTTTTCTTCCGACTCCCACTAGCTGACGAGGGATGGTGTGCTGGAACCCGAGTTCCCTATCTTTTTATGTCTTTTCTTTTCTGATTTCCTTGCTTGCCTTTCTCCCTAGTATTTTCCCTTTCCCACCTACCTTATTTGACTTAGCTATTCCCTGGAGATATTCCGTAGAGCTGGGATGCATTGAAGTACCCAAGCCTTCCTTTGATTATTGGAATCCATCTTCACCTTCTTCCTCAGAAGATGATTCTTCATAACTTCTAGAAGATTCGGGGCTTGATCTTTCCAGTTTTATATTTTTGGATGGTTGCGCCTCCTTTCCCTTCAAGACATCGAGGGACATATGAGCGACCTGTCCAAGGGGAGTATCTTCACCAACAAATTCATGAGTTGCCTCGACGTTATCTGGAGTCGTTCCCAACATCTCGAAGGAATTCTCATTATCCAACCCCTCAGCCATAGAAGGCCCATCCCCAAGGGGGGGGGGGGGGGGGGCACACCATGGGGGGTCAAAGGGTCCTTAAGGGGGCCTGAATGAAGAGGATGCTAAGATTTTTTTTTCCACTTGACCTGCTTCCATTGATCCTTTAGTTCTTCTCCAGGAAGCACTGGAGCCTCATGGGATTTGGGGAAATTTTTGGCAAAGTGTTTATATTCGTAACACAACTTTCAATTGAAAGGAAGCTGGTCATAGTCCACTTCCGGAACATGAGTCCAACTATTCATACAGAGGGTAACAACAACTGGCAGGCCCTTTTCAACGTCCACCTCCACACAAATCCAAGCACAAGAGAAGAGGCCATCCTTATGCTCAAAACAACCAATGTACTTCCTGAGGGAGTTACTAATCAATCTGAACGTTGCATCATTCCAGCAGTGGAGGGGCAGGTTAGGGAATTTCACCCAGACTAAGATTAAAGAGGGGAAATCACACTCTGGGTTGAAACTAGGGCTCCAACGGTCTAGGTACAATCCCCGGACACCCATGAAGTAAGGACCAGTCCAAAAGACCAGGTCCTTGTCAGGCTTATTTTCAAAGTAGAAATTAAAGAAGCCCTTCCCGTAGAAGGTGGAGATGACAAGTCCTTTGATGAGGGGCTTCAAGTTTTTCTCCTCCCATGATTTTACCGTGTGGGGGGAAGGCCAATGGCCCATTAATTAGCCTATTAATCTCCTATCCGCAAGCTGGAGGGTGCGGGAGTGGGAAAGAGGAACACAACTATGAATCTTTAGGATCTCCTCTGCACACTCAAAAAATTTGGAAGACCCCTGTTTATAGAAACGTGGAGCAGCCACCACCAGCATGTTATATGTCGCAATATCATCAAGGAACAACTCCTCCGAGGAGGCGTAGCCATGGGAAATACTAGTCCAACGCGAGCAGGGTCAGCAACCCAAGGCCTCCACGCAACGAGAAAATACTCGACTACACCAACACACCGAGGATAAAGAAGAAGACAAACACACACGGTGTCAGGGCAGAAGCTACCAAAGGTGCAGACACTCCAGGCCCAACTGGCAGGGGGCCAGTGGGCATACGAGGAAGCACCGCAAGCTTGTGGAGTTAGGGACTTGCAACTTATTACCTATCCAACAAAAGCCTCAGTACATAGAAATAGTACCAGTGCTGCTAGTTTCCCAATGCTGATCCATTATTTCACAACCTTGCACAAGTCCTTTGATGAGGGGCTTCAAGTTTTTCTCCTCCCATGATTTTACCGTGTGGGGGGAAGGCCAATGGCCCATTAATTAGCCTATTAATCTCCTATCCGCAAGCTGGAGGGTGCGGGAGCGGGAAAGAGGAACATAACTATGAATTTTTAGGATCTCTTCTGCACACTCAAAAAAATTGGAAGACCCCTGTTTACAGAAACGTGGAGCAGCCACCACCAGCATGTTAAATGCCACAATATCATCAAGGAACAACTCCTCCGAGGGAGGCGTAGCCATGGGAAATACTAGCCCAATGCGAGCAGGGTCAGCAACCCAAGGCCTCCACGCAACGAGAAAATACTCGACTACACCAACACACCGAGGATAAAGAAGAAGACAAACACACACGGGGTCAGGGCAGAAGCTACCAAAGGTGCAGACACTCTAGGCCCAACTGGCAGGGGGCCAGTGGGCATAAGAGGAAGCATCACATGCCTCTGGAGTTAGGGACTTGCAACTTATTACCTAGCCAACAAAAGCCTCAGTGCATAGACATAGTACCAGTGCTTCTAGTTTCCCAATGCTGATCCATTATTTCATAGCCTTGCACAACTTCTCGTAACTCCATTTCCTCCTTCCCACGCTCCTTCCGCGTCTTCCAGGGCTTGAGGAGTAAATTCCATCCCCACTAATTCAACATTCCCATGAACATAGTACCAAAATTTCAGCGTCTGCAAGTGAGATCGTAATACTGTCTGTGTAATACACATGCTTGAGTTGTTGCAGACACCAGGTGGAGGGTTTTCATGCTGCATGATGCCACACTGTAGATTTATTACACCATACAACCTGCCACGAGAGCTAAGATCCATATAGGGGTATTTAATTTCGATAAGACTCGAGGTATTAATTAATTTAAGTGGCCTGCATAGACGTGGCCTCATGCTGGAGGGTGGGTGGAAGTGACAGACTTTCCAACCGAGGGGAGGTGGGGGGGTAAGGGAGAGGAGAAGGGAGGGTGGGGGTAAGGGGGGAGTGGGTAGGGAGGGGGGAGGAGATGGAGTAAGGGGTGAAGGAGGAGGGAGAGTGGGGGCCAACAAAAGGGCCAAGGATGGGTTGGAGGGGGGGTAGGCCAAGCCTTCAATGGAGGTGGGGGGGGGAGAGAGGGGAGAGGGCTCCAAAGATTGATGGGGGAGATGGATTAATATGTCGTCCACCTCTCCCATCAATTCCAAGAGACTATCCTTATCCCCATATGGAGGGTTAGATATAATCTTCATATTAGGAGTCTTAGTCATAATTATGGTGTACATAGATTTCCTTCAATTCCATTCACCATAGTTGCTTCTTCTTTGATTCTACAAGCTAGATTGACTTGTTTTTCAAGCCTCTTTGTTGTTTCTGCTTTGCCTCAGCAGGACATGGAGTTCCCTGAAATCCATGTCTAATTCTAGGGGGAGCTGGACCAAGATAGAGTCTCTGAATATATCTATTGTATCTATTCATTTCACCATTATCATACTAGGGGAAGTACTATGCTCTGATCACTTTTGTCCACCACATATTTGGAGAAACAATCATATTCCAATATGGTTTGGCACCCAACGCAACATTAGCCATCTCAGGTTCTCTAATTCCCAGACCACCATGTTGCTTTGGGGCTCTAACCGTTTTCCAGTTCACCAAGTGATATTTTTTGGTATTGACCTTCCCACCTTCCCACATAAATTTCCTTATGAACATTCCCAGTTGATGTAAGACATATTTTGGGGCCTGTAGTGCCGAGAATTGATAAAGGGGGATGGCCGAGAGGACAAAATTCACTAGTATGGTTCCGCCTACAGTATTGAGCCATATCCCACCCCAGTTCACTATTTTTGTTTTAATTTTGTCTAAAATGTTTTTCCTGGATTGGGGGGCTTTTCTCCTTAGTGATATTGGAATTCCTAGGTAGTTGAAGTCCTTCTAGTCTTGCACCGATTTAAACCCAAGGATCTCCTCTATTTTCCTTTCCCTCTGACTTGAGATGTTCCAACTATAAATGTGACTCTTGCTATCGTTAGTAGCCCCCCCCTGCGGGGATTTTAGAAATCTGTCTAAGTTCCTTTTGTATCTTCTAGCAATCACAAAAGAAGCTCCTCCTAAGAAGATAGTATCATTTGAAAATTAGCCATGGTTTATGCTTCTTATCCTTTCCTTATATCTTATGCCAAGGAGAATCATTGAGGTTCTTTCTTGTTCTAACTTACGACTCAAAGCTTCATCCATTATGATGTATAAGAATGGGGAGAGGGGGCACCCTTGTCGCAATCCCCTGGAACCTTTGAAGAACCCATCCACTCTGCCATTGACTAGAGGAGAAATCCAAGGAGTATAGATACAGAGTTTGATCGATCTTACGAACTTTTCCTCCATTCCCATTTTCTTGAGGATTTTCCAAAGGAAATCATGCTTAACCCTATCAAAGGCATTGGCCATATCGAACTTAATAATCATGCCTTCATCCACTCTTCGCTAGCTAGAGTCAATAACCTCTTGAATGAGGATAATGTTGTCGAATATTTGCCTACCCGACACAAACCCCCCTTGGTTGTCAGAAATCGGGAGGGGCGGCAAGGGCTTGAGTCTAAGAGCCATAATGTTTGAGAAGATTTTATAGGAGACGTTGCAGAGGGAAATAGGCCTGTATCTTGCAAAGGAGGAGGGGTTGGCCTCTTTAGGAATTAGAGCCAGGAATGAGGAGTTAATTCCACCCCCCCCCCCCCCTCCCCAATAAAAAAATTCTTAAAAGAATAACCCACCATTCTGCATAAATATTTTTGTATTACATCCCAGAAATATTGGTAGAAGCAAGCAGTGAAGCCGTCAGGCCCAGGGGATTTGTTCGGAGAGAAGGAGAAAATCACTCTCTTTATTTCCTCATTTGAAGGAGGGAGAGTAAGTTTTAGGTTCATCTCCCCCATGATTACTTCCAGGATGGGGTCTAGGAAAAATTTCTCATCCTCTGTTTCCCCACGGGTTCCGCCAGTATAAATATTCCCAAAATGCTCAACCGCATCTCCCTTAAGATCTTCAAAGCTCTTGATAGTTTTCCCTCCATGAATTATTTGTGATATCTTGTTTTTTGATTCTCTAAATTTGGCTTGTTTATGGAAGAATTTGATGTTTCTATCACCCGGCCTTAGCCAATTATTCCTTGACTTTAACCTCCAGTATTCTTCCTCTTTCCTGAGGTTCAAATGTATGGATTTGAAGTCTCTGCTTCCTTCTGGAAATCTGAGACACTGACTTCTTCCTTTTCCATATTTCCTTGTATTATTGCCAGTTTTTCTTCGATGGTTTTGATGCTCCCCATTCTCCTCGAGTAGCTTTCCTTAGCCCATTTTTTAATATCTCTTTTCAATCTGTGGATTTTATTTTCACAAATGGTGATTGGGCTGCCATCCACCCAATCCGCCCATTAGAGGGCCACCAAATCCAAGAAATCCTAAGACTGCAATAAAAAAGGAGATAACCTAAAAAGAATAGGGCCGAGATCTTGATGCAAGGACAACTGAAGACTAATCGAGCGGTGGTCAGAACCAGCCCAAGGGAGGATGGAGGATTCTAGGCAGACATTAAGAGTAAGAATATTATCAGAGACAAGAAATCTATCGAGTCTAGCTGCAAAGTGTCCCAACCCCACTCTCTTGTTTGTCCATGTGTATAAGAACTTCTTTGGTTTAACATATAATAGATTTCGGGATAGAATTAAGTCCTCCATATTTTCCTGGAAAGAATCCCAGACCATAGTACCACCCCTCTTCTCGTTACGACTCATGGTAGTATTGACGTAACCACCAAGGATACACTTTTCCCCATACTTAGAGTCTTTGAGCTCCATTAGGCATTTCCATCAATCTTGTTTCTCATGGAAGTGAGTTGGCATATATACATTTATAATAGTGAAAGGATGCTTGAGATCAATATGATAAAAGGAGGTTGCAATCCAATGAGTGTACTTAGTGGAGCTTACCAAGTTGAGTTTCGTCAGGTTCCACAGTGTATAGAGATCTCTCGATGCTCCTCATGAAATTACTATCTCGATATTACTTTGTCCCCAAATCTTGCCATGGGATGAGTGAAGATTCGACTCATGCAACTTTGTCTCTTTCGGAAGTGTAATGGCTGGATTTTATTTTTTGATAAGGGATTTAACTTCCCTTAATCTCTTTTCTGTTCTGAGGCCCCTATAGTTCCAAGAGATTATATTCATTAATTAATTTCTTGGGTTGCATGCCCCCTTGATAGGGCCCATGTTTCCTTTTTTCCCTCCTCCTTTTCTTCCGAATCCCACTAGCTGACGAGGGATGGTGTGCTGGAACCTGAGTTCTCTATCTTTTTGTGTCTTTTCTTTTCTGATTTCCTTGCTTGCCTTTCTCCCTGGTCTTTTCCCTTTCCCACCTACCTTATTTGGCTTAGATATTGCCCGAATATATTCCGTAGAGCTGGGATGCATTGAAGTACCCAGGCCTTCCTTTGATGATTGGAATCCATCTTCACCTTCTTCCTCAGAAGATGATTCTTCATAAATTCTAGAAGATTCGGGGCTTGAGCTTGCCAGTTTTATATTTTTGGATGGTTGCGCCTCTTGGCCCTTCAAGACATCGAGGGAAATATGAGCGACCTGTCCAAGGGGAGTATCCGCACCAACAGATTCATGAGTTGCCTCGATGTTATCTAGAGTCATTCCCAACACCTCAAAGGAATTCTCATTATCCAACCCAAGGGGGGGTGGTGGGGGGGGGGGGGGGCGCACCACGGGGGGTCGAAGGGGTCTTAAGGGGGCCCAAATGAAGAGGATGCTGAGATTTTTTTTTCCACTTGACCTGCTTCCATTGATCCTTCTGTTCTTATCCAAGCAACACTGGAGCCTCATGGGATTTGGGGAACGTTTTGGCAAAGTGTCTGTATTCGTAACACAACTTTCACTTGAAAGGCAGCTGGTCGTAGTCCACTTCTGGAACATGAGTCCAATTATCCATACAGAGGGTAACAAAAACCGGGAGGCCCTTTTCAATGTCCACCTCCACACAAATCTAAGCACAGGAGAAGAGGCCATCCTTAGGTTCAGAAAAATCAATGTACTTCCCGGGGGAGTTACTAATCAATCTGAACGTTGCATCTTTCCAACAGTGGAGGGGGAGGTAAGGGAGTTTCACCCAAACTGAGATTGAAGAGGGGATATCACACTCCGGGTTGAAACTAGGGCTCCAACGGTCTAGATACAACCCCCGGGCACCTATGAAGTAAGGACCACTACAAAAGACCAGGTCCCTGTCAGGCTTATTTTCAAGGTAGAAATTAAAGAAGCCATTCCCACATAAGGAGGATGTGACAAGTCCTTTGATGAGGGGCTACAAGTTTTTCTCCTCCCATGATTTTACCGTGTGGGGGGGAAGGCCAATGACCCATTAATTAGCCTATTAATCTCCTATCTGCAAGCTGGAGGGCGCGGGAGCAGGTAAGAGGAACAAAAATATGAATCTTTAGGATCTCCTCTGCACACTTAACAAATTTGGAAGACCCTTGTTTACAAAAACGTGGAGCTGCCGCCACCAGCATGTTAAACGCTGCAATATCATCAAGGAACAAATCCTCCGAGGGAGGCATATTCATGGGAACGACTAGCCCAACGCGAGCAGGGTCAACAACCCAAGGCCTCCACGCAACGTGCAAATACTCGACTGCACCAGCACACTGGGGATAAAGAAGAAGACAAACACACATGGGGTCAGGGCAGAAGCCACCAAAGGCGCAAACACTCCAGGCCCAACTGGCAGGGGGCCAGTGGGCATACGAGGAAGAAATGCAAGCCTGCGGAATTAGGGACTTGCAACTTATGACCTAGCCAATGAAAGCCTCCAGTCATTTTAATTTTTTTTTTTTAAATTTTTTAAATTTTTAAATTTTTATTTAATTTTAAATTTTAAATTTAATTTATTTTTATTTATTTATTTATTTTTTAATTATATTGTTAGGCGTTGACCCAAGCTAAATTGAAAACTCTTAGTCTGTCACACATTACTCATAATTAACATTAATACAACCAAAGTTTTATAATTTATTGATCTGAAGGTCGAAGTTTATGTAAATGAAATTGTTTGAGCAATCATAATTCACAATGTCGCCCAAAACGTGTCAATAGTTTGTGAATATCAGAAATTTTTTGGAAGAAAACTAGTGTGTAAAATTAGTAATTATATAGTATACAATTTGAATCAATCATATTGGCCAAGAAATGAAGTCTCGTTGTGCATTTTAGTGAAACAAGGAAATTTTGGTTTGCTTCACAAAATTACATGCCCAAGTAATTACTCATTTTTTACTCATAAGTAACATTAATATAATGATATTTTTATTTTTATTTTTTTATTTTATTATTATTATTTAAATTTAGTGTTTTGAAGGTTGAAGTTCATGTATATGAAAGTGTTGCGACAATCGCAGTTCATAGTGTCACCCCAAAAGTGTCAAAATTTTGTGAACAACAAAAACTTATTGGAAGCAAATTAGTGTGTATAAAAATTACTAATTAAATAATATACAATTTGAATCAACCAAATTGGCCAAGAAATGAAGCCTAGGCTTGCATTTGAGTGAAGTAAGGCAATTTTGGCCTACTTCATAAAAATGCATGCCCAACCTTCATTTCAAGGCCAAATTGAATGATTCAACTTGGAGAGTTTTTTTACTCATAAGTAACATTAATACAACTATTTTTTTCTAATTTAGTGATGTGAAGGTCGAAGTTAATGTAAGTGAAAGTGTTAGAGAAATTGCAGTTCACGGTGTTGCCCCAAAAGTGTCAACAATTTGTGAACAATAGAAACTTACTGAAAGCAAATTAGTGTGTAAAATTAGTAATTATATAGTAGAGAATTTGAATCAATCGTAGTGGCCAAGAAATGAAGCCCGTGTGTGCATTTTTGTGAAGAAAGGCATTTTTGTCATGCTTCACAAAAATGCACCAACCTTCATTTCAAGGCCAAATTGAATGATTCAACTTGGAGAATATTTTTTACTCATAAGTAACATTAATACAATTAAATATTTTTATTTTTTCACATATATATACTTATGTTGTTGAAGAATACTCCAAATTGCATATATTTCATAGGGTAAAAGGAAGGGTTTGTGTGCCTCAAATAAATGCACACCAAGACTTGTAATTAATTGGCAGTGATATAATGATCGTTTCATCCTATGGGTCTGCAAAATTGTACCTCAGTTTTGTGGTGTAATGTTACTCTAATGGGCCTCAGTCTTGTTATGTAACAACACACTAATTCCCCTTAGTTTTGTGCCGTATCAATGCCCTAATGGGCCTCAATCTTGTGGTGTAATTGTGCCTTAATGGGCCTCAGTTATTGGGTATGACAACAACATGTTTGTGCATTCTTATCTGTGATATGAGAAAATATTATGACAGGGATATGAAGGAGATATGATGAGTCATATTACATAGATATAATGATAGACCTATGACAGAGATATCATGTCAAACCTATGATTGTTTCACTGCATTGTTATTGCTAATTTTCTCTCTATGTAATTGCTTATGATGATATGGGGTGAATGCAATGCGAAAATGTTTTAAAATTCAATCATCTACAATGTAGACTTCTATCCTCAAGAAAATTAACACTATTAGTACTCTACTAGTTATGGTTAATGCTAAATATGCTTGATTAAATGATGAAAAATACATAAATTATATGGTTGTCAAATCTGGTCCATAAAATCAAACATCCATTGTGGGAGAGAGGCAAAATTATAGGTCACCTATGGATGTTAATGAACCTATTTTCCCTGTTGAAAATATCAATAGTTTTGTAATTTTAATTTTTTTGTTTCTATTTGGATTTTAAATTGATTGTTGAGTGATTGGCCTTTTCAAATACTAAAAAATTTTTTGTTCCTCCAATCCTCTTATTGTTTTCTTTTTCTTGTAGGGTGGCAGTATTAATTCTAGCAACACTTGGAGTCTCAGATTTTGGAAATTCCTAGATACAATCATGCCATGGATAGCTATACTCCTCTTAGAGGGTGTTATAATGACAAGATTCAGGAGATAGGGAAGGAGATGAGACACCTAGCCAATCAATTGGAAGGCTTGCATAAGGCCATGTTCTACAGTAGTACCTAGATGGAACCCAAATGAAGACAATTGAAGAGTTGGAAGGGTAAATAATTCAACGATCCTAGTTATTTAATGCAAGGTATGGTGGGAAACAATCCATAAATATGGTGGGAAACATTCCACCAATATATTACCCTAGGAGGATGTCATTTATCCTATCATGTTCCAACAATCTTCTAACCAATTTTACAATTAGAATGTACAAAATTTTTCGTTGGCTAAATATGGAAAACAAGGGCATGTTTCCTCTACTCTATGTTGCAAAATAAAAAGTATGTTAAAAAAAATTGAAGAAAAAAGAGAAAAGAAAAATTGGATATAGGGAACTAAAAAAATTTATTCTATGTAAAATTTCGCATATCAAAATTTTATTTATATTTGTACCAAGCCTAACATGTCAGGTTAAAAGTGCTTGCTATACATATATAAAAGTGGGTCCAACACTGTACAAAAATTAAAATTAATGAGTGAGGTAGATCATTTCTCATTAGAATCATCTCGAGGAATCAATGGATTTCTGACAGGTTAAAACAATCGGAAGTTATGGGATAAGGACCCATAAAAAAGGATGGCTAAACAACCCTTATCTAGATCAATGGCCATGATCCATTCTGATAGGTCCCGCCCATTTTTCACAAAACACTATAGGGATCTGTCATGAGTGGTTTATGGTTTTTTGCAAAACCACAGAACACAAGTTAGCGACAATTCATGTACCCATCAGGCGAGCTAGGACCTTTGACCTTTGACCTTTGATTCTATTGATTAATTCAAGTGAAATTGTGATAGCTAGTCCTCTAAACATAGTGGTGGCTCTATCATATGAATGTGATTGCAGGGCCACTGCAAATTCTCGAGATATCTCCTCATTAAAACCATTGAGGAGCTCGAATAAACCTAACCAATGGTGGTTCCTGAAAATATCCATTCCCTGAGGGTGAAATCTTATTATTTTGATATCAGTGGGATCCCTTCTGTTAAATCCTCCTCCCATGTTATGACTGTGATAGGAAGGTGGCTTAGTGGTATTTTTTGAGAGTTATTTGTGAAGTGGTGCCTTTGAGATTATGGTTTCAAACAAACTCAGACTACCTTGATTTCACCACTTAATTTCCAATTTATCACTGAATGTGTATAAATTTCATGGAAACTTTGCAGTTCTGGAGGGTGGCAACTACTTACTTATGACCTCTGGTGTATTTGTTTGGGATATGGTGACCTTATGAGGTAATAACACCTCTAAGTGACTCTGTATTTATCTTTTTATCACTGCTGAACCTCCTGCAAATTTTCCTGTAGCACTTCACTATTTCCTGTAGCTCGGGGTGTACATGCAAACTCGGCTTCAATGCTTTGCTCTTTGATGGGTCCTTTGACTTCTGTTGCTCCCACTGGTCTCGTAATGCTAAATGAAGTGAGAATAATGAACCAAAACTTACCTTTATGGCATCTTAACCTAATTTGGAGCGGAGTGATGACTTGGACTGGACAAGAGTTTTCCTCTTTTGGACGGTTGGTCCCACTCTAGTTAATCATTGCCCTGCCTTAGAATCACTTCATTTTCCATGTTAACTCACCCTTGAATGATTTGAATTTCCTAGGTGGCATGTAAACTCTACTTCTCATCCACTTTAACTCTACGAGGGTGGCCAAGTTAACTGGCCACCTTTTTTCCTTTTTATTCTCTAATACTTGACATTAAATAATTTAGATCAATATGAGTTCATATCGAGAGGTGAAGGGCCATTCCTGAGCCTACCTGTTGCTGGTGTGTTGCAAACATTATTTGGTGCAGGGAGCTGGAGTTTGGTGACAACCATGCCTATCTTTCTCTTATTGTGTTTTTATTTTTTATATTTTGCAGCTTGTTTCTGAGTGAGCTGCTCAAACTTTTTATTTGTTTTTTCTTCTTGCAGGTGCTTCATGGAGTTCCTCAGGTGCTTTGGCTAGTGTGTTCATCCTCCTGGAGTCTACTAGTGGTCCCTTGAAGCCATTTCAATCAGCTTTTCCTTAGATTTTGATCTTGATGTGCCATGTACAAGCTTGCTATAGGAAACTTTTCAACTTCCTGTAGTAGTTACATGTTTTCCTGTAGCGCTACAGGAAACCTGTAGCAACTTAGACTTTCCTGTAGCGATTATAGTCAGGAGCAAAAAATGAGTTTTCTGCCTACTTGAAAGGAGAAATGAGTGAATGGGTGCATGATGGAGTTTTTCGTGGAGTGGGTAAGCATAGGAGAGAGATAATAGAGGAAGAAAACTGCTCCTCTGGGTCTAAAACCACCACTGATCAACAACCTGCAAAACATAAAACAAATGAGTGCATAGGTATCATTTCTTCTTTTTTATCTCTCTTTTTTTTTAAGGCAGGTGGGTTGCCTCCACAGAGGTTTTCAACCCACAAGTCTTCCTTGGGTGCCTCAAGGAGGTTTTCACCCAAGTATCTTTTTTTTTTTTGGCTCCAGGATTGCCTCATGGAGGTTTTCAACCTTGAAGTTGGCCTTGGGTGCCTCAGAGATGTTTTCACCCATGCCTCTTTCATTAGGGGAATTTTGAGGTCTAAAATGGGCTTCCTAAGGAAATTATAAAATAATATTGGAAATAAGAAAATAAGATTAGATTACATCATCAACTTTTAGAGGGAAAAAAGAAAAAAACTATTTTTTCAACTAGTATTTTCAACTCATCTCCCTATGGGTTTACTCAAATTTCAAGACAAAACACTCGTTGGAAGCATAATTGATTCCTCATCCAAGGAGGAACTTTCTACACGAAAAATGAGAAATACATGAAAAACGTGATTGCAATCACGTTTTTTCATGTATTTCTCATTTTTCGTATATCAAGGTCCATGAAAAGTATGCAACATGGGTACTTCTTGGATGAGGAATTAAATTTTGCATCCAACAAGTACTCCTACTCTAAATTTGAGTAAAAACTTAGGGAAACAAGTTGAAAAAGTAGTTTTATTATTTTATTATTTTTTATTCCTTTTACTTTTTTACTCCAAAAATAGTGAATAATCCCCCATGGTTGACATCATCATCTTGAATCGTATTGGTTCTTATAAAGTTTATTTTGGTTGTACGTTTTTCTTAAGAGGCCCATTTTAGACCTCAAAATTCCCCTAATGATTTACTTATTTATTTTTTTCCTAGGGGGGGGAGGCACTGGAGACTAGTTTCCAATGACATACACCTCCCTGTTTATGGAATCTATAAACTCAGCCCTAGACAGGGGTTTTTGTAAACCTAGAGCCGGTAACCATTGACAAGTGGGGGAATCCCCTCCTCATCTATGGTTATGATATGAACTGCATAATTATCATAGAAATTTTCAAATTTTTAAGGTCCCAACCATCTTGTCATTAATTTTCCTTTGAAATCCTTGAACCTTGAGTCATAGAGAAGTTCCCAATCTCCCTCTTGAAATGTATTCTCCTTAATGTGCTTGTCATGCCAGACCTTCCTTTGCAGCTGAATCACTTATGTGTGAAGGAGGGCCTGTATCCTGAACTCATCGAAGCCATTTAATTGGAGCAACCTTTCTTGTTGGGCCTTTATGATATCAAGGTCTAACACAACTGTCATCCTCAAGCTATTGAAATCAAACTAAATTGAAAGCAGAGCTTTATTCCCATAAACCAAGTGATAAGGAGTGAACGCTATTGTTGTTTTCCAAGTGGTATTTTAGGTCCAAGTGGTTTCTCCCAATCTGTCTGCCCAATCTTTTCTGTTGCTGCTCACAACCTTGGTGAGGATATTCTCCAAGGCTTTCTCGGTCACTTCCACTTGGCCATTTTCTTGACGATGGTAGGCAATGTAAGTCTTATGCTTTATCTTGTGCCTCCTTAGAATATTTTCAATGAGATGAGATGTGAATTTAGCTCCCTGATCAATGACTACCTCTCTAGGGTATCCAAACTTGTAGAACACATTCTCTCTCAGAAATTCTTCTACCTTCTCCTCAGTTGCTACCTTTACAACCTTTGTTTCAACTCACTTTGTCAGGTAGTCAGTGCAGACTTTGTTATACTTTTTCTACCTAGATGGTGGATCAATGGGACCAAAGTCCATGTCCCACTTTTCAAATGGCTCTAGAGCCACATGAGGGTGCAAAGGCATCTCATCCCTTTGTGTAGGTTTCCCCATCCTTTGGCACTGGTCACACCTACTAGTGTATCTCC
This sequence comes from Pinus albicaulis, assembly GCA_034641835.2. NCBI lineage: Eukaryota > Viridiplantae > Streptophyta > Pinopsida > Pinales > Pinaceae > Pinus > Pinus albicaulis. Next base: position 1,733,649,950 of record CM076578.1, on the reverse strand, counting down.
TGGCATCTTGGTGAAGGGTAGGCCAATAGTAACCTGTCTGTGAAGCTTTGAAGGCTGTTCTTTTTGCAGCAAAGTGGCCCCTACAAGGACTATCATGGCATGTAGAGGATGTCAAAAAATTATTCCTCCCTCACACATTTCCTGAGAATTTGGTCAGGGCCCAACTTGAAGATATTTCCACTGATCTAGGTGAAAGGGGTGTTTTTTCTGATGATCTTGCTCTTCTACCTAGATGAGAGGTTTGGAGGGAACTTATCAGCAATGAAGTAGTTAGCTATGTCAGCAAACCATGGAGAGAGTGTCGAGAGAGAAAATAGGTGTTCATCTGGAAGCTGGTCATCCACCATTCCTTCCTCATCTGTAGGTAGAGCTAACCTGGATAAAAAATCTGCAACAAAATTCTCCTTCCCAAGTTTATCAACAATGGTTAGGTCAAACTGCTATAATACCAACAACCATATAATTATTCTAGAATTAACATCAGGTTTATTCATTAAATATTTGATGGCTACATGGTCAGTGTGCACAAATGTCTGATAACCAACGATATAATGTCTAAATTTGTTTAAAGCATGGACAATGGCTAACATTTCCTTTTTTGTGACAATATAATTGAGTTCAACCTTGGACAAGTTCTTACTAATGAAATATATTGCATAAGGTAATTTGTCCTCTAACTGCCCCAAGGCTTCCCCCACAACTTTGTCTGATACATTTGTGTGGATGTGGAAGGTCAGAGCCCAATTTGGACATCGGAGAATGGGGGTAGTAGTAAACTTTTCCTTTATGAGCTCAAAAGCTTGTTGACAGAGAATGGACCAGGTAGACTCAGAGTATTTGGCCAACAAACCAAATAATGATGAAGCCAATTTGCTAAAGTATTTGATGCAACTTCTATAGTAAACATCTAAACCTAAGAAACTTTTGACATCTCTCTTATTTTAGGAGCAGACACTCTTTTGATGATGGTGATTTTGTTCGGGTCCACCTGTATTCTTGCTTGTGATGTTGAGTGGCCCAATACTGCTTCTACTCTTTTTAAGAATTCACACTTTTCTGGGCTAAGGGAGAGATGCATCTCAATGCACCTTCTCAACACTTTTCCCAAATTGGAGAGAGATTATTCGAAGTCATCCCCATAAGGTGTGAAATCATCCACGTAGATTTCAAAAGAGTCATGGACTAGCTTAGAGAAAATGCTCATGACAACTCTTTGGAAAGTAGTTGGGGCATTGCACAACCCAAAGGGTATGACTCTATAAGAGAAGGTACCCCAAGGACATGTGAAAGTGTTATTGTCCTGGTCTTCAGGGCTAATTTGGATCTGGTTATACCTATTGAACCCATCTAGGAAAGAAAATAAATTTTTCCTTGCAAGGCCATCCAAAACTTGATCTTTAAATGGAAAAGGGAAATAGTCCTTCATGGTGGCTTTATTGAGTTTCCAATAATCAACACAAATTCACCATTTTCCATTCTTCTTCGAGACTAAGATAAGAGGAGATACCCACTCACTCTATGATATATGATAGATGGAACCTGCATCCAATAATTTTTGCAGTTCTTCCTTCACTATGTCCTTTAGATATGGGTTCATCCTTATTTGGAGTTGGCGCACAGGCTTGCACCCTTCTTTAATGTAAATATGATGTGTGCAAACCAAGGGATACATCCCTTTCATGTCCTTGTAGTCCCAAGTAAATTAATCTAGGTTTTCTTTCAAAATATAGCATAACTGCTCTTATTCTCTATTTGAGAGGTTTGAGTTAATTTTCAGAGATTTTAACAAGCCAAATTCCACAACCTTGGTGGTTTCAGAGGTTGAATCAAATGAGTGCAGTTCCATCCAAGGGTGGATTTTATACTTTTTGACTAGATTTTCAAGTGGACTGTCATGGGGGACTGGTTTTGAATGATTTGGTCGATGAATTCATCTTCATCAAGTTGCCCCCTTCTAAGAATAGTATCTACGGTACAAATGGGGTAGGGTGTAGTGTTGTATAATTCTGTAATACTCCCAATTTTTCACATCATATTTTGAATATTAGAGTCGATTTTTTTAATGAATTAAGTAAATAAAAGGGTGGAGGGACCCACAATCCTAAATATGAATAAATATCCACTTTTGTGTGTGTGAATGTGGATTAATTTAGCCTAGATCTGCATCACAAGGTAGTTGAGCAACTACTAATGTGAATAAGATTGAAGATAATGTCTCATTTAATGAGAGAGATCATGGAGGGTTGATTCAGTCAACTAAGATCTTGAAGATGTCAAACAAAGGATCATTGAGCATTCATGATCAAGTGATGGAAGATCATGTGAAAATGAAGCACACATGATGGAGGAGTTGTACATTGCACCTAGACTTGCTGGTTGATTTGGTCAAACAACGCAGTCCCACTTGGAGGATCTTGTCCACATGTGACTGCACAGTTGATATTAGGGCCAAGGCTTGGGAAGGCTCAAACATTATAAAGTAGATGAAGGCAAAGGTGAAAGGCATCTTGGATTATTTGATGTATGATCTTTAGATCTGGAATTGTCAAGTGACATTCCACTGCATTCTTGGGCTGTTTAGCAGAGATTGCAGGTGCTATTTAGCACAGGGTGTTCCCGGGTGGGAATCCCACCTCTTTCTTGAGTAGCTCTGGAAAGAGGATTTCTCTTCACTCTACATCAGACATTGGTGCCACATATCTTCTCTACTTTCTGCAGAACATTCATATTCGGAAATCTGCAGATTTCTGAAGATCAGTTTGGAAGGTGGAAGTTGTCTTCAGTATTTCAGTTGGAGAACAAGGTGAGGGATTATTCCCATCACTTGGGCTTATAGATCAGCACTCCCAGAGCCACATTGCAGATCTGGCATTAGGCCAAAAGTTATTGACCTCCCAGCATCAATATTTCCTTCAAGAATTATGCTGTCTACCTTGCAGATCAAAAGGGAGGAAGGAAGTTGCTAGTATTTCAGCTAGAAATCCTGTGAGGGATCATTCCCTCACATTTCCATTAGTCTTACCATAAGCCTGGAGTTTATTGTAGCATTTTTCAATAGGAAGAAGGCCTCTCTTTCCCTCACAGTGCAGTTTCTAGAGGCAGTTGTGTTGCAGCAGCTGCAATCATCATTGGAGGATTGAGAAGCTAGATCTAGAGCTTCTAACTCATAGATCTGAAGAATGGATAAGCCCTTCAAGCATAGATCTGATCTGATATCATATTTCAGCCATTTATTTGTTAGATCTAGCTTCAGATCTATATTTCCCAGTAGATCAAGGATCAAATCCTAGGGAGGTGATTTTCCAAAGTTGCAGATCTGGAAAATCCTTTCTGGGTTATCTTGGGAATCCATCACATTGGCCAGATCTTGAATCTTGGCATCATCTGAGCTCCAGTTTCAAGTAGATTTGCATTTTCCTTTTCAACCTGCAACTATATGTTTATATTCTGCTGAAGGGACAATGCAGTATTTTCTGCAGAGCCTCTCCAGTTACGCTGTACCTATTGCATACATGTTTTCAAGGTGGTCTTAGCTCATATTTTTGGCTAGATCTACCTATATTCTATACTTGTGTAACTGAATCATCTCCAATATAATAAAATGGCTCAGCTTCTCTGTAAATTCTGATGTTGTCTTAAGATTTATTATTTATCTTGCTATAAGTTCTTATATTGTGTGAAGTATTACTGCATTATCCCTTTTGGGATATTACAGTGGTATCGAAGCATGATCTTTGGCTCAGCTTGTGGACACTTCATCTTTTGAATCTAAGGAAGAAGAAGATAGATGAGATCTATCATGGAGAAAGAAAATTCTGCCATTCATTTCTGTTGATCTATGTAATATCTCTCCAAGGGGTCTATCAAATGAAAGAGGGAAGGCAGAAAGAAGATCCAAGAAGAATATGTGATGAGGAAGGCCCCAACACTTCCTATCCGCAAAGAAAAAACCCGGAGAATCCTAGATCTCCTCATAGATCCCCTATGCCCACTCTCCTTGAAGAAGGTGAAAGGTGTTGAAATGAAGAAAGAGCTGAAGACTGAGGACTCATGAGACTCTAGACCATATGTAGAAAGTACAAATACAGGTTAGAAACAAAGGAGAAACTAATATAAAAATTCTACATTTGAGATTAAAGAGGAAAGAGGATCCTACAACAACAGCCAGAGAGGCTGCAATGGGTCTATTTCTACATTTCGTCTACATCTATCAAGCAATGTGAAGGCTGGAAGGTTAATTCATTTTCAAGCTGTGTGGTGAAGAAGAGAACATTCAAATTGTAGCACTTATCTGAGAATGAGCAGAGTATTGGTGAGTGATGTTTAGGCACTAGGGCATATGCATCAGGCTGACTAGCTGGAATTAACTCCCAAGTTGAGGAAGAGTTTAATTAAAGAAAAAACAGAATCATGCAAAGACATCTGAGAAACAAGGAAGAATACGTCTTGTCACTCTGGACCAAGAGTCCTCCTTTACCACTAACAGTGCCTGTCTGGAAGAGACACACTTTGTCACACAAGGTAGTCTTGAGCCATGTGTATGGAGTCACATGCATGGATGGAGATGCATGGAAGGAAGAAGATACAGTGACAGTACCACTTGAAAAGAGGCTACTCTCACTCTTTGGTGAGTTGAAAAGAATACTATTTAATGGAGTTGGAGGAACTCTTGTGTTCTATCAAGAGGTTCCAATGTATCATTTGATCCTAGGTATGCATAAAATTTCGTCACATATTGTTTCAAGATCAATGCATAACCAAGGGTTAGAACAAAATGCTGATTTTAAGCAGAGACATATCACAACGCAAAGGACCCTTGATTTAATCAAGAAGGAGACTAAAAACTATCCCTGTTCATCATTTTTGAGCTACATTCAACCCTTTGAGTTGAGATGTAGAGTTTTAGAAAATGGGATTAGCATTATCCTATGTACAATGACTGATTATGAGATCAGTATTGTGCCTTACTTTGAGACAACATATGTATTACCTGGTAGATCTACAGTGCTGTCACTTGGTAGCTGTGAGGAGGAAGAGGCCCCATCATTCTTGGAGAATTTTGAAGGTAGCTTCAATCATGAAGCAATGGAGATAAAGATGACAAAGAGTAGACATCTTGAGATGAGAAAATTTTTCTCCTTTCTAGATGACACTTTCTCAATGATAATTTCTCTACTCAAAGAGAAACTTCTACTTGCAGCAAACCAAAAACTCCTTTGGTTTTGGAGGGCCTTTGGTGGAGAGAGAATCTCATTAAGAGATCTCATTAGAGATGCATTTCAACATTTCATGAAGTGCAAATTTCTTCATTGGTTTGGGGGAGATGGTATTCTACAAAGGGAGGATACCATGATTCTGCAGCACATCACTCATATTCCATATTCGGGTGAGTGGATGAGGATGATGAGCAAGGGGTCACATGATCACTTGCAGATTTACATGGGCCAGCAAGATTGGTTACGTTGGTTGCCATTGGGAGATTTCTGTCACACTCCAAAGGCTCCTATTTTTCTGATCCATGCCTTGAAAAAAACATATGAAATGAAGAAGGAGGCATGGCTGCACTGGCTGCTCTTGTGTGAGTATGCTTATCACCCAATAGCTCATGATTTTCTGATTCATGCCTTGTGTATCAATGATAGTATGCAGCAAAAGAGGGCATGCTCAATTTTGTTTCACTTGAGAGAGATTAGCCACCACATGACATCTCCTATGTCTATGTGTTTTTTCTTGGGTAAATCTTGGCATGAGGATCTCATGATGTGCATTGATGATGTTTCTTTGTATTGGGCTGATGTGACATTCCATATGTCCATTAGTATGTTTTTTCTTCGTGATGCACATGAGGAGGAGAGAAAGCAACAAGATCTCTTGTTGCTTCATCAAGGAAAAGTTCTTTTCCTTGTAAGTTCTTATATTGTGTGAAGTTTACTGCATTCTCCCTTTTGGGATATTACAGATCTTCTTCTTCTTCATCCTCCAACCATAAAGGTAGATCAAGGTCAATGGAAGGCTGTGCTGGAGGATATAATACCAGCTGTTTATACAAGATCCCATTCTTGATAGTCATGTTTCCAGCCTGACAACTGATGTAAGCATCGGTAGTGGCTAACCAAGGTCTCCCTAAAATGAGAGGATACCCATTGAAATTGGTTTTTGGCTAGAGAACTAGGAAATCTGTAAAGTACTCCCAAGATTAAATTGAAACCATAACACCCTCAACAATTCCTTCCAGAGCTAATGTGGATCGATCTGCAAGTTGTAGAACCATTGTGGTTTTCCTCAAAGTCCCTTGGAGGTTGAGTTTAAGCATAGTTTTCTTGGTCATTACATTAGTGGTAGCCCCGATATCTATCAGAGTATTGGGGACAATGATACCATCTATGTACACATTTACAACTGGATTACTAGGGTCTAGGTACTTCGGGAAGATCACCCTTCCAAACATTAAATCCGACAACTACCCTACTACATTGATGGTGGGGGTATCTTTCTTATTTCTCCCATATTTCTTAAAGAACTTTTCCTTGATGAGCCTATTGCAAATAGGGACATCCTTAATGGCCTAGAGAAGGGGTATTTTTACACAAAAAATTTTCATTTCTCCCAAAAGTTCAGTTTCCTTTGGGGTGTATTGACTAGAGTGGATCAAGCACTCGGGAAAAGGAGGTTGTTGGATCTGAGTGTGATTTTCTTCTTTTTCCTCCTCAACCTCTACAGGTGGAGATAGAGGATGGTTGTTCAAGATTACTCTTATTGACCTGAGATTAATATCATGTATCTCCACAACATAAGCTGGATAGGATGTCTCCCCACTATAAACCTGCTGTGCCTGCTTGTTGTTCAGGTTCAGATTGGGTTGTGCAGGCATATGAGGCAGCTTGGGTGGAGTAGAATGAGTGAGATGAGGTTGAGGTTGGGGTGGAGGCAGTAGAGTAGGTGGTTGATTATATTGAGGCCTCTATCCTTGTAATGGGTTGCTCCACTAAGGTGGTTGAGGAACATAATGCTGAAATGGTTGGTTTACTGGCTGAGGATGATATGGAGGGTTGTAAGGCCAAGTAGGAGGTGTAGACCATGATGGAGGAGTGGAGGTGTATCAAGAATTCATTGGTACACTCTGATTTTTATCATGATAAGAGTAAGGTGTACCTTACATACCCTGCTGATATGACTGAGGGCCTTGAGGCATTCTCTGATTGATGAAACAGAGTTTCTCCAGCCTTACTTCCTCACCTTGATATACAACTTTGAGTCCAGGTAAGGAGGGACACTTATATGTGGCATGATTCTCCTCACAGACTAAGAAAACCTCTATGAAATTCATTGCAAGGGTGTTTTCTAGTACATCTAGGGTAGAATATAGCCAAGGCTCTTTCTGGTTCCTCTTGCTTCCTCTTAATATGCATTGTGTCCATTTGCAAAGAAAAGGTGTGCACCATCTCACTCTTAAAGTCCTCCAACATATTTCCAATCTCATGCTTGATGGAGGTGGAAGAGGAAGGGGTATTGGTCAAACTCTGGCTAGCTCTGCCTTTCTTCCTAGCTACCCTAGAATGGTTCCCGAAGACATTTTTAATGTCCTCATAAGGTAGCTGGTAGATATCTCCTCCTGATAACATATTGAGGCTTTCTATCACCTTCTCCTTGATCTCTCAGAGAAGTACAAGTTTAAGTGATCCAGGAGCAAGGGTGTAGTTTGTTATTTTGTAATTTAACTGGAATCTTTCCTCATAATATTATAGGGATTCATCATGCCCTAGAGTCATCCTAAATATTTGTTCTTTAGTTTCCTTGGACCTACAATAGTTCTTGTACTTGTTGTTGAAGGCCTCTTGCATCTGTGCCCAGGTAGTGATTATGTTCCCAGACAAACCAATGAACCAACACAAGGCTACATCCTTGAGGGTAGATGGGAATAGCTTCAACTTTTGATCATCTGAGGCATAGTCATAGGTCCTACATACAACATCAAATTAAAAAAAAAAGGTGTTAGGGTCCTTAGAGGTAAGTCCATGGAAATGTGGAAGGGGTCAGGGGCTGCTGTTCTTCATCTTAGTTTCCCCATCTGTCTCTCTAATGGGAAAGACTCCTTGGGTTTCATTATCATCTATGGCTTGGTTTGGTGAAGCATTTTCCTCTGATGAAACAAGTTCTTCTTCTTCTCCAATAGGTTATTCAAAGTTTTAAAAAGGCTCACCTATGGTGTGTTCAACCTCATAGTCACTAAAGAAGAGTGAAGGGTGACTGTGTGGGGATGTGGGGGTTTTTGGTAAAAATTTTCCTTGATTATCCTTACTATGATGCATTAAAATCATTTTTTTTTTTTTTGTATTTTTCAATATTTTTGAAACTACATGTAAAAGAAAAGTAGAAAAGAATGCTAAAACAAAATAAAAGCATCTACTTAGACACCTCCTCGACAACGACGCCAAAAAGTGGTGAGCCCTGGTATTGCACCAAGAGTGCCGCAACTCCAAGAGGCTACTCCACTTTACTTTATCAACCCAGGGTTTGTACAAACTTGGAGGTGAAAGTGCTATATACACAACATGTACATTCTACTCATGTCATCCTCTTTTGAGTCCTACGAAAGGGTGCTATTTCTAGGGTTTCTGAGTGAAGTCTGTCACACTTCAGAATTAGACCTAGAACTACAAGAGACTCAAAACCATTAATCTATCAACAATCAAAGGACTATTATAAAGCAATAAGATATATCTAGCTATTTTGCAAAGAAAGAAATCTACAATGTAGGTTATGGAAAGAAATAGAAGCAAACTAGGTAACATTCATGAAGTAAAGTGCTGAATTGAAATTGCAGAAAGAAGACTAATCTAATCATACAATACTGGGCCAAATGGATAAACACACTCTAACTACTTCATGTTTTAACTATCATGCATCTAGTCATGACCTATCTATGCTTGTAAATACTTTGTTTTGCAATCAAAGGAGAAGGCGCTAAGGTGGCGTAGGAAGGTCTTGGAATCATGGATGCAGGGCCGAAGGTGTCTTTATGGTTATGACAGGTATAGATGAGGTGGATGATGGTTTTTTGGCTGAAGGAGAGGCCAAATGGTGTTGCTACAAGGTCTAATGCAGGTTTCCTGTAGTGCTACAGGAAAGTCCTGAATTGCTACAGGAAACAGGCCGAGGGCAGTTTGAGGCTAAATATGGTGGGAAAAAGTGTAGGGGAGGTGGAATGAAGGTGAAATTGGATGTATGGAAGGTTTCCAGCCCCTTGTACAAGCTCAAAAACTCTTGCAAATCCCGTCTTGCACCTCTAGGGTTTCTCATGGTGTGAAGGTGAAAATCTCAAAAACAGGGCTAAATGTGATTTGGTTGAAAGAAGGCTGACGAAGGGTGAGAAACGAAGCTAGGGGTGCTGGTGAAGTTCTCCTTTTCTGTGCTACTTTAAGTTGCAAGAAAACATTGGCAAATCTATGATGAAGAAGATGGAAAAGACAAGTTGAATTTGTCAAGTAAACCTACTTAAGCATTAAAAAAATATATAACTCAATATTCTCAACATGTTCATGAAACTACAACAACCTATCTATTCTTTCGAAGAAATCATAAACTAAAGAGAAAATTTGGGCCTGTGGTGAAGATCTGCCCTCCTCAAGCTCCAATGAAAGGGATGAGAGAGGGAGGCTTTGACACACAAATTTATGAGTTTTATATGTTACTCTACCAACATCTATGCAAGCCTAACTACAACAAATATAAAATGGAAGAAAACTAAAAACAATAAATTGAAATGTGAACAAACTAGCTAAAAATCATAAAGAAAACTAGCTACAATGGCATAAAAATAAGCATGAATACACAAGAGAGAATAAGGCCAATGGATTGGGCCCTAACCCACAAGCCTAGCCCTCTGAAACTAAATCAGTGAAGGATCATCTGAATACTCATCTTATTGTAGAAGATAGTCTCATTACATAGTTAGGAAAGTCTCAAAAACCTATTACAAGAGCTAAGAGTCTACTAGCTTCCTCCAAAATTCAAATCCTAATGAGCTCTTTCTCTACCCTATTTAACCTAAAGTGTAGCTACCAACATCTCCCTAAAAAGTAGGTTATGTGTCCCCTTTGATTTTAAGAGAAGTGGAGCTTTGGGGCACTTGATCTCCCACTTGCTTGGCTGGCTTTGATTTCGAGCTATTGGAGGGAATCTCGAGGATCCCTTGGCCGCCTTTGGGAGTTAAGGAGGTGGAAAACCCTCCTAGAATATCTCCTTATTGTCTACTATGAGATTTAATTGAAAAATATTCAACAAAAGTGGAATATCTTCGTGATTATCCTGCATTTAAACCATATTAGGCATTCAAAGTACGACAAGCCTTAATCACCATCTACACTAACAACATATGACCATAATATAATCAAATGTGAAAAAAAGAGACTAATAAGGCTAAAAAGGTGACAATTAACCCCTCCAGTTATACCTAATGATGGAGCTCATCAGAAATCTTAGATTGGAACTCGAAGCAACAAATCATACAAGTTACAACTCGAATCTCCAATGGCACTGATAGGCAACAATCAAAGAGGCGAATCAGATCTAAATGAACTATGGCATAGACGAATGGGGCATCTACACCATGGAGCTCTGAGAATGCTCAAAGAAACAATTACAGGAGTTCTAGTTCTTAGTACCAAACAAGATGACGTGTGCAGAGGGTGCATTTTAGGAAAATACGCTAAAGTAACATGTTCCAAGAGAAACAATAGGGCGAAAAGCGTATTGGTGTTAATACACTCATATATCCATGGACCAATGTTCACTAGAGATCTTGGTGGAAGTGAATATTTTTTTACTTTCATAGATGACCATTCCAGGAAGACTTGGATTTACTTCTTAAACACCAAGGTTGAGGTCTTTGATCGGTTCAGAGAATTCAAAGCTCTGGTAGAAAACCTGACAGGGAAGAAAATGAAAGTGTTGCGTTCAGATTACAGAGGTGAATATACTGATAAGGAATTCATATATTTCTACGCAAGGGAAGGCATAAAAAGAGAATGGACAACTACTTACAATTCGAAGCATAATGGAGTTGCAGAACAAAAGGACATGACTATTTTTGGGATAGCAAAGGAAATGTTGTATGACCAAGATCTGCCTAGATTTATGTGGGCAGAAGCATGCATAAAAAATGTATATATCCAGAATAAGACCCATCACAAAGCATTGGGCAAGACAACACCCGAGAGTTTATTCACATGGGTGAAGCCGGCGGTAAGTAACCTCAATATTTTTTGGAGCGTGGCATATTTTCATGTTCCAGATGAGAAACAAAGGAAACTAGATCAGACTATTGAGAAAGGGTATCTCATGGGATATAGCAATACATCTAAGGCATACATAATCTACATTCTAGGTAACAAGAAAGTAGTAGTGAGGAAGGATTTGAAATTCATGGAGGATCGAGCCTTCAAAAAATCCCATGAAATTCCTGTTAGTGTCAGAATTTTCATTCTGCCATCAATGATCAAAATCAATCTTTTCATATTCATTTTAGGGGTCCCATTCAGATTTTTTTTATCATTCCATTAGGTCATGTAAAAAATTGGTTCACTGATTGTAGCCCTAATCATAAAACTTTACTCTCCCTCAAAATTTCACATTTGTTGACCCACCTTCATGTATTGATGAGCATAAAACAATCTTAAAAGCTCATGTCATTATTTCATTATGTCAGTCAAAGTCAACCATGAAGTCAAGTCATAAAAGGTCCCATTAGTTCAGTTAGGTTTTATTTTTCATGGTTCGTGAACACATCATTTCATCCCAATAAATTCAGAAAAGGTATGAGAGTGACTCAAATAAAACCTTCTCAATCATCTGCAAAGGATTTATCAGCATGTAAATATCATTTTTAAAGTTGTAATTTTGGTTTTAGAGTATGATTTTCATACCAAGATGTGATTTGTTTCGAAATAGAGATGTAATTTTAAATTTTTTTTTTTTTAATGTAATTTTATGCTCATAATATGTAATAAGTTTTGTCCCAAGCTGCCAACTCAAACTGAAAAATGCCAAAATGAAGAGAGAGAAAGGCTAAATGAAAAGTGTCAAACTCCATCAGCATCATCCTGCAAAGAAGAAAAATCAAATGAAAAGGGTAATCAAGAAAAGTTTTCAAAAAGGTGAAATGGGACATTAGAAAAGTGGGTTTTTTCAATTCAAATTCAAATTCACTTAGCTGTTTATGAATAATTGACATCAATTCAAATTCATTTTCCTCCAAACATCAAGCAAGCACTCTAAGAGACGAAATTTTCAAGTTTATGGGCGAAATTGGTGAAGAAAACTGAGCAGAGGGTGCAAATTTTGAAGCGAGGGCGCAAATGCATAGTTGAGGGCACAAATGCTGAAGGCAGGGCGCAAACGCTGAAGCGAGGGTGAAAAATGCATAGTTGAGGGCGCAAATGCTAGAGGCAGGGTGCAAATGTTCAGCCGAGGGCGCGCATAATCGAGGGCGCAAGTGTTTAGATGATAGCACAAATGCTCTAGTGAGGGCGCAAATGCTCTGTTCATGGCGCAAATGACCAACAAGCCTTAGAAAGTGTTCAAAGCTCCACCAAATCCCTCATTAACCTCCAACAAACCAGTAAGATGCTCATGCCATTAAAAAACCATTTTCATAAGTTTATGTGTTGAAGTGTTGTAAATTGAGGTTGTAATTTGGTGTTTGAATTGGTAAAAAATCATAGTATCCCATTACACTTGTGAAAACTCCCAAATTTCACTCTCTTACCCTTTACATCCTTCCCACACTTACAAAAACCCATTCCCAAACCCCTGATTTGCAAAAAACCCCTTTTCCTAAACTTTTCTCCCAAAACCCTAAGCCCTAGGTGTTACATCTACCTAGTCTCCCAATCCCTAAATCCCTATCCTAAATCTATCATACTACTACTCCCTATCCCCTCCCCCATTTCACACATCCTTAGCAAACATCTCCCTCATTTTTCCTTTCCCATTCCCAATTCCTAATCCCTAGGGTTTTGACAAAAAAAAGCATGGCAAGAGAGGCAAAAAACACATCATTTAGTGAAGGAGAGGAAACATAGGTGAGGAGGCCACATAAAGAGGGAAGAGTGCTCAGAATTGAGCCTACCAACACTAGGGAACTCTTGGCTTATCCATTGACTGTGACATGCTTCAAACATGTTGGCTGTTATGATTTCTGTGAGAAAATTCGAAGGGTCCAACACCATTCCATGCTAACAAGACTTTTCATATCTGGACTCCATGACAACCAAGTTACATTAGCTGGTGTCACTTTTACTTTATCCACTGCTATCATTTCAGTTGCCACCAGGATCCCAAATGTTGGGGAGAAGTGGTTCAAGAAAGGTATTTTGAAGAAACAAGAATTTGAATTCTTCTTAAAACCAAGACACAAAAATCAGACAAAGAGGTTCTTTCCTTTTTCTCACTTCTTGGACTTGTATGCACCAACGATGAAGATAATCATGAAATACTTTTCATGTGAAGGTAGATTTTCAAGACTTTATTCCTATCACATCCGGCTCTTAATGCATTTCACTAGGGTAAGGATGCTTAACGTACCCTATTATATTTTCTGGAGCGTAGAGAATATGGCATACATTTCCCAGAAAAAAAGAGTATGAACAACAAATGAGAAGTCTATTGCATCATTCCCTCATAAAAAACATAGTCCTCCACCTTCTCAAGCAACTAAACATTGCATGGAGTACCTTCATAAATAATGATATTTTCAATGAGCCATCCACTCAGCATGCACAAAATGTCCCTTCATCATCCCAACCATCCACTTCCATCCGTCCATCTCAGCCCATAACACACTCATCATCTCAGATCAATCCCCTTCACCTCCTTCATCTCCATCTCATCATGACATTGGGTCACCTAGTAGGATTGAGGATATTGAGCCTAAGTGGACTAGTATGGTTGAGGTTGAGCCATTTCCAAAAAACTACCAGAGAGGTCATAAGCATGTTTTTGCTCCACATGGAGTGGAAGGGCCCATGCCTTCTGAAACAACACAGTAGGTGGATAAAGGTAAAGAAAATGTTATTGAAGCATTCAGTCATGATGAGGAGGATCCTCTTGAAAACTATAAAGGTCATTGATGAGGTCAAGTATGTCACTGCTCAAAGGGAGGTTGAAAAGGACAAAGCCATGATAGATGAAACACTTAAAAGGTATGTCTTACTTGATGATGAGGAGGAACAAGCACTAAGAAAGAACCCTAGAACTAGAGGGCTAAAATGAACTCTAGCTCTAGAAAGACAAAGGGAGGCCGAGCTTGCTAATAAGCTAACCCTAAATGAGAAGCTTGCTATTGTGATCAGTGAAAATAGGGAGACATGGCTTGATAGATCCAATAAAAACTTGGAGAAGCTGCTAGAAAATGCTAATAAAGATAATGACCTATTGAGGAGGAAGGTCAAACACCATGCACCAAAGGAGAAAATTGCAATGGCCAAGCTCAAAAGAGCCAATGCAAAGATTGAATATTTGACCATGGAGGAGAAGAAGAAATTAGACATACCTGCTGAGGCTTCCCTCGAAGCCTAGCCACATCATCATCAACTTATCTACCAATTTTGAGGCATGTTGAAACTTTTTTGCAGAATCTGGAAATTTCTAAGTTTTTTGGACAGACATTTAGTAGAAAATTGGTCATTTGCGCAGTGCCCTAGGTGCTACACAAATGATTGGGGCACTTTTTGAGGGAAAGGAAGCTACAATTGGGTTCCTAAAGACATAATTATTCCAAAAAACCATGTTTCCAGCCTTGGTTTGCAGTTTTGACAGGTGAAAGGGTCAAAAAACCACCTAAAAATGACCTTTCTGCCCCTTTTTTGACCTAGGCGCTGCACAAGTACCAGTATTGAGAGAATGAGTTTTTTAGGAGGAAAATAAACTTCATTTTAAGAACTTGAGCTATATTTAGAAAGAGGACTGGACAAGATTTCCAACAAGCCATCTTGGGACTGATTTGGACACCTGTAGGTCAGTCAAAAGTGGCCCTGAACATGGAGGGCGCAAATGACACTGCCAGGGCGCAAATGCACAATGGAGGGTGCAAATGACCATTTTGTTGATTTTTTTTGGAAATTCACTGAAATTTTGACTCTTTAGAAAATCATCTTTCTACCTATGTAATTAATGATGTTAAATATAATTATGTTTGGGATTAGTTACCTAGGGGTAGATTCATTGGGTAAAAGTTATCATTGAGTCAAAATGAATCAGTTTGAGTGTAAAAAGGAATGGGTCACTTGGACCATCCTACACTCCAGCTTTCAGTTTAATATTTTGTGGATATCTTCCTCACCTCATGGATTCAACCCCTGAGGATGAGTGAATGATGTTTTGATGTATATTTAGTCCCTTTCTTCATTCTTAGCAAGGGTTGGAATCAATTTGGATGTTAGCTTGTTAATCAAGGAACTATTGTATTCAGTTTTGGCCAGTTAATAAAGAATTGTGGTATGATGTTTATCATTGTTTTTTCTTCAGTTTCATATGCTAGAATGTATTTTATTCATGTTCATTACATCTCTATGGTATTATCTCTTTCAAGTTTGATAAGCAGAACACATGTTTTCTCATGCTCTATTTTTGGAAATTGATCATAGTTTGTCCATTTTCCTTTGTTTATGAAGAATACATCTACCATGCTCTTCCTAGCTTCTCATCAATATAAAACCACCCCATCACAATAATTTTTAAAGTGGTAAGCCTTATTCCTACCTTGCCCCATTGAATCCTTGTTACCCTATCTCATTTTCCTTGACCTAGGTCCCTTAACCTTGTTGGTGTCCCGTGTTTTGATAGTTTGGCAAATCAAAAGACAAGGCAACATCAGAACCAATCTTTAGAGTTACAAGATCTAGTCCTCCTCTTCTCAGAGAGGGATCTCTCAAAAGTTTGTTTGCAAATATTTATCTTGTGTGCTTTGAGTATTGGTTTTAGACTAGTTATTAAGTGCAGGTGTTTATTTGTTTGTTTGTTTGGTTGGAATGATACAACAGAACATGAAAGGCCCAGGAAAGATATATAGGACAGAGAAATATCTGGTTCATTGGGCAATGAAGTCAAGAAAAGGTCATAACAAACTCATCAATGGATATGGGATATCAAAGGGAAAATCTAACTTGGCCACAGGATCCTTTTGTTTTTGGAATGAAATGAACATTAATGATTTGGAAAGAGAGGTTTAATTCTCAACAAAGGGAATTCGAAAGCATAATTTGAACAATAAAGAGTTTCTTTGATAGCTAGGGCTAACCATAAATTCTACAAATCACACCTTTAAGAAAATAATGATTTCAAAACAACTTTTAAAATGAAATCTAAGATTCGGGGAACACCCTATTTCCTCAAAGATTTATTTTAAATGACTTAGAGACATAAGAGATTTACTGATAATTAAAGTCATAGAAGAGGGAACACCTAAAAACATCTATGATCATAATTATAACGACCTTTAAGCCAACTATTTAAGTGAGGAAAAAGGGCAAGATCGAAACAGACCTCTTTGATTCACTGTAAGCAAAGAACTTCAAAGGGAGACTTCAATAACAGTTTTTAAGTGGCAACAGACAAGCAGGGAGAACCATAAATCATGCTGAAACCAACTGTTCGAACTATTAAGGAAATAAACAAGAAAGAAGATTAAAGAGAGAGATTAAAGACTCTAAAATACTTCAGCAGAAGAAAACATGAAACATTGAAGGATGAACAGGTCTAAGATTCTTCCAAGAGTCATTTCTTAACCTAAAAATTTCAACCTACTATACTAAGAAATTATGGAACATAATGAAAACAGGGAAAAACATAAAACAATTCAGAATACTTCACCAATAGCCAAGCTCATGGATCCAATGATAGAGCCTTCTCAAGAACAAGCATGCAACAACGTCATCAAGGCTTCCAAGACTTCAGTTTCTTCTTCAACTTCAACGGACTATGTATTTATTTCAGAGAGTTTCAGTATTACAACTGGTGATCAAACAACAACCAACAACTTCTCATCTTCTACAGAAGTATTTATAGAAGAAAGAGGAGGTGGAATGGGATAAATATCTTCTAAGTTGAATTAATACAGTTCGCTGTCTCTCGGCCTTTGAGGGGCTCGATGGAGAACATTCTGATATTTCTCCTGTATTAATTGCTTACATTAACTATTTGAGCTTGCTTGGAAATAAATTTTTGACTTTAAGGCTCTGTGTTATCCTTCACATAACTTCTGTTGACAGTTTATAATAAATTCCTTTGGTGGAAATAACTGTTCGCCCGCATTGATGCAAATTCTCTTGGTTAGGCAATAACTCGGCCTCCTTTTGATTGCTTTGAGGCTGTAGGTGGCTTTGTGGTAGCTAGGGGATTCAATTTTCCCCTGATGTGGTAGCGTAGGCTGTTTGACCTAAAACACCTATAGTATATTTGAATTCTGTGTTTTAGTATTTAATTAAGCCTAATCTCTGTCTTCTGGTCTTCAAACTTTCTTTAAACGTGAATCAGATGCTTGATTCAGTCAAATTTATGTCTTAATCCTTCCAAACTATGTTAAAAGTCTTTAAATAATTTTCCACTTTGATTCTGCGTTGTCGGTTTGATACTCTTTAATCATATTACTCTTCTCGGTGTCTTGTTGATGTGCAGATCTGCAAAGGCCTCTTTATGGTATCAGCGCTTCATGATGCGCCACCTGAGCGTGGTGTTGAAACCTTTAAATGGATCCATTTAATAAACAAAGCCTAAAATATCGTCATCCTTTGGCTTTGATTTTCCCTTTAAAACATTCGAAATCCATTAGATCCTGCAAAAAACACACAAAAATTACAAAATCCTGCGTTTATTTGGTAAACTGCTTCAGAGGGCGTCGGGAGAGAGCGTGGCCGTTGGATGCGACTAGACCTAAAAAGATCGACGGTGGATATTAAACCAGGAGATCAGCGATCGAGGCAAACAAACAAACGCGCCCGATGAACAAATGCGATGCGATCAAACGTGGACCGTCGATCTGCAGATCAGATCGACGGCGGGAGATGTATCGAAGGATTGCAATCGGCAGTCGGAAGTGAAGTGGTGCGATCAAATGTAGACCGTTGAGTTGTAGATCAGATCGACAACAGATGAAACATCGGGGAAATCACAATCAGTAGTCGGGAGTGAGGCGATGCGATTACGCGATCGGAGAAAGTTCCGATGCGATTGGGCGATCAAGCCATTGCAATCGGCGGTGGTAAACACTTAAACCGCACCAAGGAAAAGTTCCGATGCGATTAGAGTTTCGGCTTGCGGGCCTGGTTTTATATAGACCTTCGATAGGCCTCGGGCTCATGTATATAGGGGCTAATCAGGGTCGGGCCTTCGGGCCTGGGCTTTTCAATCAACCCATTAAAACTTTTCCGATGCGATAAGAGTTTTGGATTTTGCACTTGGTTTTTCAAAGAAAGCAAAGGACCGGGGACTATGGATATATGGGTCTTAATCGCATCGGAAGTTTCGATGCAGTCTTTTTAATCAACCCATTTTGAATTTTCTCGATGCGATTGTGCGATCAGCTCTTTTCAATCTAACCATTTTTTTTATATATAGCACGTGACTTTGGTTTTTTAGATTAAAACTTTGGAAAAATGGGTTTTTTGGTTTTACAAAGGAAAAAGGTGATCGGAAATGATTATTTAGAAGGTTTTAAGCACGGAAGGCGGGCCCATAGTTTATATGAAAAATAATATAACGATCGAGGTCATAAAACAGAGGACTAATCGCATCGGAACATTTGAAAGATGTCAAACAAACTTGTGCGCAGGGATTTTGCGATGCAATTAGCGCTGAAAGGGGTTAGTGCTTGGTTCCAGCCCCAAGGCATATGGTGAGGAAGTGGTTTTTAAGACTTCGCCAAAGGGCTTAAGTCCTTAGCAATAAAACTTGCTTTTTATGAAAATTTTCAAGTTTTTCAATGGATTTGGGGGTTTCGGTAAGGCTAATAGTGGGTTTTAAACCTTATAAAAGGGATTTTCATGAATGGAAAAAGGGAGCTCACGAAAAAATAGAGGAATTTTTATGGGAAGAAAAGGGTAAATAGTGAAGGTTAGTTTTGTGGTGAGAGGAGGGAAAAAGGTCTTTGCAGCAGTATTTTTACTAATGGAAACAACAATATTTCAGAGTACGGAATGGAAACAATAGTAAAGTTTAAGATTAATGACCAGATGTCTTCGTGAGACTTCAAGAGGTAACACTGTTTTCAATAAAATCTGTTTTTTGAAGGCTCCAAAATCATTTAGCCACCATTTGGTATGACAAAATTTTATCGGTGGCTAACAAACCTAATTTATTCATCCCGTGAAACCCAACCAAATCATATCAAAACAACCCCTACACTCTATATCTAGCCTAAATACCATAATTCATGTAGCCCTTCTGGCTGTGACCTTGTGGAGAGATCCCTCTCTGACTTGGTAGGGCTAGCTACCAAGCCAGAAGTTTGGTCTGTGGTTACCTCCGTTGGGATTCCTTCTTTAGCCTTGGAAATTTGACGAAGTGATAACATTCTGGTGCCGTTGCCAAGGAACGAAAAGACAAATTGTCCCTAGGTGTATGAAAAATATTTATTGGAAATTGATCCTTTGGATGATAGGATAAAGTTTCATAAGGATGATTTCATAATTTCAGTGCCTCATAGCAGATCTGGCTTCTACAAGATATACCATAGCGAATCTAGACCCTGATCCAACCGATCTAGTTAATGATCCAAAGAAGTTCTTTCAAAGACATCGATATCAAACTATAGATATTCAATCAAGACCAGTTACATTGGTAAGATTGGTTTCTCTACCTTCTAAGTTACTTTCTCTAGAAGATATACCTTATGACTTGATGTTTGAATTGTCATTATTTAAATCCAAATCTGAAACTTCTTTGTTCGATATAGTATTTGACCCTTTAAGATTATCTGAGGTAAAGTATTTGTATGAATTACACCTTAGTCCTTTGAAAGATTGGTTTTTCGAAGAAATTAAGTCCGAATTTGACCTTGACATTAAGGAGTGGATCCAATTCTACCATCTGAAGGAAGTTTTCATTTCATATGAACCTCAAACTTATTCAATTGTAGTATATTCATCTGCACCTTCGACTTCCCCATACATACCTGCCACTTTAATACCAACAACTTCAACTCCTTTAACAATTCAGCCAATCCCTCCTGTTGTTAATCCAGTATTCCATTCAACAGGAATTATGGCAAGTTTTTTCCCTCTCGTCTTACCAACCCAATTTCATGACTTACCTCAAGGATATGGTCAAAGACTTCCCCACTTCGTTGAAAACTCTGAAATCACTGCCCATCAGCACATGACCAAAATCACAACCTTCATATTTCTTGAGTAGTTAGATGTAGATGATGCCAAGATGTGAATCATCGCACAAAGTTTTTGTGGTGAAGTTAAAGTTTGGTTCTGTGCCCTAGCAGCTAATTCTATTAGGACTCCTGCTGAAGTAGCTGATGCTTTCTTAGCCAGGTGGGATGAGAATAAAAACCCTTTACAAATCCTTGCTGAGTATGATTCCCCGAGGCGCAATCCTAGTGAATCTGTTCATGATTATAATTCCCGATACCTCAGAATCTATAAATCCATCCAAATGAAATGAAACCACCTCCTAGTTTGGCCCTCTTGCGTTATCCTGATGCCTTTGAACCATATATTTCTTACTCATTGAGAGAGAGAAATCCCACTACCCTAGAAGAAATGATCCGAAATTGACCATAAAGTGACCATTAAAGAGGAACCTTCCACTTCATCCTACACTAAATTTGATGCTTTGCTTAGGACCATGGAAATAATGGTTGATAAAATGCCTATTTCAGATAGACAAATGGAGCCATAAATCAGAAATTTGAACTTTTGAGGCCACTATAAGCAACCTCATTTCTGGATAAAAGAAATAAATCAAAGAGCTCTAGAAACAAAGCAACAAAAAAAAATTAGGACACCACTAGAACTATGCTTAGAGTGACGAAGAGGAAGAACCAACAGTAGAGGAGAAACTTCTTTTTAAAGTTGATGGTCAACCCATCTTTCTAATCGAGGATGAAGAATATGTAGAAAAAACAAGCTTACCTAGTGATAAAGAATTCATATTGGAAACGATCATGAGTTAGAAGTAGAATCTGATGACTATCAGAGAGGATAAATGAATGCATTGAGTTCCAAGCAAAGGAAGTACTCCTTGAGGACCCGTGATGTTCCAATCAATCCACCTTCGAAGAAGACAGTTCAGCAAAAATAAGTACCACAGAAGCAAGTTTCTCAAGCTAATAAAAATAACAAAAGAGATTGCAACTCCAAATCATAACAAAAGAAATAAACCTTCTACAAGTGCATCTGTCAAAGAAAGAGATATTCAGAGGAAAGAAGCTGCACCGAGAGATCATGTTGAGAAAATGGATATTGTCAAATTTAAAGGTGTCTATTCCTCTTACTGAATTGGTCAAAGTTGATAAATATAAATCCCATGTAGTCAAAACCTTGAAATTTGACCCTTTATCTGACATGGTTAATATAGAGGATGATCAACCCAAATTAGTATTTGATCCCACAATCGATGGCGAGTCTGAAGATAGTGAGGTCCCATTAGAGAAATTTTGAGGTCTAAAATGGGCCTCCTAAGAAAAATGTACAACCAAAATAAAATTTATAAGAACGAATAGGATTCAAGATGATGATGTCAACCATGGGGTATGATTCACCATTTTTGGGGTAAAAAATTGAAAATATTAAAAAATAATAAAGTAATAAAACTACTTTTTTTAACTTGTATTTTCAACTTATCTCCCTAAGGTTTTACTCAAATTTCGAGCTGGAGTACTCGTTGGATGGAAAATTTAATTTCTCATCCAAGGAGTACCCATGTTGCATACTTTCGATGGACCCCGATAATGAAAAATGAGAAATACATGAAAAAACTTGATTGCTACCCCTTGGATGAGGAATCAAATTATGCATCCAATGAGTGTTCCCGCTCGAAATGTGAGTAAACCCATAGGGAGATAAGTTGAAAATACATGTTGAAAAAATATTTTTTTCTTTTTTCCCTCTAAAATTTGATGATGTTATCAAATCTTGTTTTATTATTTCCACTAATATTTTATAATTTTCTTAGGAGGCCCATTTTAGACCTCAAAATTCCCCTAATGCACTATTTTACTTGAGTCTCAAAGTCCATCAATTTATCTTTCATAACACTATGTTAGACTCTGGGGTCTATCACAACCTCATGCCCAAAGCCATCATGGAGAAGCTTGGCCTTGACATAACCCTCCCATATCATGATTTATATTCTTTCGATTCTAGTTGTGTCCGTTGTTTGGGTATAATCAAATATCTAGTTGTCTCCCTAGAGCATATCCTAGCCAAAAATGTACTAATGGACGTCGTAGTTGCTGACATTCCTCCACGTTTCGGTATGTTGTTATCAAGATCTTGGGGGGCTAAATTGAGAGGTACACTGCAGTTGGACTTTTCCTACGCAACAATTCTTGTCTTCGGTCAAATGAGAAAACTATATCGTGAGACTAAAATGAAATACATTGTCACAAACAAGGAAAGGCCTAATAATCATCCTATAAACGTTGTACATATAGACTTAGAGTCCTTCATTTTGTACAATGATTCTGGATTAAATGATGTAGATTGTCAGTTAGTAGAAATAAAGGATGTTCCTGAAGTTTTAGATTGCATTACAATAGTGTTAGAAAAAGAGAAATAAAATCTTCCTACTATATCTGAACAACCATCAGAGAAGGAAGATGAAAGTTTAGAACAACATAAATAATCCGATCAGAAAATTGTGTCAAATCAGAGTCAAGAGTTTCAACATCTTGAGGAAGAAGATGGTATTTGGAGCATGGAATTTGATGGTGTCGTTGGCAAAGTCAAGGTCAACATTATTTTATGGATTTGTAGCTCATTTCAACAGCAAAATAAAGTCTCTAATAATTTTAGATTGTGTTCGTACAAATTAGCATTCAGTTGTACAAATAATGAGGCCGAATATGAGGCTCTCATTATCAGTCTGGAAATTTTGAAAAAATTGGGAGCTAGAAGAATTGCAGTCTACAGTGATTCAGAGCTGTTAATTAAACAAATCAAAGGTGAGTATCAAGCTAATCACCCAAGGATAAGGAAATATAGGAATGCAACACTTGACAGTTTGAGAATGTTTTCAAAATATACACTTAAAGTAGTGCCAAGGTTGCAAAATTTGATGCCTGATTCATTAGCCATTGCTACAAGTAATTTCAGATCTACAATTTTTTCAAATAAAAAATTTGTGATTCATATAAAGCACATGCCCACCATTCTTGATAACTTGAAATTTTGGCAAGTATTATGGGACGATAGGAAAGTGAATAGTTTCCTTCAAAGTGAAGGTGAGTTTGAGAACTGTTCTATGGACGAAGTGTATGACAAGGAAGACCAAGTCATTAAGCAGATCATTGACATACTTCAGCTCAAGGACAATAATATTCCAAAAGGTCTCATACCTTTGGAATAATTATTTGATCAAGATGACGTGGCAAGAAAACCTACTTTTGTCCCCACATAAAAAGGCGTAGAAGATGTTAATATTGGAATAACGGATTAGCCAAAGTTCATCAAGCTTTCAAAGTATTTGTCTCTCGAGGTAAATATTAGATATGTTGATTTTTTTACTGAGTTTTCTGATGTGTTTTTTTGGAATTAGTTACATCTAAAGGTGTATGATAAAAATATCATTCAACATACTATCCCGATAAAGCCATACCAAAAGCCTTTTAGGCAAAAGCTCAGGAGAATGAATCCAAATTTGTTTCCGTCCATTGAGAAGGAAGTTTAAAATATCTATAAGGAAAGAATTATTGTTCCAATAAGATTCTCTGATTGGATGTCCAATTTCGTTCTAGTGCGAAAGAAGACCGGTGAAATCCGACTATGTATATATTTCAGAAATCTAAAGAAAGTGTCGCTGAAAGACAATACTTGCTGCCCAAAATGGACCACATACTTCAACAAATTGTAGGAGCCACCAAGATGTCATTTCTATATGGTTACTCTGGGTACAATCAGATCCTTGTGCATTAAGATGATCAAGATAAGACAACATTCACGACACCATGGGGTACGTTTAAATATGCCAAGATGCAGTTTGTTTTGAGAGTTGTGTTCCAACGATGTAGAAAATTTGGGATATCCCTTAACCCAGAGAAGTGCCTATTTTCTATGGAAGAAGGAAATATTTTGGGTCACATCATCTCAAAAGATAGGATCTGGATAGATCCTTCTAGAGTTGAAGCAAAACAACAAATTGATTTTCCTCGTAACAAGAAGGAAGTCCAAGCATTCAACGATAGGATGAATTTCCTACGTAGGTTCATTCCCAATTTAGTAGAACATCTTAGAGAGTTAAGTAACATGCTGAAGAAGGAGAATGATGTAAAATATTCTAAAAATTCTCGTAATTCATTCAGATCGGTGAAATTTTCTTTGACCACTGCTCCAGTTTTGACAAGTCCCGATTATTCATTAGATTTCATTATATTTTCTTTTTCTTCTGAGCATACTTTGGCAGCGGTACTTATGTAAAAAAAATATGGGAAAAAGATGTCAATACATTATTCAGTTGCACAATAAGGGATGCAACCCTCCGATAAAACATAATCGAGAAACAGGCCTTGGCTTTGGTTAAAGCACTCAAGGACTTCCGTGTTTATATTTTGCACTCACATATTTTGGCATATGTTCCAAATGCGGCGGTTAAAGAAGTACTCATGCAAATAGATCCAGAAGGAAGGAGAGATAGATGGAAAACAACACTCTTAGAGTAAGACCTCGAGATCAAGTCGACCAAGCTGATCAAAGGGCAAGGCTTAGCCAAACTCATGGCTGAGTCAAATCTACATGCACTTGACATCAATCTCATATCAACACTGTCCGATGATGAAGAAGGTGTAAGTCTTATTCAGGTATCAGATCTCTTTTCATCATCTTCAGGATATGATGATATCATTTATGTTTTGCAACATTTGAATCCTCCTCTAGGCATGTCAAAGAGTAAGAGCAGGTCCTTGAAACTTAAGGCTTCAAAATATTGCATACTAGATAGTGCACTCTACTGGAAGGTGTGTTGCTCAATTTCTTGGTTGAAGATGAGTCCAAAGAAGTGATGAAGGATTTACACAAAGGAGATTGTGGAGGTCACATATACTGGAAGACCACAACCAACAAAGTATGAAGAGCGGGTTACTATTGGTCGACATTGTTTGCAGATTTGTAGAAGACAGTCATGAGTTGCCATGAATGCCAACTTTTCCAAGGTAAATGTAAGCTTCTTCCTTTACCATTACATCCCATTTCAGTTGAAGCTCATTTCCAGCAGTGGGGTTCAGATTTTATTGGTGAGATACATCCACCCTCATCCGCTCAATAGATATGGATACTTACCGTCACAAATTATTTCACAAGGTGGATCGAAGCAATCCCAAACAGGGAAGCTATAGAATTAGTTATAATTCAGTTTTTTAGAAGCGAACATCTTCTCCTGGTTTGGTTGTCCTAGAAATATCATCACGAATAATGAAACAACCTTCAAATCAAAGAAGATGATAGAATTCTGTGATAGGTATAACATTAAGTTGTGTCATTATACAACATATTATCCACATGGCAATGGATTGGCAGAGTCATCCAATAAGTCTTTGATCAGCATAATAAAAAAGATGTTGGAGGCGAATAAGAAGAATTGGAACAAGAAGCTAATTAAAGAAATATGGGCAGATTGGGTAAGCAGCAAGAAATCCATCATGTCTCCATTTCAGGTAGTTTATGGTGTGGACACAATTTTCCCTTCTTCACTAGCTGTCCTAGACATGAAACTTTTACAAGAAGTGGGAAGTGAAGAAAATGAAATACAACGCTGCATAAAACAAATGATTCACCTGCAACAGACAAGAGAAGAAGTGTTTCAGAACACTTCCAAGCTCCATGATAAGATCAAGCAAATCTATGATAGGAAAACCAAGAAAGATGATTTCAAGATCGATGATGTAGTACTCCGCTGGGATGCCAGGAATGAAGACAAAGGTAAGCAAGAGAAGTTTGATAATTTATGGAAATGACCTTTTAATATTGCACCTTCTTGTGGAAAAAATGCATATCTCTTGGAAGAAATGGATGGGCAAAGTTTCTTAGGAGGGCCAGTAAATGGTAGGTTCCTGAAGCACTAATTTTTTTTTGATCTGAAATTATTAAATTTTTTTCATCCTCATTGTATATATCAGTTTGATATACCTGCAAGTGTGAAGTGGAAAAGCACTGGAGTTCAGAGCCCAAAGTGAAGGCCATGGAGCTTCATTGAGTTTCTACCATTTTCAAGATTCATTTTTTAGAAAAGTAAGTTAAGTTTTGAGTCATTGTTCGAGTCAATTTCAGTCAGTTTCAAAGTCAGTTTGTGTCATTGAGTTGTCAGTGTTTAGTCATGTATTTTAGTTTGAAAATTTTTGACCGATTGGCCCAATGGTTAGGTACTTGGTCTAGGGTGTTCTTCACACCTCTAAGGAGCTTCCATCCCCAATAACGCCGATGTTAGTGTCAGAATTTTCACTCTGCCATTAGTGATCAAAATCACTCTTTTCATATTCATTTTAGGGGTCCCATTTAGATTTTTTTTATCATTCCATTAGGTCATGTAAAAAAATGATTCACTGATGGTAGCCCTAATCACAAAAATTCACTCTCCCTCAAAATTTCACATTTGATGACCCACCTTCATGTCTTGCCGAGCATAAAACAATCTTATAAGATCATGTCATTATGTCATTATGTCAGCCAAAGTCAACCATGAAGTCAACTCATCTTAGGTCAAATTAGGTCAATAAGGTTTTATTTTTCAAGGTTCATGAACACATCATTTCATCCCAATAAGGTCAGCAAAGGTATGAGAGTGACTCAAATAAAACCTTCTCAATCATCTGCAAAGGATTTATCAGCATGTAAATATCATTTTTAAAGTTCTAATTTTGGTTTTAGAGTATGATTTTCATACCAAGATGTAATTTATTTCAAAACAGAGATGTAATTATTTTTAATTTTTTATGTAACTTTGTGCTCATAATATGTAATAAGTTCTATCCCAAGCTTCCAACTCAAACTGAAACATGCCAAACTGAAGAGAGAGAAATTCTAAATGAAAAGTGTCAAACTCCAACAACATCATCCTGCAAAGAAGAAAAATCAAATGAAAAGGGTAATCAAAAAAAGTTTTCAAAAAAGTGAAATGAGACATTAGAAAAGTGGGTTTTTCAATTCAAATTCAAATTCACTTAGCTATTTATGACTCATTTCCATCAATTCAAATTCATTTGCCTCCTCCAAATATCAAGCAAGCACTCTAAGAGACCAAATTTTCGATTTTCTGGGCGAAATTGGTGAAGAAAAATAAGTAGAGGGCGCAAACGCCGAAGCCAGGGCGCAAATGCACAGTTGAGGGCGCAAATGTTGAAGGCAGGGCACAAATTTATAGTCGAGGGTGAAAATGCATAGTCGAGGGTGCAAATGTTCAGATGATGGTGCAAACACTCTAGTGAGGGTGAAAATGCTCTGTTCATGGTGCAAATGACCAACAAGCCCTAGAAAGTGTTCAAGTGGTGAAAATTTGTCTTCAAAGCTCCACCAACTCACTCATTGACCTCCAACAAACCAGTAAGATGCTCATGCCATTAAAAAACAATTTTCATAAGTTTATGTGTTGAAGTGTTGTAAATTAAGGTTGTAATTTGGTGTTTGAATTGGTAAAAAACCCTAGTATCCCATTACAGTTGTGAAAACTCCCAAATTTCACTTTCTTACCCTTTACATCCTTCCCACACTTACAAGAACCCATTCCCAAACCCATGATTTGCAAAATCCACTTTTCCTAAACCTTTCTCCTAAAACCCTAAGCCCTAGGTGTTACATCTACCTAGGCTCCCAATCCCTAAATCCCTATCCTAAATTTATCATACTACTACTCCCTATCCCCTCCCCCATTTCACACATCCTTAGAAAACATCTCCCTTGTTTTATCTTTCCCATTCCCCATTCCTAATCCCTAGGGTTTAGCCATAAAAACAACATGGCAACGGAGGCATAAAACACATCATTCAGTGAAGGAGAGGAAACAAAGGTGAGGAGGCTACATAAAGGGGGAAGAGTGCTCAGACTTGAGCCTAACAACACTAGGTAACTCTTGGCTTCTCCATTGACTGTGACATGCTTCAAACATGTTGCCTGTTATGATTTATGTGAGAAAATTCAAAGGGTCCAACACCATCCCATGCTAATAAGATTTTTCATATATGGACTCTATGACAACCAAGTTACATTAGATAGTGTCACTTTTAATTTATCCACTACCATCATTTCAACTGCCACCGGGATCCCAAATGTTGGGGAGAAGTGGTTCAAGAAAGGTAATTTGAAGAAACAGGACTTTGAATTCTTCTTAAAACCAAGAAACCAAAATCAAACAAAGAGGTTATTTCCATTTTCTCACCTCCTGGATAGGTATGAACCAATAATGAAGATAATCATAAAATATTTTTCATGTGAAGGTAGATTTTCAAGGCTTTATTCCTATCACTTCTCGCTCTTAATGCATTTCACTAGAGTAGGGATGCTTAACATACCCTATTATCTTTTCCGGAGCATATAGAAGATTGCATACATTGCCCAGAAAAAGGAGTATGAACAACAAATGAGAAGTCTATTCCATCATCCCCTCATAAAAATCATAGTCCTCCACCATATCAATCAACTAAAAATTGCATGGAGTACCTTCATATCTAATGATATTTTCAATGAGCCATCCACTCAACATGCAAAAAATGTCCCTTCATCATCCCATCCATCCACTTCCATCCCTCAATCTCAACCCATAAAACACTCATCATCTCAGATCAATCCCCT
Source organism: Pinus albicaulis (assembly GCA_034641835.2). Lineage (NCBI taxonomy): Eukaryota > Viridiplantae > Streptophyta > Pinopsida > Pinales > Pinaceae > Pinus > Pinus albicaulis. The sequence continues at coordinate 1,733,620,950 of CM076578.1, read as the reverse complement.
TCACCTCCTTCATCTCCATCTCATCATGAAATTGGGTCACCTAGCAGGATTGAGGATATTGAGCCTAAGTGGGCTAGTATGGTTAAGGTTGAGCCATTGCCAAAAACCTACCAGAGAGGCCACAAACATGTGTTTTCTCCACATGGAGTGGAAGGGGCCATGCCTTCTACAACAACATAGTAGGTGGACAAAGGTAAAGAAAAGGTGATTGAAGCATTCAATCATGATGAGGAGGATCCTCATGAAAACTAAACATGTCAGTGATGAGGTCAAGTATGTCACTGCTCAAAGGGAGGCTGAAAAGGCCAAAGCCATGCTAGATGAAACACTTGAAAGGTATGGATTACTTGATGATGAGGAGGAACAAGAACCAAGAAAGAAACCTAGAACTAGAGGGCTGAAAAGAGTTCTAGGTCTAGAAAGACCAAGGGAGGCTGAGCTTGCTGATAAGCTAACCCTAAATGAGCAGCTTGCTATTGTGATAAGTGAAAATAGGGAGCCATGGATTGATAGAGCCAATCATCACTTGGATAACCTACTAGCAAAGGATAATAATGACAATGACCTATTGATGAGGAAGGTCAAACACCATGCACTAAAGAATAAAATTGCAATGGCCAAGCTCAAAAGATCCAATGCAAAGATTGAAGATTTGACCATGGAGGAGAAGAAGAAATTACACATACTTGTTGAGGCTTCCCTCCAAGCCTAGCCACATCATCATCAACTTATCTACCAATTTTGAGGCATGTTGAAACTTTTTTTCAGAATCTGGAAATTTCTGAGTTTTTTGGACATACATTTAGTAGAAAATTGGTCATTTGCGTAGAGCCCTAGGCGCTACACAAATGATTGGGGCACCTTTTGAGGGAAAGGAAGCTACCATTGGATTCCTAAAGACATAAGAATTCCATAAAACCATGTTTCCAACCTTGGTTTTCAGTTTTAACAGGTGAAAAGGTAAAAAAACCACCTAAAAATGACCTTTTTGCCCCTTTTTTGACCTAGGCGCTGTGGAAGTACCCTCCTGGGAGAATGAATTTTTGAGGGAGAAAATGACCTTCATTTTTCAGAACTTGAGGCATATTCAGAAAGAGGACTGGACAAGATTTATAACAAGCCATCTTGGGTCTGATTTGGACACCTGTAGGTCTATCAAAAGTGGTCCTCAACATGGAGGGTGCAAATGCACAGTGGAGGGCGCAAATGACCATTTTGGTGATTTTTTTTGGAAATTCTCTGAAATTTTGACTCTTCTTAGAAAATCATCTTTATACCTATGTAATTAATGATGGTAAATGTAATTTTTTTTGGGATTATTAGATTCATTGGGTAAAAGTTATCATTGAGTCAAAATGAATTAGTTTGAGTGTAATTAGGAATGAGTCACTTGGACCATCCTACACTCCAGCTTTCAGTTCAGTATTTTGTGGATCTCTTCCTCACCTCATGTATTCGACCCCTAAGGGTGAGTGAATTATGTTTTGATGTCTATTTAGTCCCTTTCTTTATTTTTAGTAAGGTTTGGAATCAGTTTGGATGTTAGCTTGTTAATCAAGGAACTATTGTACTCAATTTTGGCCAGTTAATAAAGAAGAGTTGCAACTATTTTTTGGGATACTTATGACATGATCTTTATCATTGTTTTTTCTTTAGTTTCATATGTTAGAATGTGTTGTATTCATGTTCATTACATCTCTATGGTATGATCTCTTTCAAGTTTTATAAGCAGAACACATGCTTGCTCATGCTCTGTTTTGGGAAATTGATCATAATTTGTCCATTTTCCTCTGTTTAGGAAGAATGCATCTCCCATGCTCTTCCTATCTTCTCATCAGTCTAAAAACCATCCCCTCACAATAATTTTTAAAGTTGTAAGCCTCATGCCTACCTTGAACCATTGAATCCCTGCAACCCTATCTCATTTTCCCTGACCGAACTCCCTTTACCTAATTTATTCATCCAGTGAAACCCAACAAAATGAAATAAAAACAACCCTTGCACTATATATCTTGCCTAAAAGCCTTAATTCCTCCATCCCTCCTAGATGTGACCTTGTGGAGAGAGCCCTCTCCGACTTGGTAGGGCTAGCTACCAAGCCAAAAATTTGGTCTATGGTTACCTCTGTTGGGATTCCTTCTTCAACCTTGGGAATATGGCGGAGTGATAAAAATTCCTACAAAATAACTATCCAAGGATGTGACTCTTATCCAACGGCAGCTAGGAGATGATCCATTAGATGGAAAACCATAAGGATTTAACACTATGACTAGTATTAGTATTTCTTCGAGAGAAGAAAATCCAGATAGCTCACAGTTGATGGGACAACAGGAGGAATAGATCACTGAGCCAACCACTACCAGTAGAAAAATCAACAAAGAGGCACGAAATATGCTGAGGGATGCATAAGAGTTTGTTGGAGCTCCTAGAACCGAGAAAAGGTAGTGTAGACAACATGACAAATACTAAGCATTGGTAGCACAGGTTGATGAACCCTCGGCGTTCAGGAAGCGATTCAACACCAAGTCTGGGTGGATGCTATGATAGAGGAGTACAAATCTATCATGACCAATGATGTCTGGGAAGTCGTACCTAGGCCACAAGACATGTCAGTTGTAGGTTTCAGGTGGATCTACAAGATTAAGTATTCTGCATATGGAAACGTAGAGAATTACATGTCTGGGTTTTTGGTTAAGGGGTATGCTCAGAAATAAGGAATAGAATACGAAGAAACCTTCCCCCTATAGCCAAATATACCTCTATCAGATCTATTGTATCCCTTGCAATGCAGATGGTTTGGGAGAGTCACCAGATGGACGTCAAGGCTGCATTCTTGAAAGGTGTGATAAAATAAGAGGTTGACATCGAACAACCAGAGGGATTTGAGATGCATGAGAAGAAAAATCATGTATGCAGACTAAAGAAATCGATGTATGGACTCAAACAAGCACCGAGAGCATGGTATGGTCTAATTGATGGTTACTTGCAACAGATGGGATTTGTCGAGAGTGACGCTGGTCCCAATCTCTACTATCTCATAGTAGAGAGTGAGCCACTGATTTAGGTATTGTATGTAGATGATTTATTTTTGACATGATCATATAGGCTTATCAAAGACAACAATACCTTGTTAGTGTCAGTATTGGTATACTTCCACCAGGGATTAAAACACATTTGCATGTGCATCTTAGGTGTCCCATACTGAATAATTTTTTTATCATTCTATTAGGTCATGAAATAAATTTTCTCCGTTGGTGGTTGTCATTGTCAAAAAAAATCTTTCTCCCTCCAAGATTCATATTGCTGACTCATTTTCATGTTCCTTTGAGCATAAAAACATATGAAAATGCTCTCTTTTTACTTGAAAGTTTTAAAGTCAAAATCTCATTCAAATTCAGGTCAAAAAAGAAGTTTCATTAGGTCATTAGGGTTTTTGCATTTTTCAAGGTCTTCCCTTCATTCAAATGAGTTTAGCACAAATATGAGAGGGATTGAAACAAGATCATCATGATGGTTTCATTTTACTTCAAAGGTTGTATTTTCTATTTTAGGACTTTTTATCAAAATGTCATTTTGATAAAAAGTCACTTATGTAATTTATTTTATTTTTTCAAATGTAATTTTATGCTACTATATGTAATATTTTAATCCCAAGATGTCAAAGTGAACCTGTCAAGCCTAAATGAGAAAAAGAGAAGCCAACTCCATGACTTCAGCAATTTGTAAAGAAAAAGTGTCAAAGAGTATCAGAGATTAAAGGAAGAAGACTTCAAACTTTCGGAAAAGTGGATATTAAAAGTTAAATAAAAATTCCACATGCCTATAAAGCCTATTTAACATTTCAAAAGAGTCATTGTTGGCTTTCAAAACATCAGAAGAATTCAAGAAAGGAAAATTTTGTGAGTTTTTTAGTGAAACTCTGCTAAGTTTCTTGGCGCTGCGCGTTCAGCACTTGGCGCTGCACGTTTGCACTGGCGCTATGCGCCTGGATATTGGTGCTGCGCCCTTGCCCAAAATATTCAACGCATTTTGTGAAGGCACTGCTCACCTGTAGCTTGGTGATGCACGTTTGCAGAAGCACTGCATGCTTACCACTAGCGCTGCGCGCCTAGACAGAAAAAGTTTCTGAGTGATCCAACAGTGCAAACAACTTCAAAACTTCTCCAAATTTTTCCAAAAGTACTCCAAACACTTTTAAGTGGTAAGTACATGACATAAGCCCCATTTCTAAGTTATTTGGTCACTCTTAATTGAATGGAAAGGAAACCCTAATTTTATCTTGTGATCACAGTTTTTACGTTTGTTTCATCCTCCTAAAAGAAATATCAGTCATAGACAGAGTAATTACATTGATTTAGGGTTTTAATTCATCTATTTTGTCCCTACACAAATTCCCTTTCACTCATTCCCTCCACTCACACTCATCCATTCACCTTTCAAGCTAGTCATCTCATCCCCTTCCCCTCATCTCATTTCACTTCCACCCTATGGTTTCACAAATCAGAATTTGAAAATGTCTAAAGAAGAAGACAGTGGCATTGTTGGTGAGGAAAAAATGCCAAGGAGAAATGACCACAGGGGAGGGAAAATAAACATATTTTAACCCATCACCACAAGGGAAGTTATGTCCTCTCCTCTCACTATATCTTGCTTCAAGCATGTGGGCTGCTTTGAGTTCTGTGAGAGAGTGCAACAAGTCCAAAATCACCCGAAGTTAACAAGATTATTCATCATCAATCTACATGACAAGCAAGTCACTCTTGCTGGGGTTACTTTTGAGATGTCCACTAATTCCATTGCAGCTGCTACTGGAATACCTAGTGTGGGAGAGAGGTGGTTTAAACAAGCACAACTGGACATGAGTTATTTTTGAACCATACCTCAAACCTAGGTATAAATATCACAACAAGTCCATTTTCCCTTTTTCTCATCTTCTTGACCGGTATGTGCCCATGATGAGGATAATAATGAAATACCTCACTTGTGAGGGAGGGTTTTCCCGCCTCTACTCATATCATATCTGTCTTCTTATGCATTTCACTAGAGTTAGAATGCTAAATTTGACTTATTATCTTTTCGTAGCATTGACAAGATGGCTTACATTGTGCAAAAGAGGGATTACAATCAGAAAATGCAGAGCCTATTTCATCATTCACTCATCAAAATTGTGGTCATGCATCAGCTTCAGTAGAAAAACATTCCATGGGATGCATTCATTGAAAATGAGGTTTTCACTTTCACACCTATTCATCATGAGAAGAATGTTCCTTCATCATCTCATCCTCTCGTATCCACTTATCCATCACATCCCACTGCTCATACATCTCCACCCACTCACATCCATTCACCTCATGTTGATCCTTCCGCATCACCTTTCTACAACCCTTCATCATCACATCATGATACCAGTTCATCAAGTAGTGAAAGAGACATTGGGGCAACTCGCATTAAATTGAATGATATTGAGACATTTTCCTTAACATATCAGAGAGGCCACATACATGTGTTTTCTTCACATGGTGTGAAAGGGGCCATGCCTTCTTCATCAACAAAAAAGGTAGACAAGGGAAAGGAAAAGGCTACAGAGCCTATCATTGTTGAGGAGGAGGAAAAACATGAAACTGAGCAGGAGTTTCAGTTGATTGAACTTGATGATGAGGATGAGGTTAGAATCACCAATGCATTGATTAGAGGCAAGGATGCCAAGATTAGTGAGCTTCAAGCTAATCTTGGTAGAGCAAGGAATGTGATTGGCTTTCTTGAGCTAGAGAATCAACAAATAAAGGCAAAACAAAACATCAATGAGGTCAGGGCAACCAAAGCTCAGAGAGAGGCCAGAAAGGCCAAAGATTTTCTGGATGAGACATTGGGTAGATTTGATGACAGTGATGATGAGGAAGATCAACTTCCTAGACAGAGGCCGAGACCATTGGACTGAAGAGGGCTTTAGCCCGAGAAAGACAAAAAGAGGCAGAATTGGTAGAGCAACTTACTCCAAGTGAGATTCTTGCCATAGAGATTGATGGAGATAGAGAGTCTTGGCTTGAGAGAGCCAATTTGCATCTAGAGAGCCTGCTAGAGAAAGCAAAGAAGGACACTGATATTTAGAGGAAGATGGCGAAGCACTATGCCATGAGAAACAGGATTGCAAGGGTCAAGATCAAACGTACCCGTGCAAAGATTTGGGTTTTGACCGAGTCAAAGGAGAAAGAGAAGTTATATATTCTTTCTAAGGTGTCCCTCTAGGCCTCCAACCCTTGATCAACGAGAAAATTCCAATTTTGGCACTTTTGTGCAAATTTTGATTTTTTGGGATAGTTTAGCATGCAAAAATGGTCAGAATATTCATGTTCCTAGTGATGAGTACATCAACCTCAAAAATTTTCAGGAGATTTGGAGAAAAACTAGTTCCTCAAAAAGGCCAAAAATGATCAAAAAATCATGTTTCTGCCCTCTTTTTGGCCTTGCACTGCGTGTTTACAAGTCTTGGGAGAACAAGTTTTTGGCAGGGCAGATGGGCACTATTTTGGAAAATGAAAGCATATTTGAAAACTAGATTCAGAGACCTTTCCAATGAGCTATCATGGAGCATATTTAGACAAGGGGAAGGCCTCCAAAAGTGGCTTATAAAACAGGACAAATTTTCTGTCATGGCATTGCACGTTTACCAAGGAATTCATAGTTTTACCAGTTTACTCAAATTTTGAAGTTTCACCTTTGTTTCACTTTTTAATTTGGGTAAATGAGAATTTACCATTGTAAATATCATGTTTTAATTTTACATAAGGTAGATACATTAGGTAAATCATTAGTTTGAAGTCAAATGTATCTATTTTAAAATTTAGGAATGAGTCACTTTCCTCATCCTAGGCTTTAGCATTCAGTTCAGTTTTGGTGTAACAAATCCCTCACCTCATGGATTCGACCCCTGAGGATTGGAGGAAGTGGTTTTGAATTCTATAAGGAGTAATTTTTCAGTCTTTGTAATGGTTGGAATCATTTGAAGAGATTGTATTGATCAAGTATCATTCTAGCTTGGACATTAATGGAAAAGCGCAACTATTTTCTTAGGATCCTCGTGGTATGAGTTTTAAACATTGTTTCTTCTCTGTGATTGATTTGTTTGAATGTATTGTTAATTCATAAACCATTTCATATCTTTAATATACTTGATTTCAAGTTTGAAAGACAAAATTCATATTTAGTTGTGCCCTATTTTGGGAAATTAAGTATAATGTGTTCATTTTCTTCAGTTTAAGGAAAATACATTTCATATGCTTTCCTTAGCTCCTCACTAGTCTTTCCATCTCATTTAATACTATTTGAATGTTTAAACCTTTTACCTACTTTTTCCCATCAATAAGACTGCAATTTCATCCTTCTGGCTCTATTTTATCCTCTTGACCTAATTCCGGTTCAATGAGCCCAACCCTAAAATCAAAATCAAAACCCCTTGTTTTCCTTAGCTAGCCTAAAATCCTTTCAATCTAGCCCTCTTGGCTGTGATACTATTGAGAGATCCCCCTCTGACTTGGTAGGGCTAGATACTGAGTCCAAAGTTTGTTTTGAGGTTACCTCAGGATTGCCTACTTTATCCTTAGGATCAATCCAAGTGATAACAAACCTGACAGAGGAATTCGACATGAAGGATTTGGGTCTATGCACTATTTTTTGGGATTGGAAGTTTGGCAGCAGAAGGAAGAAATATTCCTTGGGAAAGGAAGATACGTTAAAAAGATTCTAAAGAGATTTAGAATGTAGGATTGTAGACCCATGGCTACTCCAATGATCACCATTTGGAAGAAAATTGATGCATCTGAAGATAAAGAAGTGGACCCCACTTTGTAAAGACAAATCATAGGATATCTCATGTATTTAGTCAACACTAGGCCATACATTTGCTACGCTGTTAATTCCCTCAGTCAGTTCATTGTAGAACCGAAGAGGGCACACTGGGAAGCAGCTAAGCACGTTCTCTGATATATCCAAGGAACAGTCAGATATGGATTAAAATAGACTCAAGGCAATGACTTCATTATGCATGGATTCATAGATGTATATTGGGCTGGAAGTTCAGTGGCTAGGAAAAGTACAAGGTATTGCTTCAACATTGGATCAGGTATAAATTCCTGGAGTAGTAAGAAGAAGAAGTCCATAGCATTGAGAACAATTGAAACAAAGCATATGGAAGCCAACACAACTTCGTGTGAGGCTATATGGATTAGAAAACTACTCACGAATTTATTCAGAAGGAATATGGAGGCAACCAACATTCTATGTGATAATCAGAGTTGCATTAATTTCTTTGAGAATCCATTTTTTCATGATCAGTCGAAACACATCTATCATTTTATCAGAGATTGTGTTTAGTGGGGAGTATTATAGTTGCAATACATTCCCACAGGAGAAAGGTAGCAGAAATTCTCACCAAGGCCCTAGGGAGAGCAAAGTTTGTTTATTTCAAGGAAAATATGGGGATGATTGAGAATTTGTTTCAGTAACAGATGAAGCAACACTTAAGAGGGAGATGTAGTACGAATGCATCAGTGGCAGTGACAATGTCATGGGAAACAATATAGTAGTAGTAGCTACGCAATGGTTGATGGAATTTTTTTTTGATATCAGCGACGCAAAGGATGCTTCAGGTTCATAACAATATGCAACAAGCATATTGGTAGAGCACTTTCCTCGCTGAGAGGGAGTTTTGATTTTGGTAGCATCGGAAGTTCTAAGTCTCAAATTTTATGAAGAGGCTTAGACACACGTATTCCAAAGAACCCATAAATTGTTTGTGGAAATTCCACTCGGAACATGTTTTGTTAAAATAATTAATTATTTAAATGGTGACCCTAAGTCTAAACTTAGGGAAATTAAATAATTAAAGGGCATTAATAAAACAAAGTGTGAATCTTCTAGAAAGCACAGATCAAGTCAAGTTATGACATTAGCCGTTGATTATAGATCTAATATCAGTTGTTGATATCTCAACGAGAATATTATAAAAGAAGGCTTGAGGGTCATTTGAAAAATACACCAGTGCAAATACTCAGTTGCCTGAGTAAATTGAATTTTTCAATGGTCAAAGTTCGGCAAGAGAAAATCGACTCAGAGGGAAAGTAGTAGGTGGAGGACAGGTAGAGAGGGTTCAACAAAAATATAGGGTGTAGGAGGAGGTGACACAATTCCGGGAAGAGACAACACAGAGGATGGGAGGTAGCAACACAGAAGGAGGTACTACGCAGTCCCCATGCAGACCCAACGTAGTGATGATGGAGGAGGCTCAAGAGGGTCCTTCTGGGGTCATTTCTCATTTGATTATTTGTGAAGAATTTCTCTAGTGTTTTCATAGGGAATTTCTCTTCATCACTGCAGATTGTAAATTGTACAAGAAGATTCTGCTGAATAATAGAACCCTCACCTGCTGCACCGATTTTCCCACATTGGGTTTTTCCAGGGACAATTATCCAAAATATCTGTGTCATTCATGTTCTAGTATTTTCCTTATTGCCTTCGCAGAATTATATATGGTGAAGTCTGCATTTGAATTTATTTCGAGATTACTAAATGTATTTCTCGCAATAACTTATTTCCGAATAATAAGTAGAAGAAATAACATCAGATAATGCAGTAGAATTTCAGGTTGAAATTCTCACTTAACGAGATGTGATATGTTTATACATGATGATCAAACAACTAGTTTGACTTGTGTGATAGGAAGTGAACATGATTTCAAATGTACCTTATTAACGAACCACCGATAAGGTATGATTTGAATCTATTTCAATTTATTTTGAATCTAATGGCAGTTATGTGCTTGGTACATGAAGCATGGAAATGCCCAGTTGGGTGGTTGAAATTGACTGCAAGAACTAGAAACGACAAAAAAAGGAATCAAAACATACAACAATATGTCGGTAAAGCACTTCATGAGTAAGGCCGTTGTGGGACACTAGTACCCAATAGTGTCCATTAATTTCCACGAGCATGTTATGGCCGGTATGATGGTTTTGAGGCAGGTATATGCCTTCGTTTTTGTATTTTCTGATGCGAGGAAGCCTTGCCAAGGGATGGATAGCCCAAGATAAGGTATGTCGGGGAACTTGGAAGGTGAGTAACTACATAGAAGGGATGACCAGATTTCCTGAGGGACCGTGTTTCAGAGAAGGGAAGGTCGGGGATGGATTTGTTTTGGTGATTATCATTTCCAGATGGAATCATCTGCACTTTGGGAGAGTACCCTAGAAAAATGAGCTGGTAACTGTTCACTGAGGGTACAATAGTGCAGGATTGTAGCATTGGACATTAGATGAAACTTTGAATTTGGTAGTGGATTTTGGACTTCTTGGGAAGGAGGTGAATCCTGGTACTACTTTTAGGGTGGAGGTGTGAGCCTCTGGACTCCCTTGTTGGTTGATACAGGTCCATTTATTTGTTGGTTGAGAAAATGTGTATATGTGTATATTATTGTAAATAGTGTAATGAGCTGTGTTATAAAACTCCAGTACGTGGTATGATTGTCATGATTGTTTTTTATTTTCAATAGGTTATTCATTGTAAATACTGCAACGAGCTAAGTTATAAAGGTCCATGGGCAGTATGTTTTCTTTTCAACGGTTTTGATGAGGTATATGTGTGGTTGAACACCGAGGATGGTGTCCCCTAAGGGGGAGGGTTCTGTAACAACCCTCGTGAAAATTTCATGTAATACAGTTAAAATATAATAACCATGGTTAATGGGACATGTATTCTAAGCTGAATGGTCAGAAAAACATCCCAGCGAGTGTTCATTTCGGTTATTATGGCTAAAGGAAATTGGAAAAGGCAATGACAAAGGATTTGGAAAGGAAAAGTGGCATTTATTGGAATTTATTTATGAAAATAATGGAAATTAGGAGAAAAGGGAGATGCAAGGTCACAAGTTGCATGTGAGGAGGAAAATGAAGGAAAATAAGGGAAAATGAAGAAAATAGAGGCCTTATTAATAAAAACTTCTCAGGATCAGTTAGAAATTTTTTCAGTGCATTCTTGAGCTCTCTCATTATTCTCTCTCTCTTTCATACTCTTGGACACTTATATTTTTCTTGGATCACTTGAGTAAGAAAGGAAAATAAATCAAGGAAGAGCAAGTTAGAGCATCTACAACAAGATTCTTTGTAGGTATCGATTTGCAAGTGTGTTTTCCTTGCTAGATCTGGTATGCATGGTATTACATGCGGTTCTTTGCTATCTTGGCATGGGTTTTGCTAAGTGTGACATTGTTTTCATCTTAGCCTTTCCATTTCCGTATAACTTTGATGAGATGGGTTTCTCATACTTTGGTTGAGCTTGATTGCCAGATGGATTCAAAGCTGAGTGGGGTGGATCTCTGAAATGAAAAACAAATGACCTAGTGGTCCCTTAACCAGACTATGGATCATGATAAAGCCACTGTCCTAGAAACTGCTTTTCCAGAATGTGGGTTGCGGTAAAGCTAGATTTTGTGCCTCGATGGGCTTAGGATTCCTTGTCGCTAAATGAAAATATATACGGTAAATAAAAAATGTGGATTTATCTCTATTTGGCCTAGTAGTCCCGGGATGGGATGCATAGTAAAACCTAGAGATATGGTCTCAGTGTAGGGCCTAGTGTCCCTTGGATCTGACTGTGGGTTACGATAAAGCCTGAGAGACTAGGCGCACCCAAATTCCTCACAATGTAGGCAAAGAACCTTGGTAGCATTAATTCTTGTTGGTTATGAGCCCCACATTCATGCTTGGAATATGGCACGAGGGTGATTAGCTGAAGAGAGATTTGGATCAGCCAATCTATGTTCGGGTGGAACGTGGAAGTCCCGTCTCCGGTTGGTTTTTACACTAATTAATGAGAAGCTCATTCATTTGGTATTTGATGTAAAATTGCACTGGTTATTATGTGGATTATAATGTTTTTGTATCCATGGTATTTCTATTGTTATTATGCTGGTTATAATATTTTATTTTATCAGTGATGATGTATGGATCTATCCATGTTTTTACTTGTAAATGAATGCACAATGTATCTATGGTCAATTAGATGGCATTACAACTTATGATGTAAGGGATTAATGCTTCTTATGGATTCTTAGATAAGTATGAGACCCCTATGTTTAAATATGCTCTTTACACCTGCAGATGCAATGTTTTTAACATGTTTGACGAAATTCCTATCATGGATGGGAGGGGTACAAATGAGTTTCTGATGATGTGATTGCTTCCATACCTTTTTTTTAATGTTATTTATCCTCTCCTAAAGTTTACCGATTACTTGGGTAGATGTGGGAAGAGGGTGTTACATGCTTGTTGCTCAACATAATCATATAAAGCTTTCAAATTTGAATATTACATTCTTGAGAATGATCTAGTGCAAGTTTCCAGATCAAGTGCTTTGGATGAAATGTGAAAGGTTGATTACACCTGTTGAAGTCGAAGTGGCAGAATCAAACACCAATCCTCAAAGTCAATGTTCCAAAAGTCATACGACTTCTAAAAAATATTTTTTTTTATTTTGTAATGTTTAAAAAAAAAGTAGTTATGAATAGTTAAGTATCTATAAAAGTTTTGACAATTACCTTTGTAACTTATTTTGATATAATATTTAAAAGACATGAGAAGCACTAGGAAAGGGTTAAATTTTTTGGCATTTTGAGCACTTGTTTAATCATTTTTGCTTCCTTGGAGAGAATAACAAAGGTCACCAGGTTGATTCCAATATATTTTAGTATATTGCAGGATATGTTGTTTCTATTATGTGTATTCCATATTCATTTTTCTTCTATGAAGCACATGTATGATCGTAGTAGATTTATTTGAGCAATTTACAAATTTATTTTATGGATCTTTAAAAATTACAAAGAATAATTGTAAGTTATTTTCAAATGCATTTTAATAGGCTCTCCACTATTTCTGCACTTACATTCTTAGTCTAAATAATTCATACTTTCATTTTATAGTTTTGAATTTGGATTCTTTTAAAGGCCCACATTATAAACCCTAGTCTCCTTTCAGTTCTTCTTTCCAACAAAATAATTATGTAATTGCTAATATAAGGTCAATTTGGGCATAAACATTTATCTTTGAGATTAAGTTATGTTACACAAGAGAATATATAATCTCTAGGCATATTTAAATAAGTTTTTAACTATCTTTTAAAAGTTTTCAAGCAATTATGTAGATGTCCTAGGCACTGGTTCATTTAAGCCAATAACTATCTTTAGGGTGACAACATCACCAATTTGTTATGATTTAAAAATGAGAAATATTTATTATTTATACATGACTCAAGAAACCTTTGAAATGTGTGGGGTACATTCCTTCTCACATAGCATGAAGTACATCCTCATTAAATTTGGGTGGACAATAACTCATCCTCATTAAATTTCTATTGTTCATGAATACTCCAAATTGGATTGATTTTATAGGATAAAAGGAAAGGATTGTGTACCTCAAATAAATGCACATTAGGAAAAATAATTACTAATTAAATAATATACAATTTGAATCAATCAAATAGGCCAAGAAATGAAGCTCGAGCGTGCATTTTAGTGAAGTAAGGAAATTTTTCCCTGCTTCACAAAAATGCATGCCCAACCTTCATTTCAAGGAAAATGTTAGGTCCCTATATTACATTGTTATTATTGTGCCCTTACATTTTATTGTTAGGTCGGCTAGGATTATATTGTGACACCATGGACTCCTGTGTATAGAAGGAGGTTTTTCATTTGTATCATCCAAGAAATTTTCATTTATGTAATGTAAAGGTGGTTTCCCCCTTAAAGCTTCTTATTTCTAAGGTGTTGATCTCTCTTTATTCTATTTTTGGAGCTGGTTTCATAACATTTGGTATTAGATATTGGGATTCTAGGGTTTCGCTGCTCCAAACATGTCATCGTGGAATTTTCGCTATAACATTTTTTCTATGAAGGTTCAAATGCTGAAATTTTTATCACGCGAATATGAAATCCTGAGAAAATTCATTTAAAAATTTCATATCTTGGTTCACAATATTTTTGGAGATATGATCTGTGGAAGTTAGGGTTCTTTTAAGCTCCCGAATTTCATCTCAAAGAGGTGACTGTGGGAAAATCGTCAGAACTCTCTCTTTGAGCATCAGATTGGAATTATATAAAAAGTGGCCATAATTAAACAGACTATAGTTTCCGGTGTGTCAATTTCAGAGCCGAAGGAGGAAACATTGACATGTGGCACACTGTACAATTTCGCTCTACTGAACCAGTCCATAATTAGGTCATTGTGGGAGGTTGGGAAAAACTTTGCCTTGAAGAATCCAAATCATGTCAAACCTGTGGAATTAGAAAGAAGATTTAGAGAGCTAATACAAGACCGAATTTCAGATATTGAAGATCCGAAATCACAGAGATAATTTAGTTTCAATATTGAGCTCCTCAAAATCAAGTAAAAAGTGTGTATTTTTTTTTTTGAATTGCATAAGTCTTGTTTGAAAAATTAGTTTGAATTGATTCCAAGGGCATATTGTAGAATAGATATCAGTATTGGGATCTAAAATGCCCCCTAAAAATAATTCAACACCCATTAAGCCTTTAGAAGGCTCTACTATGAATCATGAAGACGAAGAAGTGTAACATGACATGTCAAAATTACAAGAGCAAGTGCACCAAATTTCGCTCTCACAAAGAGCAATAAAAAATGAAATTGAAGTTTTGAAGAAAGGTGTGGAAGCTAAGATTGATGGTTTAAAGAAAGGCATGGAAGCTAAGATGGATGGCATGGAAGTTGGCATGGAAGCTAAGATGGATGACATGGAAGCTAAGATCAATGAAAAAATGAAAGAAAACATAGAAAACATGAAGAATGATCTAAAAGCATACATGGAAGGTTTGACACAGTTGATCCAAAAAAATGTTTCTTGATGGCGAAAAGATAGTAGAGGAAACTCATGATGAGAAAAAAAAATGTTAATCGTGATTTCACAAACTCTAATGTTGGATGGAAGAACCACCATATTCCAAATATGGATATGAGGAATTTTGATGCAAGGATCCCGTAACATGGATACTACAGATGGAGCAATATTTTGATCTCAATAATGTGCAAAACACAAAAAAAATATGCATTGCAACTTTAAATTTAGAACAAAATACATTTGTATGGTATCAATGGATTTTCTCCCGTAAAAAAATTGTCACTTGGTCCATTTTTACGAAGGAAATGATAACAGATTATGAGGATACAAAGAGCAACACCTTCTTTAGCCAATTGATAAATCTCAAACAAAAGGGTTTAGTGGTGGAGCACATTGAGGATTTCCAAAAATCTAATATAATGGTAACTGATATTCCATAGGAACACATGATTGATGTCTTCATAGGTACTTTAAAGGATAGCATCCAACACGAGGTTCGCCTTTGGGAACTTGATTCATTGGAAAAGGCATTCAGGTTGGAAAGAAAAACTGAATGTAAAATTATGGCGATAAGGAAGCCTACCACTCACATATATAAAGATGGAAGTGTTGCTACTCCTAGACTTCCACAACCTACAAGGTTGACACCACAACAATTGGAAGAAAAAAGATCAAAATGGCTTTGCTATAGTTGTCATAGAAAATACACTAAAGGTCATAAGTGTGTTGAGAAGAAATTATTTTACACAGATTGTGAAGAGGAGGAAGAAAATGAACAAGAAACTTCAATTGAAGAGGATATACACCAGGAACCAGCCCTAGAAGAAGAATAAATTAGTCCTACCATATCGTGTAATGCATTGGCAAGAATTACCACTCCTAAAACTCTCAAGATAGAAGGATATATCAAGAAGAAAAGGGTAATAATTTTGATTGATTCTGGTAGTACCCATAATTTTATTCATTGTAAGGTAGCCAAGGAATTGAATTGTTTCCTATACCCAGCACCAGAATGTCAAGTGATGGTTGAAAATTGAGGAACTATAAATTACTCTAGAAAATGCCATAATATCAAGCTAACCATGGGGGAATATGTATTGAATAGTCCAATGCTTTCCATTCCAATGGGAGGTGTTGATGTTATACTAGGAGTACAATGGTTACAATATTTGGGTATGGTAGCTTTTAATTTTTAATAACTTTTCTGGAAATTTCTTTCGGAAGGAAAGGAAGTAGAATTATGGGGTATCGCAGGGAAGCCAAGAAATATAATAAGCTCTAATTTCATGATAAATATTATGAATACAGAACAATGAGGTGTAATTGCACAATTATGTTGACTAGAAGTTCCAACATCAAAATCATCTATTTCTCTAGATCTCCAAAAAGTCTTGGACAATCATTCCAAGGTGTTTGAAACTCCCAAAGGACTCCCACCTATTCGTGATCATGATCATGCTATTCATTTGATTCCAGGAACTGTTCCTCCAAAAATCAGGCCTTATAGATATCCTTATGTCCAAAAGAGCGAAATTGAATGTATGATTGCATAAATGTTAGAGGCTGGTATAATTCAACCTAGTCAAAGTTCTTTCTCTGATCGAGTAGTATTGGTGCACAAGAAGGATGGATCATGGGTCATTTTTCTAGATCATAGGGAGCTCAATAAGCTCACTGCTAAAGATAAATTTCACATCCCGTGATTGATGAATTATTGGATGAATTACATGGAGAAATTTATTTTACCAAATTGGATATTCGTTTAGGATATCATCAAATTAGAATGAAGAATGCAGATATTCCAAAAATAACATTTCAAACTCATGAGGGTCATTACGAATTTTTGGTCATGCCTTTTGGCCTTAACAATGCACCATCTACATTTCAAGGGTTTATGAATTCCATTTTCAAACCCTTGCTTAGAAAATTTGTGCTAATGTTTTTTGATGATATACGAATCTACAACAAGTCTTGGAAGGATCATGTTCAACATGTTGACAGGGTGCTCAAACTGTTGGAGGAGAAACAATTATCTGCAAAAACATCCAAATGTTTCTTTGGAGTACAAGACGTGGAATATATGGGTCATATTGTATCTCACGAGGGTGTTAAAACCATTAAGGAATGGAAAGTCCCCACAACCATAAAGCAGTTGCGAGGATTTCTCAGGTTAATAAGGTATTATCGCAAGTTTTTTAATAATTATGGGAGAATAGCAGCACCTCTAACAACATTATTGAATAAAGATGCATTTTCATGGACTCCTGAAGCAACTAAAGCCTTTGAACATCTTAAAGAGGCAATGTGCCTAGCATTGGTATTAGCTACTCCAAACTTCAATTTTTTTTATTATTGTGGAATGTGATGCCTCAGGAAATGGAAATGGTGGTGTTTTAATGCAAGAAGGAAGACCCATTTATTTTGAAAATTGTCCAATCAAAGGAAATTATTGACAGAAATCCATTTATGAGAAGGAAATTTTGGCAATACTACATGCACTAAAGAAATGGTGACCTTACCTAATGGGAAGACACTTCCAGGTAAAAACTGATCATGATAGTCTTAAACACTTTTTGGAACAAATGCTATCTTCATAAGAGCAACAAAAATGGGTCACAAAGATGTTGGGTTATGAATTTGAAATCATCTACAAAAAAGGGAAGCTAAATGTTGTTTTAGATGCACTCTCAAGAAAGGATGAAGATGTTGAAGCATTGCTTTGTGTCATTTCTATTATCCAACCAGATTGGATAACCGAAGTAAGGGATGAATGAAAGAAGGACAAAGAAGTGTGGACACTAATTCAAAATTTGCAGCAAGATCCTAGTACATATGATACATTTAGTTGTAAAAATGATTCCTTATGGTACAAATATCACTTATATATTTGTAATAATTCCCAAATAAAACAAAAGATTCTTTTAGAATTGCGCAATTCTCCTTTAGGAGGACACTCAGGATTTTTAAAAACTTACCACAGGGTGAAGAAAGAGTTTTTTTGGGATGCCCTTAAATATGATATTCAAAAGTTTGTGTTGGAATGTTTGGTTTTCCAAAAAAATAAAGTTGAGACAATTAAGACCCTGGGTCTTCTACAACCGTTATCCATTCAATGTTGGGAGGATATTTCAATGGATTTTATCACAGGTTTACCTAAATTCGACAGTTTGAGTGTCATCATGGTGGTAGTTGATAGACTTACCAAGTATGCACACTTTTGAGCATTATCTCATCCATTTAAAGCAAGTACAGTTGCTACTACATTTATGGAAAAAATTCAAAAGCTACATGGAAACCCAAAGATTATTGTAAGTGACAGAGATCCCATTTTTACTAGAAATTTTTGGACGAAATTATTTTCTTGTTTGGGTACTCAAATAGATCATAGCTCATCTTATCATCCTCAATTCGATGGTCAAACTAAGATAGTGAATAAATGTTTGGAAGGATATCTTCGTTGTTTTGTATCTGATAATAAAACATAATGGGTCAAGTGGTTAGCACTCTCTAAATGATGGTATAACACTTCCTTCCGTACTGCAGCAAAAATGACCCCATTTATGGCACTTTATGGATATCATCCACTGTCCATAACATCAACTTTAAGAGAAAAGTATAAGTTTCAAGCAGTGGAAGATCACATCGAGAATCAACAAGAAGTTCTACAACTCTTAAAGGATAACCTAAAATTGGCACAAAATTGAATGAAACAACAGGCAGATCAACATCATAGCGAGAGAAGTTTTGATGTAGGAGAATAGGTATTTTTATCGCTACAACCATAAAAACAAATGTCCCTCAAGCAAGCTAAGAAGGAAAATAAATTATCGCCAAAGTACTATGGTCCTTACAAGGTGTTAAAAAATATTAGTACTATGGCATACAAATTGGAGCTTCCTGCTTCTTCGCGAGTGCATCCATTTTTCCATGTTTCATGCTTAAAGAAGGTTATAGGTGACAAAATTCTATTTCAAACAATATTTCCAGAACTTGATGAGGAAGGAAAAATCATACTTGAACCTGAAGAAGTCACGAAAACAATAACTCGACAGCTACGAAATCGATCATTTTCAGAGTATCTCATCAAGTGGAAGAACTTACCCACTAAAGATTCTACATGGGAGGACGATAATTTTATACAGAAGCATCCAGAGCTACTCAAGAATTGAGGACAACACTTTTTTAAAGGATAGGGGCATGTTAGGTCCCTATATTACTTGTGTAGTCCCTTATTGTGTTAGTGTAACCCCCTTATTGTTATTGTTGTACCCCTGTAACCCCAATATTGTTATTATTGTGCCCTTACATTATTATTGTTAGGTTGGATAGGATTATATTGTGACCTCATGAACTCCTATATATAGAAGGAGGTTTTGTCATTTGTACCATCCAAGAATTTTTCATTTATGTAATGTAAAGGAGGTTGCCCCCTCGAAGTGGCTTATTTCTAAGGCGTTGATCTCTATTTTCTTCTATTTTTGGAGCTAGTTTCATAACAGAAAAATTGAATGATTCAACTTGGAGAGTATTGTTTTACTTATAAGTTGTAACATTAATACAATTAAATATTTTTTTTATTTTTTCACATATATATTTATGTTGTTCAAGAATACTCCAAATTGCATGGATTTCATAGGGTAAAAGGCATGTTTTGTGTGCCTAAAATAGATGCACACCAGGACCTATAATTAATTGGTAGTGATATAATGATCATTAAATCCTATGGGTTTCTGAAACTGTACCTTATTCTTGTGGTGTAACAATGTCCTAGTGGGCCTCAGTCTTGTGGTGTAACAACACCCTAATGGTCCTCAATTATTTGGGTAGAATACGACCTCTTTGGGCCTTCTTATCTATGATATGAGAAAATATTATGACAGAGATATGAAGGACATATGTTGAGCCCTATATCAGAGATATCATGATAGACCTATGACAAAGATATCATGAAAAAGTTATGACAGATTTCATGATAGACTTATGACAAATATATCATGACATACCTATGATTGTTCCACTGCATTTTTATTTCTAATTTTCTCTCTCCATAATTTCTTATGATGATATGGGGTAAATGCAATGTGAAAATGTTGAAATGTTTTAAAATGAAATTATCTACAACAAAGACTTGTATCCCTAAGAAAATTAACACTGTAAGTACTCTACTAGTTAATGATTAATAATGAATATGCTTAATTAAGTGTTGAAAAATTCAATAAATTATATGGTTGTCAAATCTGGTCGATAAAATTAAACATATATGTGGGGAGAGAGGAAAAATTATAGGTCACCAATGTATGGTAATGAACCTATTTTCCCTGTTGAAAATGTGGATAGGTTTGTAATTTAAGTTTTTTGCTTCTATTTGGATTTTAAAGTGATTTGTGAGTTGATCGATCTTGTAAAATACTAAAAAAATCTTTGTCCCTCTAATTCTCTTGTTTTTTTATTTTCCTATGTGGTGGTAGTCTTAATTTTGGTAGACTTGGAGTCTTAGATTTTGGAAATTTCTAGATATAATCATGTCATGGCTAGTTGTCCTCCTCCTAGAGGGTGTTATAGTGACAAGATGCATGAGATAAGGAAGGATATGAGACACCTACCCAGTCAATTGGAATGATTGCATAATTCCATGTCCCTCCAATCCTCTTGTTGTTTTATTTTCCTATGTGGTGGTAGTCTTAATTTTGGTATACTTGGAGTATTAAATTTTGAAAATTGCTAGATATAATCATGCCATGGCTAGTTTTCCTTCTCCTAGAGGGTGCTATAGTGACAATATGCATGAGATAAGGAAGGAAATGAGACACCTACCCAGTCAACTGGAAGGATTGCATATGTCTATGGTCAACATTAGTACCTAGATGGAATCCCAAATGAAGAAAAATTAGGATTTGGAAGGGTAAAAGATCCAATGACCCTAGTTACTTAATGAAAGGTATGGTGAGTAAAATTCCATAAATATGGTGGGAAACATTCCAACGATATATTACCCTAAGAGCATGTCATTTATTATTTCATGTTCCAACTATATTGCAACCAGTTTTATAATTTGAAGGCTAAATATGGAAAACAAGAGTATGTTTCCTCCACTCTATGTTGTAAGAAATGAAAATTGACATATAAAAATAATAATATGCAACTAACTTATTGAATTTCAATTATTGATACCTCGTTCTCCAACCACATAACAAAGTTTGTCCACTTTTTGTTTTATAACATGTCATTTTCGAAGCGTGTTAGATGATAACCATATTTTTCCTCCTATCAAAACATGGGGCATGGACTAGTTAAACAAATTATTGTACAATCATTTACTTTTTTCTAGGAAATAAAAAAATATCATTTCACATATTAAATATACTTATAAAACTACAAATCAAGGTCTGTAGACCTTTCTGGCAACTGTGATGCGTGGAGCTTTGTTTTGCAAGATTAGCCTTGGAGGGCTTGTCCTGAAACATATACTAATTGAATTTAACTATGTAAAAATAAAATATAAATATGATTTAATAAATTTGATATAATCTTATGAGCAAATTAAAATACTTGGGTACTCTCCTCACTAGAGTTCCTCCATTCATCCAACTTCTCATACACTTTTACAAGTTCTTTCCATACTTTTAAATTTAAATCAACTAGCCTTTTTTGAGGCTTTGCTCAGGTGGGATTTTTTTGATATTATTTGTTGTATTTCACCTAAATATCTTGTAGTTCTGAGACATTTGTATTGTAATGTTTTTTACGGACCAACCTATGCCAAATACAGTCTCCATGTCTTGAATTATTGCTTTTTGTAGGTGCAACGGTATCTTTGAGAATATCAAATGGAGATGGTCTTTGAATCGTTCAAGGCATGATTCCTTCAACCTATTCACAAAAAAATTCCCAACATATGATTTATGGATTTCAACTAAAACCACAACATATTCTATCCTTGTACCATAACTACCAATGCAAGATTCATAATGTGGCATGGTGGAAGAAGATATTTGCGTCCTAGGAATGGATTGGGTATTAGAGGTATTTGTTTTATATTCCAAATTCTTAGTGGTTACGCTTAATGATTTCCTCCTTGATCTTCTGATCGATTTGGAAGTGGTTGGGGAATCAATTGATTCCCTTTCAAAGGGTTGATGTGCTTGCAATGTTTTAGTGGTTTTAGTTGATTTTTTTTTACATATCTAGCAAGCATTTTCAAGTCCACATCGTCAAGTTTGTTAAGTACCTCAATCAAATATCGAAGCCAATGCCTCTTTCTCCTGGCCAATATCATGTCTATATATATATATAATTTTGGAATTAAAAAAAAAAAATTAAACAATTACATATCTATAATTTCACAATGAATTACCTCATTTCGTACATTGTATACTCCCTTCCCTTTGCTCAAAATTTTGAGGTTGGGATAAAAAATCTTGTCTATGGAGGTGAGAAAAGGGAAATAACATGCAAGGAAGGAGATAACACTGTGCGAAGGGCAACAACTCAAGTCAAGGTAAGTAATCCGGTCATCACATACACACAACCAATAATTAAAACACATATATATTCATTCACACTAGTAAATCTACATTTGTGAGAGTGATCCATACCCATATTCTTATCCTCGTGAGAGTGATCGAGAAGAATATCCAGATGTCCCAGATCAAGACCTAGGGTATATTTTCAGCAAACCTTTATGATAATCAAACCATTTTACACCAATACATGAATAAGTATCCCACAATTTAACCCCAAATCCACCCTCTATTCACAGAACAGGAAATGCCTTACTTTGTAGCTCCAATTTCTAGACCAAAAAGGGGGAAAAATAAAAATCCCATGTAAGCTTCATCTTAATCCTTAATATTCTTTAAAATCCACTAAATATCATCAAAATTCATCATTTTTTTTTGCAATATTCGAATTGCTGCTGCGAATCCAAGGAAAATAAGGCAATATGGAAATTTTCCATTCACAATAGAAGGGGTGGGCTTCAAAGCTCCTATATCGAGACCCAGACGTGGGCATAGGAGCCTATTCTTTTCTTTCCAGGTCTGTTTTTTTTTAAAATTTTTTATTAAATTTAATAGTTGGTGGGTATTTATTTTCAAATTTTTGACCTGTGAGAATTTTTAAATTTCTACTCACTGATTGTTGACTTTAGTACTAACTCAGGTCTCATAATGTGATATTGTTGGGGTGAAAAACTCGGCGCAAACGACACCTAGTCTTGTACCCTCAAGTTTTAGTGAACCTACCATTTATGCAGACACTCAGTTTTTTATAGAGCAAGGATCAAAATTGACATGGAAACAAATCAAAGATGATTTAAAAAGGAATTTCAGGAAGAATTAGAAGACCAACATGTGTATCTAAACATCATGTAGTTAAGGATTTACAAATTTGCATGTAGGAATCCAAACTTCCCATGTGCGAATGTGATCAGTTGGGTTGTCTCAAACATTGATGTGAAAACTACGACATTTAGCAACACCAACGGGAAAAATCTTGCTACTTTCATGGCATTAGATTTCAAGCAGTTGAATCATCTTCCTGGGCCAATGAAGAACATGGAATCATTTTTCTATGCCACTCATAGCTACACAAACACAAAAGATATCATCAGGAGCCGAGTGAAGGAGCCAACAAAGTTCATATAGACACCCACCCACATGTACAAGATAAAGGCACTCAGGAAGGCCTATCAACTTTTGGTCATACTAGCTTGCAAAATCTATGGCCAACCAAACAAAAAGACCTTTCCTGAGGGGTGGGCTATGTTGTTGAAACAAATAGTGAATGAGGGGAAGTCGTTCAACTGGTCATATATTTTGGCTCATCAATTGAGATTCCACGTGACAAAATCTCGCAATCCAACCATGGGCGAGAAAGCACACTTCTACATGTCTGCATACTTACTGGATGCAATCTGTGGGAAAAATAAATTCCATGGCATGAATTGGACATGGACACTGGGAGAAACTTTTGTACATACCTATTGCAAGCTACTCTAGGATTGCAATCATCGTGGAGTCATGGAACAACTTACTGATCACTTCATAATCCTTATTTATAGGACCATCTTTCAAGAGGACCCACCTTGCATGTCACGAGCATATATGGAGGATATATTAAAGATTGCAGATTAGTTTGCCTTACCGGATGGCACATTAATCATAATATTCGACGAGCAGAAGCCACCACATATTTTTCCAAGATATGTCATCAACAAACTGGTCATGCAAGAGGTATCTTATCATATCTCCACAAAATTTTAAGCAGCATTTCATAGGATGAAGAAGGAACCATGGAAATCCTTAGAAGCAAGAGGGGACAAAGGCAACAGAGAGCAGAGCGAAGAAAGATATTGTTGAAGCCCCGAAAATCGGGTCTACAACAAGGGGGATACCCACCCGGTCCGGACCTTGGTTAGTAGCTCCTTTTCCGTTTGGTGTAGTGGGTCCGACTGGGGATAATGGGACCAGTTTCCCAATATATGTGTGCGTGTTTGAGATTTGATATTTCTTTTCTAAAATTCCTAAGTAAAATGCTTTGATCTATTTCTAATCTATTCATATGCAAACTGTATTCTAAGAAATATCTAATTATAAACTAACCCGGGATGTAATCTTTCAATATATGCGATCTAAAAGGATTTCAGATAACAATTGATAATAAAGATCAGTCAATTATTATGAGAAAAGAATTCAATAAAGATAAACTATTTCACTTAAAAAGTTAGATGAAACAGTTGTGGAAAACATATCGCATATTAAGCTATTCATATATCAAGCAAAAATAAATAATTATCACTGTACAAAAATGCCAAATGATAACTCAGATATTCAAACATTAACATATAAACAACTAAACATAAATATCACTTTTATCACAGAAATAGAAACAGTTAAGAGATAAAAATAACATTTATAACTAGTTCTACTCATGAGCTAGAAGCAATAATGATTTATCTCTTTCTTAATCCAACATTTATCAAGAGTACAGAAATGCAACATCAGTAACAGATATTAGACACAGATATCAATAAATCTCATTCCATTCATTTATCAAAACCTCCTCTGAGGGTGCAGAAGTGCATGTTCTGAGGATAAGTTTTTGACAAATTTCAGGACCCTTCTCTAAATGCATGAGAAGAGTTTAAATACTAATAACTAAAATCTAAAAATAGTTTATTACAAAAATTTAGGATTTGGTTTAAATGACCGTCCTTTTATTAGGCAAAAATATAGTAAAACTAAAAATAAATCTAAAAATAAAGACTATCAACTATCTACTTATGAATTTGATCTTTAATCTTGCAAGCATCCAGCATTGTTTTGAGAAGAGGTGGTTGATCGACTTCAAATTTCAACTTCCCCGAAAAGACAGAATCGGCAAGTGTAGGAGAAATCTTCTCAGTAGAATTAATGATGCAACTAAGCGCACTGCATTGACTGTGGGGTTTTACTAGATATGTCCAGTAAGAATCCCAGTTTAATCTTGTCAGTCCTTGAATTGAATTTTCCTTTTCATCAGCCTTTTGCCTCCATTCTGTTTGCAATTGTTGTGCTTGTGGAAGGTGTCCTGGAATAATTTCTGAAATCAAATTAACTTTGTGCAAATTTTCATTTACACAATCAGTAATATTCCCTGCTGCTGTAGCTGCTTCCCCTGCTGCTTTTTCTGCTTCTCTGAGCTGTACATCCCAATTGTTGAAGAGCAGTTCTTTATGACTATCAGTGATGATCGGTGCTCCTGCTCTTCTTCCTTCCTCTGTCTTTTTCCATGCCATATAATTAGTAACTCTTTCATTAGTTAAATCATAATCATGTCGTAATTCTACAACATGATTAGTGATTTTATCACTTTCTTGAGAAAAAGAGTTGTATTGCGAGATTTTCTGGCATAATATGTCTTGTTGTTGTAGTAGTTGTTTGTTCAAAGAAACATACTCTGAAATGAACTCTGGAAGCTTAGGGTCATCTTTGTGCTCCTCTTGGATAATCTGTATTTGTTTCTCTTTATCTGCCAAACTTTTCTGATATCCAATTTGCATCTGTTGAAGCTCTTGCTGTAACTCTTCAAATTTTATCTATGCTTCACTGTTAGCACAGGCTTGTTGCAATTGTTGTTGCAGAACTTGTATCTGATCTTCTTTTTCATGTAATAATAGCTTTACCTCGGATGCTTTGTCAATAGTTGCAGAGGCATAAGCTCCTGTAATATGAGATAACTTGGAAAGATTGTCAGTTGGATCCGTAGTAGGATCCTTCCATAAGACATCTAATTGTTCTGCCTCAGTAGAAATTGAGCTCTCTAACTTTCTCTTTTTCCTCTGCTTCCTCACTACTGCTTTATACTTCGGGTTGTAGAATACATCTAGAGGAGGAATGTCCTCTATATTGAGTACAATTTCAGAAGAGGGAGTGATAGGTATATGCTCAATTTCTGTGACGGTGCCACTTATTCCCGTGCTCAAAACTTTTGTTGTCTGTACAAGGGTCTGTATATTCTGTCCTTCTACATTAAGCAATTGATTAAAAGTTTCCCATTCTTTGTCCAATTCAGTCCTGACTGTCGGTTGCTGTACATTGAGAGGTGGAAGATTCAACTGTGGAGTGGTAAAAGTCTGTTGTTGTGAAATCTCTTTAGATTGAGCTGTATCCTTCACTGAGCTTTCATCATTATCAATCTTTTTAGAACGCTCAGAAGTCTCTTTGTCAGACTTCGACTTATACTTTTCTGTATTTGAGCTGCCACTAAGACTGACACTAGGAGTTGGTTCCCTTGCGGGTTCCAAGCGTAAATTTTCCAAAGGGCTAGTAGTTAGTCTTCTCTCTCTGTAAACTTTACATTCCTGAAAATCTTCTGGGGATAACTATGTTTGAGCTAAATGTAAAAATTCTTTAAATGAACATTTTGTTTGAAACATATCATCAAAAGGATCTTCTTCTCCAGAAAACACTCTTACTTTGATTGCAGCGGTGAAATTTTTAACAACATCAACTGGATCAAATAACCTTCTCGAAAACTTGAACAGTTGTAAGCATGTAATATTGCTTACCTCTTTGAATGCGTGACCAACATCAAACAATGAAAATTCTCCACAGGGTACGGGAAATTGTGGCCAAATGCCCTTCTTCTTCTCCTTTAATTCCTTTGTCAAACCTCCTTCACCACAGGTTTGATAAGCAATCTCCCGAGCTACAAGTTTATCCGGAACATACAGGGGTAAAACATGGGGGGAAGCAGAGCTTCCAAAAACCCTCACATAAGTAAACAACTCTTCTCCAAACTATCTTGCGATAGGGAGAATGTCGACTTCTGCTTCCGGGGATAACCTTGGAGCATCCTTATTATACAATATTCTGTACAGAGGCAGCATTATGCCATGGAAAATTTTGTAAAAATGAGGAACAAAATTTGATTCCCACAACTCTTTGTGATAGACATGAATAGGCAAGGGATCATGAATTGTCCATTGCCAACCCATAAAAGGGAATTTAGAAACAAAACAAATTGAATCCATAACATAGGCAGATAGATAAAAAGGAGGATAAATCCTCTGAGAAATAGTCCGTTTAGACCGGTAATTGAAAATGGCAGTGGCTAAATTATCAGACAAGATTTTGGCCCAATATACAATTGTAGCGTTAACAACAGCATTCAACAAAGGGAGTCATTCAGGCGAGACCATATTTATGTCAGGCTTTCCAAAAAGCCTGCATAACATAGCAGCAGCAAAAAAATATGGAGAGGTGAGCAAACCAGTACTGTACATACCGTGTTTGTTTTTCTTCAATGGTTCCTCTCTCTTCGTGCATTCCGCCAAATTTGCATTTTCTCTGGCGAATTTCTCCATAAATTGTTTGTTGTAAGTTGCCTGAGGTTCCGGTAAGTGATACATAAGCCTCAAATCTTCTGTAGTGAATGACCCGATGAGTTCTTATCCTGGAGTTCTAAATTTCCTGTCCGAAATATCGGTATTATCCAGCACCCATTTTATCATATCTGTATACGGAAGAATTCTCGGTCTTGCTGCTACTCTGTGAAGAAATGAACAAGCCAATTCCGTAAGAGACGCTTTAGAGGAATTACTTGGTCCAGCAGTAGCCGCGGCTTTCATTACCCTGGGATTTTCTTCTTCGAGAAAATTATGCATGCCCTCCTAGGTAGTGATACCGGTGTCCTTATTGCAAGCAGTGTCTGCATATAAGGAAGTCATCTCTTTGTTTTCAGGACTCAGAACTTTCTCTTTCTTACCCATAATGCTCTGTGAATGCTTTGTATAGTCTTCTGCTCCTTCGCGCCTGTGGTGTTACGAATTAAGTGAGAGTAATGAGATGAGAAAGGTGATGGGATAGTTTTAAATGCTGAAGGCGGATAAAAACGTGAAA
This sequence comes from Pinus albicaulis, assembly GCA_034641835.2. Lineage (NCBI taxonomy): Eukaryota > Viridiplantae > Streptophyta > Pinopsida > Pinales > Pinaceae > Pinus > Pinus albicaulis. Next base: position 1,733,592,670 of record CM076578.1, on the reverse strand, counting down.
CGACCTTTCAATCAAAACAAAATCCTTTCCATCAATGATTAACAATCCATTCATTAATTTTGACATCAAAGCGCATAACGAATATTTATTTAGGAAAAGATTTACTTTGGACACCACGCTAGAAGAATCTGTGATAATGCGATCTGCGATTTGCTGTGCAATATCGCAAAATCGCAATATCGCAGATCGTAATCATCATAAATCGCAACATCCACAAATTGCAGTCTAATATCATCGCGAAATCGCAATTTCACAAAATATAACTTATTAAACAACTTTTCTGCGATATGCGGTTTGCGATCAGTACTTTAATGTATGGTTCTTTGGGATCGCGTTATCGCAATATCGCGGAATCGCAATTTTAAAAGATTCTGCTTTTTACAAAGAATATCCACTTTTTGCGATGGATGCAGTATTTTCTTCAAAGAAAGATTATGTTTTGATCTATCATAAATTTAGGTTTATTTTAAAGATTTTCAAAGGAATTTCCCTAAGTTATGATGGTAAGTTTTATTTGAGAAAGGAAATAAATTCTAAATTAATTTTTTGGATTTCTTGACTAAGGGTCCTCACTTATTTAGTATTATTAGTAATATTAAATAAGAAGGGGGTTGTTGTTGGCCACAACAATTGGCAATCCTTAGAATGTGTAAAGAGCAGAACAAGAGTTGAAGGAAGAATGAGAGATTATAAGAAGATAAAAAGAGGAGAGACAAAAGCAAGAACAGGAAGAAAGGAAATGTGCCATGACAGAAGAGACAACACCTACATAGGTTGAAGAGAAAATACAGGATCAACCAACAACAGAAGGAGTGAGCGAACATATGATGGAACATGAGTCTGCTCAAGAGCTTGAACAATTGATTGAAATCACGTACATGGAAGTGGGACCGGAGCTACAAGATGAAGATTCAGACTTGATGCAAAACGTACATCAGGACACATTTCAGAATCCACCACCTTCAGTAGCAGAGCAAGTCCAAAGAAAGGAAGGGGAGGTATTTCCCCTTGATGATGATTCAGTGATGGACGTGTAAAATTTGTCATTTGATGAACTGCAGAATAATATTGTACAAGTGCGAAGAAATAAATTCCCGGATGATCATGCATCACCTGCGTTCATGAGAGAAAGGGTGATAGTGGAAGACACCAACAGGAATCCAAACACCATTTTTGATGCCAGCTTGGCCTTCACACGAGCAGTGAGATATAAAACTCATTATTTGGTGGCCGAGAATAAGTAGTTCACATAGAACATGTTATCACTAAGCTGGAACCAGTTTGGTTGTTCAAATGGAAGCATAGCACAACTATTTCAAACCACTTTGGATTGGAAGTTAGCCCTTCCAATCAGAGAGGTATCTCTCAAAAGAAAGATGAAATACTTAAGACAAAACTTATATTGCAGATTGGCTAAATATTTTTATGGTTTATGTGATTTTTCAGGTGGAAGAGTGGATGAAGGCTACCACTGGGCATGGATTCAGCTAAAAGGAATTGAATTACTAGCATATGCATTCATGGAAGCTGAAGAAAATTGGCTTAAAAACATAAATTTAACAAAAAAACCTAGCATATGAAGGAATTTGGAGCATAAAAATATGAATTCCAAGTGATCATAATAGCAGATGACAATATACAAAATTGGAAAGAAAGATACATAAGCCAACAAGAAATTTCAGGTTTTGAAAGACAACTGTTGTAAACTGTATATTAGCAAGATAGAGAAAAAATTACATAATAGTCTCCTCATAGAATTCATCAACACTTCAAACTCAAAAAATCCCTCATTTATAGAGTGAGGTATCTTTTACAATGGTCTGCCACCTGGGCTAGACTTCGATACCCTGACCTAGAGACCTAATTCAAATAGGATTACATCACATTGGGTTTTAATAGGGATATTTTCTGTTTTGATAGAGTTGGTATTCAAAAATGATTCTATGACCATTAATGAGTAAAAAAAAAACTTAACAAACTATTATTGCCATCTTTATCGCACCAAATTGATATGCTGAGGTGTTGGCTGGTTGAAAAACTGGAGTTAAGCCCTCGTGAACTTGAATTGAGATGGTGAGTTGTATTGATGAGCTAGAATCATTGGTTTTCTTGATAAGTTGTCAGCCACATGAAGGTTGAATGTTGAGTTTTCTTCTTGAACAAGTGGAATAATAATATGTATGCTCTTATCCTATGATCCATCCACTTCCTTACTACATTGACAACCAAAAATCATCAAAAATTCCTAATGTTGGACAATAACAGAGTATAGGTACTTTAGTAGCAAACTTTCGTAGCAAGTGCCAAAATCCACCTTTTGCTTAATATTTAACCTTTCTGACAATTCTAAGGTATTATTTGAGGCTAATGCGATAAAAATATGCCTTAAACCATATTTTTTCGAAAATTTTTTGCTGATGTTTACCCTCTTGGAAAGCTACAACACTTTCGTAGCAAATTTCCGTCTTTAAGCCTGGGAGTTGCTACGAAAGTGCCTACAACTTGAGATTTTACTCTTCCTTCCTTATTTCACCTCCAAAACACTTTTATCATCTCCAAATCACTTGAAAAAGCCCTTTACATGCATGTGTAATAGCATAAGATATAATATACCCCAAAAATGTATAATCGTACCCTGGTTTATGGAGCAACATCATCTTTAACAATGATGAATTTTAGTCCTCTTTTAAAAATTTCATCTTGTATCATATGCATTTGTACTTCCAAGTATTTGGCTTGATACTGCAACCTTCTTCTCTCTGCATGCAACCACCTATTTCTTTTGCATAGATGATTCATCATCATGTGTAGAGGCAATGTCCTCTTTAGCATCTTCCCTAATCTATCTTCCACTTCATTGCAATAATGTAGTTGTTTAGATATGTCTTTCTTGAATTCCTCAAAAATAAATTAAGAATCTATTAAATCATTTCTTGCATCCCTTAACTATTCTTGCAGAAGCTCTACCTCAATCTTTTCTTTTACCTGTTCTTTATTTTACTCCTCTTCACTGATTTTGTTTTTAATGGAGGATTCTCTGGAAATATTCCTTTTGATGGCAGTTTCTTCCTTAATGACTGTTCAAGAATCAATGGTTGTTTAGGCATCTTATGCTTTGACTTCTGTGATCTTGTGAGTGGTTTTCTGGGTTTGAAGATAAACCCTGAGTATTCTTGTGCAAAATCCAATTTCTTGGCGTCTCTGGCTCCTTGATCTCAACAGGTTGTACAATACGACTTTCCTCAATTTCAATTGCCTCTAGTATATCTGCTAATTTTCCTCTTCCCTCAGTTTGACTTCTTGTAACCCTCCTGTGTGTTCTTATATATGTTTTCATTTGATTGCTTATAGAGATCTTATTTCGCATTGCAGTCTCCTGCACTTGTTCAACCTCCAGCTCCAAAGGCTCTACCTCTAGTTCCACATGCTCTACCTTATGATGCATCTCTACCTCATGCTCAACCACTGGTTTTGATTTAGATTTATTTCCTTTCCTTGATGTACTGGACTTAAATCTTCTTGTTTTCTTAGGAGTAAGAACATCAACTTCATAGCCACTCAAAAACAAAAATGTAGACCAATCTCTATTCAAGTTTTTTAATTATTCAAACACTAGCAATTTGATTAGAGCATGGTGAAAATTTGAGGTATCACTCGTTTCAGATCTCGCCTGAACCTTGTATGTCATTTTTCCCAAGCTCCTAAACAAATAAAAAGGCATATATAGGGGTTTCTTACCTGTAATGTTCAACAATAATTTGAAGTGGTATTGATATACCATCTGGAATCTACCTTCACATGTGAAATACTTCTGAATCACCATAAAAAACTTAGAAATATATTCCTTAAGGCATGTTCTAGGGATGCCTCTAGTCATATCTATGCCTCTATGCTCTTCTTTCAAGAATTTATCAAAATTATGCAATTTTAATTTATTTTCCTTGAACCAAGACTCTCCTGACCTTGGGATTTCAGTGGCTTGTGCAATTGTGTTAGGAGACACAACGAAATTCAATATGCCTACTTTCGATCCTGTGCCTATGAAATTGACATCAAAGTCTTTTGAAACCTATCCATGATGTTCCTGCAACTTTCGACAAAATCAGAGGCAACCCACATTTGCAAATTCTTGTGAGAAGGTGGGGTCTTCTTCGAGCAACCTCATGTCCATGGGCTCGTACCTAACAACAGATCCAAATTTGTACCACTTATTTTGTAATTCCATGGCTTGAATATGCGTTGAACAAATCCTTCCTTGACACCTGAAAAACATTTTTTTTGAGATCACATAGAGCTGTGACACTAATAAAACCTAACCTGAGACAACTAGACAAGCTCCTAAACCTCCAGACCAATACTAAGACACCAAGAAGCTCAAGAATCTCATGCAACTCATAAGGTTGAGAAAGGAGCATATTCAAAACAAAAATTTGAAATGAAATCGTTTAAAGGTAATATAATGACCGAGAAACTATGATGCATGCATTTACAAATGATGACAAGAGTGTGCAATGTGTTAGAGCTCCTTAGTTTCCCAAGGTTGAGAAATGAAACCAAATAGGTAAACACAAACAAACTTTCAATTTGGTAGCTATCCCTACCAAATCATAGAGGGCTCTCTCTATGTCAAGCTCACAATCGATGATGATGACTGGAGAATAGGTATTTTAGGCTAGTTATAAGCTCAATAGGGTTTTTTTATTTAGGTTTGATTAGGGTTTGTTGGACAAAGAAGCACCAGGTTTGGAAACTAGGCAAGATATCCCAAAAAGATCAGCTGCAGACATAGTATGAGGCAAGGTAGATGTGATTAAGTGACATAATTAGTTCATCATTGTAGTATGTTAAGGAGCAAAACGTATAACTTAAGTGAGCATAATGAATTCACTTATTTTAGAATATGAAACACTTAGATGCTTATCTTAAACAAAAAAAGAGCATAAAAGAATGATTTCCGTTTCAAAACTTAAAAGATAAAGCATAGGAAGAAAGTAGATGGATGCTAGACATACTTAATCATCACATGCATAAGAGACACTAGAGAAAAAATTCCACTGACCACAACAAATAATTAATGCACCTAATGACTCATCGCCTAATTCTATGGGAGTTAGAAAAAACTTTCCCCTTTTTAAGCTAACAAGTTGAGTTTTTCTTTCCAGTAATTAAACATAAGATTATTTAACAAATATGACCATAAATAGCCTCATTAACCATTAAAAAACTCATGATACAGCTGTTACATTGACCAATTTGATGTTTGACCTCCACGTGTCAAGAAAAATCCTCAAACCCAGAAACACAACGCAAAATTACAAAAGCGCAGAGTCTAGTAGCAGAAGCGCAATGACCTTTGGAAAGATGTTTTGATGACTTTGAGGGATCTTTGAACTTTGTTGAAGGTTGGTACATGTAGCTTAGGGTGTCTAATACGCCTTTTAATCTTCATTTCACCAAAAATACTTCTCTAACACACCTCAAAACTGATTAGAACACAACTACTCCATAAGTGCAGCGAGTGACTCAAAACAATGGCAGAATGGTGGAAAATAGGTGGTTTTTGACCTTTTTCTAAAAAAACATGAACTAAAAAGTAACCCCAAGTATATTTCTGAAATTAATAACCAAAATAAACCTCTACATGCTTTTAAATCTATATTTGGAGTGCCTGGGAAAAAGTGCAGCGAGCACACGCTGCGTTTTTGTGCACTAGTTTTTGCCTGTGTGACAAAAAACAAAAAAAAATTCAATTTTTTTCCAAAAATGATCTCCTTTTCCATATTTCTGTCATGTATTCAAGAAACCAAGGATGCATCAGCCAAGAGATCAAGGTTATATTTCTTATTGAGCTTTTTTAGGGTCTTGAGCTTTTTCTTCATGTTTTTAACCCTAATTTTGCAAATAGTGTTTCTAGTGTAGCAGTGCCTTGTCATGTGCCTTTGTATGGCAGTGTCTCTATTTTCCTTCTTCAGTAGCTTCTCTAGGTGTTAATTTACTACCCCAAGCTAGAATTCCATTTCTTCTTAAACTTCAACAACTATGATGTAATTGATGTCTTCATGGGCTTGAGGAGGAGATGGCTCTTTTTCATGTTTTTCTCTTCTTTCCTCTGCTCTAGTTTTAGGAATTATTGGGTATACCTGAATGTATTTTTCTTCTAATTAATCCAAATAAATTATGGCCTTACCCTTATCATTTTCTATCACAACATTTTCCTTGCTGAATGATGGATGTTCCCCTTGTGGTTTTCTTTGCAACAATAGGTTTAGTTTCAACTACCTATTATCTTGTTGCAAGAAAGATACCATGAAATTTTCCTTGGAAATATCATCTTTGAGCTCCTTGATCTCTGCCTATTTCTCTTTCATGATGTCTTCTGATGGATTATATTCATGCTGTTCTTCTTCTAGGTCCTCCATTTCAAGTTCAAGAAGTATCTCTTCCTCATGATGCAAAGGTGCATTATCTCTATCTCTAGGTGATTTCTCTATTGTATCTTCAACCTGCACTTCTTCATTGACAACCTCGTTATGTAGTTTCTTGGCATGAAACCTAGTTCTATGTTTAGGTGTAGGCATCTCCTTTTAAATCTTAGGGAAAATATCAACCTCTTACCTATGCTATAGGTTTTTGAAATTTCTTCTCTAGGTTGTGTCTTTGTTACTGATGGCTTGTTTGATGAGCCTACCTCCCGTGGTCTAGCTGATGAAGGAACACATGGGCTCTTTGACTGACTTGAGGCAGGTATAAGAGCAACTACCTCCAAGAAGGTCTCCCATGGCATGTTGATCTAGCATGTTGACTGACTTTGATTAAAGCATGATGAAACAAGATTTCCTGATGGCCTCTCCCTTTAGTCTTCACTTTCTCAGTCATCTTAACCAGGCTTTTGAACAAGTAATTAGGTAGATTTAGTGGTTTGATGGAAGTGAAGTGCTTCAAAAATATTATGTGATACCTATAAAACCTACTAAACCTGCCTTCACAAGTGAAATATTTCATAATCATATTCATTAAAGGAGTGTATTTATCCAACAATTTCCTGCAAGGTAATATATGTGAGGGAGCTTCCTCATACTGTGGTTTCAGGAACACACTATAATTTTCTATGTCCAAATCCATCCCCTTAAACCAAATTTATCCTTGGTTAGGGATACCAGTGGCTGAAGCTATGAATTTTACTGATACCAAGAAGTCCATCCCTGATATGGTGGTCTTGTTCCTCTTAAAATTGGTGGAAAATAGACTAGTCAGCTTACAATGGTAGCCAACCTCTTGTACTTCCTCACAAAACCCTAGGCAACCTACTTGTCCAAATGACCTCTTGATGAAATCTGAAGCATTGTTATCCTGCATATGAGTTGTCTCATATCTTGAGACCTGTCCCCCCTTGTTGTATTTCTTCTTTTCACTGGTCATGTTGTTGGTTTTGCTTGACTGAAAACCCTAGTTTGATAGGGGAAAGGTTACGAGTTTAGGGTTACAAAAAAAGGAAAAAAGAGTAGCTAGTTTGGGGAGGGAAATGGAGGGGATAGGAGTTAGGGAAAATTCTAGGGAAAATATGGGGGGTAAGGGAATATGTTAGGAATATAGGGGTAGTGAAATTTCTTTGAATGGGTGAGGGAAGAAGGGGAAAAATGAAAAACTCAGGGAAAGCCTAGAAACGAAGCAAAAGCACAGCGAGGGCTTGAGTTTTTAAGGAAAAATGATGAGATGAGGGTAATAAGTATGGGAAATGGTTGGGGAGAGTGGAATGAGGGATATTTAGGGTGTATAGGCTTAGAAATTAAGAAATTTCCCTTGAAAACAAGCAAGAGACCATGAAACCATAAAAGAGCGCAACTAACCCTATAGGAGGATTTAATCAATTTGTTGGAGAAATTTGACTGTGTGTGTGGGAGCCTCACTTACTTGTTTGAAGATATCTGAAACACTGAGATGAAGTTTTCACATGTTCTTCCCCTCCTTATGTCTCCAAAACAAAAACACATCACCCTCCAGAAACACAACAACTTGATGAATGGAGAAATTTTATGATGGATTTCGACCTTCTGATGGCTATGGTGAGTTTTGGAGTGCAAGAGAGGATCTATTGAAAATTTGGAAGGATGAGATGAACCTCTTGAGTGATTGGATGCTCTTTTATTTTCTTGAAACTCAATTTTTTTCTTTTGGTGATGGTGTAACAACATATGTACTTTTGATAAATGACTTGATGAGGTGGTTGTACTGCAACATAATTTCTTGAAAATAAAATGCTACCTTTTTACTTTATTCCCTAATCTATCAAATCCCATGATGATGACCCTGATGGACATGACTCCATTTTTGCTTTTTATGACTGAAATTGTGATGAAAATCAAATGAAAAACCTAGACCATGACCTATATGATGGCACATTAACTCTTTTTATGACCTAGGACACGCAAATGATGACATGACCATGATGAGTGATGATGACCATGAGAAAGTGGAGGGAGTAGCACTAACCTAGACAATAACCAATGACCATATGACAACAAAGACATGTCAAATTTATTTTATTTTTTGTAATATTCCAAATTTACCATAAACCAGCTGGAATATTAGAGTTTTTACTTTTCTTATTTAGTTAGGTAAATAAAAATGTGGAGGGACCCATAAACCCAGTAGATGAATAAAATCCACTTCTATAGTGTGAATGCGGGTTAGTTGAGTAGTGGAGTAGATTATGGAGTAGTGGAGCAACATAATAATGAAGAAAGAGTGGAGGTCATGGATAAATAATGAGAAAGATGATGGAAATAGTGGAGAGTAATTGCAACAGTGATGGAGATCATGGAGGACAATGCAGTCTTTATGGAGGCTAGTGGAAAAATGTGCAGTGCAGTTATGAGGTGGGCCAAGGCTAGGGAAGACTGAAAACCATAAAATGAAGATGAGGGTAGAAAAGGAGGGGAGTCTAGATTTTTATTTTTGAGTTTCGTAAGACATTTCTTTGCACACTTCAGCTATTTAGCTAAGTCTGCTGTGCTGTTTAGCACCGGGTGTTCTCGAGCGGGAATCCCACCCTTACCCACGGGTTAATTCGAGTGCCTAATATAGGAAGTTTTTCTTGGGCAACATTCATCATTCGGTAATCAATGCCACTTTTAACCACTCTCATCTGCACTCCCAGCTACAAGAATTACACATTTCTTAACTAAGGTTTGAGATTTGGAAGGTTGTTCTCAGTCCTTCAGCTGAGAAAACTGTGGAGGGATTATCCCTTCACACTATGGATCCATTGCAGTCTTCCGGGAGTTTCATTGTCATATCCGGAATTAGGCCATCCATCTAATTCTCCTATGCAACAACATTTCCTGCAAGAATTGCATAATTCTGCAGTGACGGTTTGATGAGAAGAGGAAGTTCCAAGCAACTCAAATTGGAATCTTGCGAGGGATTAATCCTTCACTCTGGGGATCACTTTAGCATCCCAGGATCAAAATTTTATTATCTATCAGTTGGTTACATCATCAGCCCTCCTAGATGTTGGGCCGTGAATACGACCACTTTTTAACACTTATTTCATCCATTTTTACTCTTCTTTATCATATCATTTATTATAATTTATCATATAAATCCATTTTATAATGATTTATGCTCTTATGGATGAATATTATTTCTTCTCCTTTATTTTTAATAAATTGATGATTATTATGCATAATTTTATCAATGATGGTTTATTAATATATTTTGTAATATCACTCACCATTTTAGCCTCCAAGATATTTTCCAGATTGAATATTTGATCTCCAAATCATCATCAAATATTCCAACTCAGAAATTCGCTGGAATAAGAAGTGATAATTTTGCGGTTAAGATTCTGGGCAAATCTGGAAAATCTAGAACATGGGTTTTGTCCAGAACGGGCCCAATTAAATTTTTTAAAGAATGGTTTTCCCAAATTTAGCCTGTATTGAGATAAACGCAGGGTTCTTTGAGCATGATTTTCTCATATTTGTTGTCGCGGCCGTCCTCCAAATCTCAGCTGCAAAGCCAAATTCGCCTTGCTCTTGTTGAAAGATTGTTGAAAATGTATTTTCTGGATGATCAAGTTGTTGGGAACAATCAAATATTGTTATGGGAGATCATATTTTCTATTTAATTTCTCTTCAATCTGATTATAAAAGGAGAGCATGTATTGTGTATTGGAGAACAATGGATGATTATTGAATTCCCTTTGTAACATTGTAATTCCTTGACTCTTGTGATCAAAGAGCAACTGATGTAAAAGCTATTCATGTTTGATTAATACAAAGAGGTGTTCTCATTCCATTTCTTAAGCTCTGCAGTAGCCCAGCGGTGTTTCACCGGCGGTTGAGGGCCCGGCCTTGGTGGAGCGATCCGCTGTTTGTATTTCTATTCTTTTATTTTTGTTGTGTGATAATTGCATTTAGATTCATTACAATTACAGAGTTATTTGATTATTTTTGGATTGAATTCGGATTTGATGTATACGTTAATGAATTGCACTGCTATTCTATCTTAGCAAGGATCGTATTTACTATCTCATTCATCTTGTTATATTTTATAAAGCATTGTTGTTCCATTGATTTATGATTCATTCTAATGAATTGTTTCATAGTCTTGGCTGTTAACAGGATTGGAGTATTGAGATTAGGTGCCTAATTGCATTAGAATTAGAATTTCTTTTCATATTGTTGTTCCTTTCCAGATTTTGTTCCTTTCATTTATTTTCATCAGCACGAAGATTGAGTTTTCTTTCATTTTGATTGCTTTAAGATCACCAACTTTAGAGGACACTGTTTATTGCTTCCAAGTTCCCAGATTGGTTATCTTGCATCGATTTCTAAGGGAAGGAGTTATTGCTACTATATCCCTGATCGATGTTTTGCAGATTGGTTTAATTAAGGTTTCATAGCATTTCCATTTATGTTACTGTAATTAGATTTCCTTTTCAAGCATCCATTTACTTTTGCATTTGAAACACTATACTACATCTTGCAAAGCATTACTCTTAGATTGTATTGCTGCCTCAGATTGAGTACACTCTTGAAATAAAAAGTCGCTCCCGGATTGATAATTAATGTGAGATAAATAGGTGTTAAAAAGATACCTTTTATGCACTCGACATTTTGGCGCCATTGTCGGGGAGAGTGTATGCCATTTAGAAAGAGTGATGCATATTTAATTTTTTCTGCTTGGGAAGAATTGGGTATTAAATATGGAAGGTAAGAACCTGTGCTCTGAGCAAGAAACACACTTGTTCACTGGCCCGCTTCACAGCAGAATTGAGTGAAAGCTTAAGGTATAAATGAATGCTTGCATTTTTTTGAATTTTAGAGGTAGAAATTAAAAAAAAAATCTTGTAATTCCACTCGAGTGGTGATGTAAGCACCACCCATTTCACTAACCAATTGACAGGAACATTGGAAGGAGGATCCTCAAAGAAACACCTGAAGAACATCTTCTATTATGGTAAGAAATGGCTCACATTGCAACTTTTGAATTCCCTATCAAAGATCTAGGAGGAGTGACACAAATGCACATAATTCCCCCATTGTCTCTACCAAATTTTCATGGTTTGAAAAATGTAGATCCAGATACATTCTTATTTGAGTTTGAAATACTTTGTAGAGGATATAATTATTGTACTAATGATCAAAGATTAAAAATGTTTCCTCTTACTCTAAAAGGAGCAGCTCTCCGATGGTTCATGAGCCTAGGTGGGAACTGCATCAAAACATGGGAGGACATGAAGAACATATTCTTGAAGAAGTACCAAGACTATTGCAAATCCAATGAAGATATTTTCGGTATGACACAAAGGGAAGATGAAATCTTGGAGGACTATGTAAAGCGATTTCGATACAACCTTCAAAAATCAAAGCATAAGAATTTGGAAAAAGAGATCTTGAAAATACTCATTCTTAAAGGAATCAAAGATGTTTTTTTAGAACTCTTAAATCTGATAGGAAAAGGTGATGTTTTTCAGTTATCATATGATGATGTTTGTGAATTGTGCATAAGGTATTCAAGAGGAATTTCTAAGGCAGGTAAGAATTCTAGAGAAGTTTCTTCTTTCTTTTCTAAATTTGCTACAAGAACAAGAGACATAAGAGCTGAAATCAATGTTTTATTTGAAAAATTTAAAGTTGATTTTATTATCTCTCTAAATTCACAATTGAATGTTTTGCAGGTTCAGAGAAATCAAGAATTTGATGAAGTGTTTTGCCCTCATTACCAAAAGGAGCATCCCATAGATACTCACTCTTACTTATCTAATTTGGAAGTAGCATATCAAAGAGATGGGGAAGCTGCAACAAGGTCAAAACCATGGAAATCATGGCCTACAGGTATGGTTCAAAACACTTCCTCTCCATTCTCTTACTTGCATAATTCGTTATGGAATACTCACATGTTAGGGCAGCCATGCCAATCTCAATATAACCACCACCAATATTGTTTACAAGCTTGGAATGGTTCACCTTATGATTGCATGACTACTCTTCCTCATCTTGTAGCACAAACACATATTCCAGCTCTTCCACAACACCTTGTTTGCCTATCAAAATCATCCAATCAACCCAATCAACTACATCATCAAAAGGCTCCATTCCCTATACAATTTCCTGCTCAACTCATTCCACACCCTCACCATAATAAACCAGTACAACATTCTTACAGTGTTGAAATGAAAAATTCACCCACCCTTCCCACCCATTTTACCTCACATGTACCATTGGAAAAAACTTACACTGAGACTCAGAATGTATCAAATCCAAAAATTGTAGAAGTTATAAAAAAAAATGAGGTTTCTTCTAGTTTGCACCAACAAACCATTTTAAAAGCTCAAGAACTTCATGATATGATGGCTATGGGAAATCAAGGAAGTAAAGAATATATTGAATATTGGTTTCACTCCATCATTTGTTTGCAACATCACTCCATACTTCAACAATTTTTGGCACCATCTTTTCAAGGGAAGTTGGCTTCTCATACCCTAATTTTTATTAACATACATTTTTCAAATTTGGGTATGTACATAATTTAAGCCTTATTTCAGAAATGGCTCCACTGGAAATAATCTTATACGTAATCATATTCATTTTCCAATTCAGAGTATGATAGTGGGGAAAGAAATAAAAGAGGAAATAAAACAAACACATTTTTTATTTTTATTTTTGTAAAAATAGTTGTTTCTTTGTTGCAACACGTTGTGAAATCAACATTGATGATAAATATTCTAAATTATTTGTGTATGTAGATGAATTATATTGAAAATAACCATTCTACAAACACTTATATTCATTTTTATCATCAATATGGAAAAATTTCTCGAATATCATTTTTTTGGCTTGCGGGCTTGATGAAATTCCTGAAAACAAAGTTGGGACAGTCATATTTTGGGGGACCAAAATTGAATATTTTTAAAAAATATTTGTATCCTAAGTAGCCCTTGATGTCTACTTTCTAACCCAATTTGAATCACTCTATTTTGATTTGAAACGAAAATGTTAGAACCAAAACATTGACATGGTGTCTAGTAGGCAGCTCAACAACAGAGTTGGGACAATCAGTTTTTGGAGGCATAAATGACTATATTTTTAAAACATGTTTCTATAGTAGATTTATATATGAATATATTTTAAAACTCAATTTGAATCACTCAATTTCGATATCGTATGAGGAATTTATGACCAAAACACTGATTGCCTATCATAAATCAGCACTCTTGAAACTCTGTTTTCTTGGCTGTTCCTTAACGTATTTGACCCATAAATTCTTCTTGTATTCAAAACATGTTTCTATTGGAGATCAATAAATGAATATAATTTAATATCCAATTTGAATCACTTCAATCCACCATCAAATGAATAATTTATGCTTGAAATATCAACTGTTGGTCTAAGCTGGAAAATCGAAAATAACTCTTTTATGCAGGTTGTTCTCAGAAGATTTAACATACCATTACATGGAATTTTTAAACTCTGTTTCTCTTGGAGATAAAAATTTGAATTAGCTCTCATTTGGCTTTGGAATCACTCGAATCAGATGAAAAACAAAGAAGTTATGATTGAAACATTGCTGGTTAGCATGATTGGCCACTGCTCTCCCGCAGGTAATAAATTAATTTTACTTTGTCCATGGATTTGTTATACAGAGTAATGAATTGTTAATTTTTTTCATAATAATTGGATTAAGGGAGCCTGTACACCTCTCTTTCTTCACGATTTAATGTTTTATTGCAGGTAGAGACTCGTTTTTTTGCAGGTCTTACGAGAACAAAGAAGGTCAATTTATGGACGGGTGATTCTTGAAAGAAATTTTAGTAAAACAAGGGCATTTCATCCAGTTCATTACCTAACAGATTTATAACAAGAAGAAATGAAGAATTGGTTCCCATTTCAAGATTCATGTTACTGCTGCGAAAACATTTTTTAAAGAGATCATTTTTTTTCCCATTAATAGATTGATATTCCTTTAGGAAATGACATCATAGTTGTTGTAACTTAATAAAGTGTTGTTTCTTTTCTGATTTATTTTATGTTGTTGTGTTTTAGGTGTTTATCCCTTCAAATTGAAATTTGTGCTCCAGTGGTAGTTGAACGATAAGTACCCCACCATGCAAGTTTCAATCACGGAAGACAATTCTTCGGTAGCCCCAATTCTGTAAAAAATAAAATAAAATAAAAAAATAAAAAAATAAATAAAAAAATAAATAAAAAAATAAATAAATAAATAAATAAATAAATACTTTTTCTTGAACCCTGTACATAAATTTTGTTTTCTTTTACTTTGCTTGTTTTTTTATAGAATTTTATTTCTTGAACCATTCTTACTTTGCTTGTGAATTTTTGTTGTTCCTTCTTTCGAAAGGAACAACAGTTTTGCTGTGGAAGTTTTTGCTGTTCCTTTCCAAAGGAACAGTGCCGTTCCTTTCCAAAGGAACAGTGCCATTCCTTTCGAAAGGAACAACAGTATTGTTGTGAGCGTTTTTGCTGTTCATTTCCAAAGGAACATCCTTTCGAAAGGAACAACAACATTTTCGCAGATTGTTTTACTGTTCCTTTCCAAAGGAACGACACTTTTTGAGTTCATTTTTCTTGTCTGTGAACAACTTTTTGAGGAATTTTTTTGAATTTTTCATAACTTTTTGAAAGACAAACATACAATTTATGGAAGGATAGAGAATCATACAAATTAGAGCTTACTGTAATCAGCAAATCAAAAGAAATCGTCATTTTTAAGAAAGTTTTTTAGTAATGATAAGAAAAAGGAAAAAGAGACATAATCAATAACATGATCTTGTTGTCTTACTACCACTAAATTCATATGATTGATTATATTTATCATGTTGGTTCTTCCCATATTTTATAATTTTCTTTGATTTTTACTTATGGAGTAGGAACAAGGGCATATTCTTTTCTATTGAGCTGTTCAGACTTCTTCCACCATCCCTACTCTTAAGGAGTGCTGAGCCATCCTTTATGAATAAATAGGAAAGTGCTATATGAAAAGAAAAATATTTACATATTTCATTAATAATTTTATAATTTGGTAGATGGAGGATAGGGGGTCTCATCAAGAGCCGGCCTACCATGTTCATAAGGAAGCAAGTGAAGTGGCATTCCCATCATGGCCACCAAACCAGGGATATGGTCCAATGGACAATTGAAAAAATTAAGAAGTCCTTGGAACAGGAGGTCTCATCACGAGCCGGCCTGCCCACTTTTCACTTCTTCCCAGTGAATGGCATTGTGATTTATCTGGTCACCAAGCCAGCACAATGGCCTCCGTTATAACAATTAACAAGCACTTCCTCAGCATAAACAAAGGACAATGGTTCCAAGGGTGAGAGAGCAACTTTGTCAAGGTTATGGACACCTGTGGGCAACAGAGCTCTGCTGATGGTATTGGAGTCACATTTATACATATCAATAGTAATATTAAACCCTTTTTCCTATATCTCTATTTAAATATCAGATGAAAGTATGAATCCTTAACCTTTGATTTTGAACCTATTATACATAAAAATCATCATAAATAGATCACATTAGTTTAAGTGGGTAATAAACGCATTTGTACTTATGATTATCTTAAGCTGTCCCTTCTCCTTATCCTTGAATCATTACAAAACGCTTCTATATTTGTTTACGATTTATCACATGCATGAATTTCAGTAAATGCTATAATTTCATTGATTGTATCATAAGTATGTATGCCTTTCCATGCTGTACAATTGCTGTGCAATACGCTACTTTTCTATTTTGCTGATTTGCCACAATATTGATACTGCATTTTTACAAAAAAAATTTCTGCTTGAAATTTTTTGCATGCATCTTATCTGTTGCCATTCCAAACTGAAACCGTGGATTCAAGAAAATTGCATACAGAATTGTGATTTGTTTACAGGAGAACAAAGAGTATGGGGGAAAATTCTATTCGCAGCACGACCACACTATTGCAATTAACAACGAAGGCTCGTGAACGCGCACAATTCTTCAGACATGATATGCTTGCATGGCTTCCACCTTTTGCATCACTTTCAGTATCCGCTCAGCCTACATCAACTTCAACAAAGGCCAGTCCCACTTGTCATTCCACATTTTTTGAAGGCAACACTAGAGGTAAAATAACATAATTTTCTGATTTATTTTGAATTTAGGAGAATTTCATGAAAATCCATTGAGCATTATTTATCATTATTCATTCCACAACTTTACCACTTCCCCTTTTTTTTAGACACGTCTCATCTTTCAGTTTGGGGGAGTGTTGATTTCTTTCATTTCTTTCTTGTGACTATGTCAGTAATATTCTTTATCATCCATGGATATTCTTATTCATCCTCAACACCTTCCTTATTCCATGTTGTTTTACACCAAGCATCGATTTCAACAGATTGTAGCAACCACCTCTCTTTGTTTTCTAGCATTGCATGAGGACATGCTAATTCTTCAGTTTGGGGGGAGGGGGGGGGAATTACTACACATGATATATGTTTTCTACTCTCTTTCTCGTTTAAGGCATAAAATTTCATTTTTGTACAGTGTAGAAATTAATTTTCATATATCTTTAAAACTATGAACTGAATTCTTGTGCTTTCTGGATAACAAAGAGGTATCATTAAAATACACAAATCCAGATAATTTCACGCTAAATTAGTTCATAAAACTTCAAAAATTATGCACTATCACCTACAACCATTTTGTTTATATCTCATGATCCGTGCATCAAAACGATCTAATTTTTGAGAAAATGGTTAATGAAGTTTGTTGTTACTTATGTCACATTTTTCTGCAACTTCATATACATATAGTTGAATGTCAACTATAAAAATTGTTATGCCTTCATCAAGATTGCTAAAATTGAATATCCATTATTTGAGGAAAAAATCATTTATTCCATCCATTTCATGAGTTTGGGTGAAAATTTTTCTTTGCTTGGTTAACGCATGAGTTTTGTCTTTGGGTTGCATGAGAACATGCAATATATTTAGTTCTGGGTTGCATGAGGACA
Source organism: Pinus albicaulis (assembly GCA_034641835.2). Taxonomy (NCBI): domain Eukaryota; kingdom Viridiplantae; phylum Streptophyta; class Pinopsida; order Pinales; family Pinaceae; genus Pinus; species Pinus albicaulis. Next base: position 1,733,575,165 of record CM076578.1, on the reverse strand, counting down.
TGCAATATATTCAGTTTTGGGGTATGTTGGGCCGTGAATACGACCACTTTTTAACACTTATTTCATCAATTTTTACTCTTCTTTATCATATCATTTATTATAATTTATCATATAAATCCATTTTATAATGATTTATGCTATTATGGATGAATATTATTTCTTCTCCTTTATTTTTAATAAATTGATTATTATTATGCATAATTTTATCAATGATGGTTTATTAATATATTTTGTAATATCGCTTACCATTTTGGCCTCCAAGATATTTTCCAGATTGAAGATTTGATCTCCAAATCATCATCAAATATTCCAACTCAGAAATTCGCTGGAATAAGAAGTGACAATTTTGTGGTTAATATTTTGGGCAAATGAAGAAGAATTTGGAAAATCCGGAACATGGGTTTTGTCTAGAACGGGACCAATTAATTTTATTGAAGAACGGTTTGCCCAAATTCGGCTTGTATTGAGATAAACGCAGGGTTCTTTGAGCACACTTTTCTCAGATTTGTTGTTGCGGCCGTCCTCCAAATCTCAGCTGCAAAGCCAAATTCGCCTTGCTCTTGTTGAAAATGTATTTTCTGGATGATAAAGTTGTTGGGAACAATCCAATATTGTTATGGGAGATCATATTTTCTATTTAATTTCTCTTCCTTTTGATTATAAAAGGAGAGCATGTATTATGTATTGGGAGACAATAGAACGATGGATGATTATTGAATTCCCTTTGTAACACAGTAATTCCTTGACTCTTGTGAGCAAAGAGCAACTGATGTAAAAGATATTCATGTTTGATTAATACAAAGAGGCGTTCTCATTCCATTTCTCAAGCTCTGCAGTAGCCCAGCAACGCTTTCACCGGCGGTTGAGGGCCCGGCCCTGGTGGAGCGATCTGCTATTTGTATTTCTATTCTTTTATTTATGTTGTGTGATAATTGCATTTAGATTTATTACGATTACAGAGTTATTTGATTGCTGTTGGATTGAATTCGGATTTGATGTATACGTTAATGAATTGCACTGCTATTCTATCTTAGCAATGATCGTATTTACTATCTCATTCATCTTGCTATATTTTATAAAGCGTTGCTGTTCCATTGATTTATGATTCATTCCAATGAACTGTTTCATAGTCTTGGCTGTCAACAGGATTGGAGTATTGAGATTAGTTGCCTAATTGCGTTAGAATTAGAATTGTTGTTCATATTGTTGTTCCTTTCCAGATTATGTTCCTTTCAGTTATTTTCATCAGCACGAAGATTGAGTTTGCTTTCATTTCGATTGCTTTAAGATCACCAACTGTAGAGGACACTGGTTATTGCTTCCAAGTTCCCAGATTGGTTATCTTGCATCGATTTCTAAGGGAATGAGTTATTTCTACTGTATCCCTGATCGATGTTTTTCATATTGGTTTAATTAAGGTTTCAAAGCATTTCCATTTATGTTGTTGTAGTTAGATTTCTTTTTCAAGCATCCATTTACTCTTGTATTTCGAACACTGTACTACATATTGCAAGACATTACTCTTAGATTGAATTGCTGCCTCAGATTGAGTACACTCTTGAAATAAAAAGTCGCTCCCGGATTGATAATTAATGTGAGATAAATAGGTGTTAAAAAGATACCTTTTCTGCCTCAACACTAGACAACACAATATTTCTCAGCAGTTGTGCATGCAGCAACTGCATATTCAGTGGAGGAGCTAGATCTCAAGTTTTGAGCTTGGGAATCGGGAGAAGAGACCAACCCTTACATCAGTGAGCTAAGTGGGTGATATTTTAGCTTATAGTTCATTCTTTTATCCCCATATCATCAATTGTCCCCAGGGAGTGCATAACTCAGCCAACAGGGGTGTAGTGTGCAACCCAAAAAGGGTCGAAATTCCAAACTCAAAATCTGGGAAAACCATTTCTTTGTTTTCTGGGTTTTTCAAGTAGAATCCGTGGTTAAAATATTGGATATTTCTGAGCTGTCCAACAACCTCTCGCACATATATCTTCTTCCTAGCAGCAGCAATTTCCAATAGTATCAACAATTTTTACTTTCTAGTGCTACTTTTCAGTAGAGTTGTTTCAACCATCTTTAGATGGTTTGAGTGCATACAGTTTTGGAGCACTGTGTATATTCATTTTTTGTTGATACATAATGAAATGGCTCATATGTTTCTGCTCATATGTATGATTTTCTAATGTATTCCGACATTTTTCCAGTTTTATATGTTTTATTCTTATTTGGAATTGTGCATATGTTCTATATTCCCGTTTTCCTCATTTTGGGATATTACATTTTTTTTTTGAAAATATAACCATTTGACCCTAAGACCTTATCAATCACATGGAAATAGTACATCACTGGTGACTCATAAACACTAACATTGGCTCCAGCTAGGGATGGAAGCTCCTTTAGGAGGTGTCAAGAACATCGTAGATGAGGTAGCCTCATCCATTAGGCAATGGAGTCAAAATAAAACACTTGACACTCAAATGAATGACTAACTGAACTGAGAAAAATAAAAAATGACTTCAATTGAATCAAAAATTGATTTGACCTTTGAACTTTAAACATAAAACATCAGCTGATCAGAGAAAACTTATGGCCTTCTCCTTGGGCGTCAAACTTCTGTGACAATTTCCTTTATTCTTTGACATCAAATAAAATGATATTTACAATGAACGTGAAATATTTTATTCAAGATCAGGTAAGATAGTGTTTGAGGAGCCTACCATTCACCAGTCCTCCTGGAAGTGCTTGCCCATCAATATCTTCCTATAAGTAAGCATTATTCCTTCTGAATGCTAAAATATTGTAGGGTCCTTTCCATAAGTTCTCAAACTTACCATATTTTCTTTTTGTCCTCGTTTCAGGCATCCCACCGGAGAACAACATCTCCAAAGTTAAAATCATCAGCTTTAGTTTTCTTGTTAGAAATTTTCTCGACCTTCTCCTAGATCTTTGAGGTATTATTGAAAATTCTTCCTTCAACTGCTGCAAATGTATCATTTAATTAATTCCTCAATGAATGTCATTTGACTCACTTTCAATATCTTGTAGTATTTTCATCACTGACACTACTGGAGAAGTTGTAAACATTGTATCTGCACCATAGAACAGCTGAAAAGGTGACATGCCAATAGATTTATTTGTGCTAACTCTGTCTACCCATAGAGAATTAATTAACTTTTTGTGCCATTTCCTTTTTTTCACTTACAACAATTTTTTGATTATGTTCACCAATGAATTGTTTGATGATTTGGTGAATCCATTGCCTTGAGGGTAATATGTTTGTGAGTGCCTGAGCCTTATGTGATATTTATCACAAAAGTATATCATCTTTTTGGATTTGAATGTTGATTCTTTGTCAGTAATGATTTTCTATGGGCAGCCAAAACAAGACAGAATATTACTCTCCAAAAACTGAATATTTACTATGTCTGTAGCTTATCTTGTGGGGATGGCCTCAATCCACTCTATGAAATAGTCAGTGGCAGTGAGTATCCACTTACGCTGAGTTGGTGATGGAGGATGAAACTCACCGATGAAGTGAAGCCCCCATTGCTCGAAGGGTGCTTGGATTGCAATTGGTTTTAAGGGTAGCGGTAAAATTTTTCTCTTTCCTTGGAAAACTTGGAATTCGTGACAACTCATGACTATTTTATATACATCTAAAAAAAAACTCGGCCAATAGAAGCCAACTCTAAATTTCTTATTAGTTGTAGTTTTACAGAAATATGACCACCACAATCACCTTTATGGAAATCATTCATCACCTTATCAACTTCACTTTGTACCAAACAATTTAATAAAAACCCTCCCGGATCTTTCCAATATAAATAATTGTTCAGAATACAATACTTAAGAGCCTTTAATTTCAGAGATATTCCTTTACTCTTGGGAAAACTTGATGGAGGATTCAAATGTTGCAGCACATGAATTATATCTGAATACCATGGTGATGAAGTGAAAATTTGAGATACCTGAGGTAATGAATCAACCTCCTGCTCCTGAGAAAGTGTAACAATAAAGTTGACGTCTAAGCATGTAAGTTAGAGTCTGCCATGAGCTTAGATAAGCTTTGAACTTTGATTAGTTTTGTAGGTCTGATTTCTAAACCATATTCGAGCATAACACCTATCCACTTACCACGCTTGCCTTCAGGATGATTTTGTGTTAAGACATCTTTGACAACAACATTAGGAACATAGGCAAGAACATGAGAATGAAGGATTGTTAGATCCCTATATTACTAGTGTAGTCCCTTATTGTTGTTAGTGTAGCCCCATTATTGTTATTTTTGTACCCCTATATCCCCCATATTGCTATTATTGTGCCCCATAAAAAGCCACTATTATTATTGTTGTGCCCTTACATTATTATTTCTAGGTCGGCTAGGATTATATTGTGACCCCATGGAGTCCTATATATAGAAAGGAGGTTTTTTCATTCGTATCATCCACTATTTGTTCATTGATGTAATTTAAAGGAGGTTTCCCCCTCGAAGTGGCTGATTTCTATGGCATTTATCTCTCTTTTCTTCTATTTTGGGAGCTGGTTCCATAACATTTGGTATCAAAGCTTTGGATTCTAGGGTTTTGCTGCTTCAAACAGGTCATCGTGGCATTTTTGCTATAAATTTTTTTCTACGATGGTTCAGACGCTAAAGAAAAAACCATTTGCAAAGAAATATTGAGAAAGTTCGTGTCAAAATTTGAGATCTGGGTTTGCAATATATTTGGATATATGATCTTTGGAAATTAGGGTTTTTGCAGGCTCCCGAATTTCATTTCAAAGAGGTGACATTGGGAAAATATTCATAACTCTCTCTCTGAGCATCAGATTGGAACTCTGTAAAAAGTGGTCGAAATTACACAGACTGCAGTTTTCTGTGTATCAATTTCAGTGTCGAAGGATGAAACAATGACACGTGGCACACTGTACAAGTTTTCTCTACTGAACTAGTCCATAATTAGGTCATTGTGGGAGATTGGGCATAGCTTTGTCTTGAAGAATCCAAATCAGGTTAGACCTATGGCATTGGAAAGAATACTTAGAGTTCTATTACATGACCACAAATTAAATATTGGGGATCCGAAATTCAAGATATACATTAGTTTCAATATCGAGATCCTCAAAATCAAGAAAAATGTGTGTATTTTTTTTTCAAATTGCATAAGTCTTGTTTGAAAAATCAATTTGAAGTGATTCCAACAGAATATTGAAACATAGATATCAGTATTGAGTTCTAAATTCCCCCTAAAAAAATTCAACACCCATTAATGAAGAGGAAGAAGTGCAACATGATATATCAAAATTATAGGAGCAAGTGCAACAACTTTCACTCTCACAAAGAGAAACAAAAAATGAAATGGAGGTTTTGAAGAAAGGCGTGGAAGCTAAGATGGATCGTTTGAAGAAAATCATGGAAGATAAGATGGATGTTTTGAATAATGGCATGGAAGACATGGAAGAATAAATGGAAGAAAAAATGGAAGACATGAAGAATGATCTAAAAGCATACATGGAATATTTGACAAAGTTGATACAAGAAATGATTCCTAATGGGAAAAGATAGTAGAGGAAACTCATGATGAGAACAAAATAAATGTTAATTGTGATTTCATAAACTCTAATGTTGAATTGAAGCCCCACCATATTCCAAATATCTATATGAGGAAGTTTGATGGCAAGGATCTCGTAACATGGATACTACAGATGGAGCAATATTTTGATCTCAATAATGTGCAAAACACACAAAAGGTACACATTGAAAATTTATATTTAGAACAAGATACCTTTGTATGGTATCGATGGATTTTCTCTCGTAAAATTTTTTTCACTTGGTCAATTTTTACAGAGGAAATGATAACACATTATGAGGATACAAAGAGAAACACCTTCTTTAGCCAATTGATAAATCTCAAACAAAAGGGTTCAGTGGTGGAGCACATTCAGGACTTCCAAAAATTGAATATAAGGGTAGCTAATATTCCAGAGCAACACAAGATTGATCTCTTCATAGGGACTTTAAAGGATAACATCCAACATGAGGTTCGCCTTTGGGAACCTGATTCATTGGAGAAGGTATTCAGGTTGGCAAGAAAAATTGAATGTAAAATTATGGCGACAAGGAAGCCTACCACTCACATACATAAAGATGGAAGTGTTGCTACTCCTAGAATTCCACAACCTACAAGGTTGACATCACAACAATTGGAAGAAAAAATAGCAAAAGGGATTTGCTACAGTTGTGATAGAAAACACACTAAAGGTCATAAGTGTGATGAAAATAATTTTTTTAAATAGATTGTGAAGAGGAGGAAGAAAATTAACAAGAAACTTCAAAAGAAGAGGATATACACTAGGAACCAACCCTAGAGAAAGAATAAATGAGTCCGACCATATCCTGTAACACATTGGTAGGAATTACCACTTCTTAAACTCTCAATATAAAAGGAAATATCAAGAAGAAAAAGGTAATAGTGTTGATTGATTCAGGCAGTACTCACAAATTTATTCGTTGTAAGGTAGCCAAGGAATTGAATTTCTTCTTATACCCAGCACCAGAGTGTCAAGTGATGGTTGCAAATGGAGGAACTATAAATTTATATGGAAAATTCCATAATATCTAGCTAATCATGGGGGAATATGTATTGAATAGTACAATTTTTTACATTCCAATGGGAGGCGTTGATGTTGTACTAGGAGTACAATGGTTACAATCTTTGTGGACGATAGCTTTTAATTTTCAAGAAATTTTCTTGATTTTATTTTTATTTTTATTTTTATTTATTTATTTATTTTTATTTTTTTCGGAAGGAAAGGAATTTGAATTACGGGGTATCGCATGGAAGCCAAGAAATATAATAAGCTCTAATTTCATGACAAAGCTTCTGAAGAAAGAACAATGAGGCGTAATTGCACAATTATGCTCACTAGAAGTTCCAACACCAAAATCATCTATTTCTCCATATCTCCAAAAAGTATTGGACAATCATTCCAAGGTGTTTGAAACTCCCAAAGGACTCCCACCTATTCGTGATCATGATCATGCTATTCATTTGATTCCAGAAAGTGTTCCTCCAAACATTAGGCCTTACAAATATCCTTAAGTCCAAAAGAGAGAAATTGAATGTATGATTACATAAATGTTAGAGGCTGGTATAATTCAACCTAGTCAAAGTTCTTTCTCTGCTCCAATAGTATTGGTGAACAAGAAGGATGGATCATGGCACATGTGTCCAGATTATAGGGAGCTCAATAAGCTCACTATTATAGATAAATTTCCCATTCCCGTGATTGATGAATTACATGGAGAAATTTATTTTAACAACTTGGATCTTCATTTAGGATATCATCAAATTAGAATGATGATTGAAGATATTCTGAAAACAACATTTCAAAATCATGAGGGTCATTATGAATTTTTGGTCATGCCTTTTGGCCTTACCAATGCAACTTCTACATTTCAAGGGATGATGAATTCTATTTTCAAACCCTTCCTTAGAAAAATTTTGTTAGTATTTTTTAATGATATATTACTAATCTACAACAGGTCTTGGAAGGATCATGTTCAACATGTTGACAGGGTGCTCAAACTATTGGAGGAGAAACAATTATAACGATTATAAGCAAAAACCTCCAAATGTTTATTTGGAGTACAATACGTGGAATATCTGGGTCATAATTTATCTCATGAGAGTGTTAAGGTAGACCCTAACAAAATTAAAGCCAATAGGGAATGGAAAGTCCCCACAACCATAAAGAAGTTGTGAGGATTTCTTAGCTTAACAGGGTATTATCGCAAGTTTTTTAATAGTTATGGGAGAATAGCAGCACCTCTAACAACATTATTGAAGAAAGATGCATTTTCATGGACTCCTGAAGCAACTAAGGCCTTTGAACCTCTTAAAGAGGAAATGTGCCTAGCACCAGTCTTAGCTACTCCAGACTTCAAAAAAAACTTTATTGTGGAATGTAATGCCTCAGGAAATGGAAATGGTGATGTTTTAATGCAAGAAGGAAGACCCATTTCTTTTGAAAATCATCCAATCAAAGGAAATTATTTACATAAAGCTATTTATGAGAAGAAAATGTTGGCAATACTACATGCACTTAATAAATTGAGACCTTACCTAATGGGAAGACACTTCAAGGTAAAAATTGATCATGATAGTCTTAAATACTTTTTGGAACAAAGACTATCTTCAGAAGAGTAGAAAAAATGGGTCACAAAGATGTTGGGTTATGACTTTGAAATCATCTACAAAAAAGGAAAGCTAAATGTTTTGCAGATGCACTCTCAGGAAAGGATGAAGAGGTGGAAGCATTTCTTTGTGCCATTTATATTATCCAACCAGATTGGATAACTGAAGTAAGGGATGAATGGAAGAATGACGAAGAAGTGTGGACACTCATTCAAAATTTGTAGCAAGATCCTAGTACATATGATACATTTAGTTGGAAAAATGATTCCTTATGGTACAAAGATCGCTTATATCTTTGTAAGAACTTCCAACTAAAACAAAATATTTTTTTGGAATTGCACACCTCTTCCTTAGGAGGACACTCAACATTTTTAAAATATTACCACAGGGCGAAGAAATAGTTTTTTTGGGATGGAATTAAATCGGATATTCAAAAGTTTGTGGCAGAATGTTTGGTTTGCCAACAAAATAAAGTTGAGACAATTAAGACCTAGGGATAAACTCAGAAATATTTCAAATATTTAACTAGTGCCAATGCTTGTTTCTCAATGATATTATATTTCAAAGCCCCATCTCTTATTTTTCTACTAAAGAAGGCAATTGGATGCTCTATTTTCTGATATTTCTTCTTCATGAGGAAAACAGATAATGTATGTTCAAAGGCAAAGGAAAAGATGATAAAATCAAGTGTATAATCTGGGATGATAAGGATAGGATCATGAGACAATGCAAACTTCACTTGATTAAATGTTTTTCTTGCTTCATCAAACCATTTCAACTCGCTTCTTTTCTTTAACATATTAGTGATTTCCCTAAGTGTTCAACAAGGTTAGGAATAAACCTTCTCAAGAAATTGATTTTACCATTAAATGATTGAATATCATTTTTACTCCTAGGATAATCCAGATTTTTAATTGCCTCAATCCTTGAAGGATATACTCGGATGCCATATTTGGATATGATATGACCAAGCAATTTCCCCTCCTCCATAGTGTTGTATCTCAAGAAACAATCCCTTGGTTGTGGTAAGGAATCAATGCTTAAGACATTTTATAAATGTATGTCACAATTATAATATCAAATGGCCTTTGCTTAACACCTTTGGAATCTAATTATTTAATATACTCAATAATATAATATAATGAAAGACTTCACAATGCCATAAATTTCTGATATCTGAATGAAATGAAAAGAAGAACTGTAAAGGAAAATTGAAGTGATATGCTGAGAAACATAATCTATCACTTTTAAGTTTCAGCAGAAATTCATGGAGAGAGAGGAAACTCGAAATAATATGCTGCAAACACAGAATCTATTACTTTAAAGTTTCATCAGGATTTTGTGAATAAAGAAGAGATGAGGCGAAGGAGCACAAATTAAGGTTGTTTAACTCTTACTCACAGATGTAATTAAGAGACCGGCTGCTACATTACTTCACTTCATTCAAAGATGAATTAACAGAAAGCGAAACTGGAAAGACATATCAACATCAACAACAGTAGGAAACTTGATTTCTTTCATTTATTTCTCAGAAAATTCAGTACCAAATTAGCAATCCTCCAGAGGTCCAAAAGTCGGAACCCCTTTTCTTTATTTCTATATACTTAAATACATCACAGTGGTTTGTAACTCCAGAACTTCTTGAAACTATTCGACTACCTAAACTGTTAATATTTCTTATGAAATGATACTTGAGAAAAAAAATAAAAACTGGAAATATTGTTCGTTTTGCTGAATCTGATGTTGTTGATGCGTACTGCCGAAGTGCTGAGGTGTCCTTTCTGGTTATGATGCAGTGGCTGCACAGCTCTGTAATGACGCCTCAATGCCCGAATTGACCCAGTTGTCAAGCTCCCAATAGGGCTGCTATACACTCTTCTACCTGACTCTGCCTATGCCCCTATGCTTAAAACGCTGTGAATCATATCACCTGCTACTTGACTCTTCCTCTTCTCCTTTGATATGTGTCGGGTCACTTACCCGAGTATTTTTGTCGCGCTCTCCCTAGTTCTTCATAAAATGGTGCATAACCACATAATCTCGGACTTGAAATCCTTTAGATTTCATCTCGGAATGACATCGCGTCTGTGCCAGCATCGCACTTCGCAGTTCACTGTCTTTAACTTTTCCTTAGCGTTTATCTTTTAAAACTTGTGATGTGCACTATGCGATCAGGTCTCACCTAGAATCACACGTCGCACTTCAGTGACTTTATCACTTACCTCCAGCGGTGATCCTTTAAAACTTGGCGATTCACAATTTGCAATCGGGCCCCACCGCATTGCACATCACACTTTGGCGATTATAACACTTACCCTTTGCCCTTAACTTTTAAAATTTTTGCTGTTTGGTATGCAAGCTAGGGCCACGTCATCTGCCACATCATCTTGCCACGTCGCACTTCGCATTTCGCTGACTTTAACTTTTCCTTAACACGTATCTTTTAGAACTTGCGATGTGCGCTATGCGATCAGGTCCCACCTCGCATCGCACGTCGCACTTCGCATTTCGCTAACTTTAACTTTTCCTTAACACTTATCTTTTAAAACCTGCGATGTGCGCTATGTGATCGAGTACCACCTCGCATCGCACATCGCACTTCGACGACTTTATCACTTATCTCTCGTGCCTATCCTTTGAAACTTGAGATTTGCGGTTTGTGATTTAATATCCACCGTCTATCTTTTTGCTCCAGTTTTTTGCTTTGATCCCGACCATCCATTTTTCCCTTTGCGCCTCCTCCAAAACTCTTAAGTGTTTAAGGGAAATGTGCCCTTTCTTTTCCTTTGGGAAATTAGTTTGTTTTCTCCATGGTTTAACCATCCTGAGCTTATCCGGTGTTCTACCACACTTGTCCCTCCTTAGCTTGCGAATGAGCCCAACTCGACCCTGTTCAACGTGCAATGTTCTGAATGTGCACATCGGTCCAGCTCTTGAACTGTTCTGCACGTGAATGAGCCTGACTTGACCCACCTTCACATCTCATCACGTAATGTTAATGTACCAATATATAAATCAAATTTCTTCTATGACACACAAAATTTTACATTTTCTATCATATATGATTTTTTGGTGTTTTGAAAAATATTTCAAATGTAAATGCAGATGAGCCACAACACATAGCAAACAAAATTTTCTTTGGATTCAACGATATGCTAAATTTTACGCATCTTTGGAAGACTGTCTTTAAGTTCTGCAAGTGTTCTTCATCTGTCTTGAAAAAAATTGTTATGTCATCAAGATAAATGACCAAAAACACATCCTTCTCATTGGAAAATCCGATATCCATTGCTCGCTGAAATGTTGCTCCTGCATTCTTCAATCCAAAGGGAATTTTATCATACACCCCAAGGTGTCATGAAGGTTGTATTTTCTTTATCATCTGGATGAACCAAGGTCTGATTGTACCCAAAATATCCATCTAACAATGAAATTCTAAAAGAACCAACCACCCTTTGTAGGATATTATCCATCTTTGGAAGTGGATAGTTGTCCTTCAATGACATTTTATTCAAATTGCGGAAATAAATACACAAGCGAATCTCACCTGTCTTCTTTCTTACCGGTACTAAATTTGACATCCAATTTGAAAAATGGAGAGGGTCAATAATACCAACAGTATACAATATTTTCAATTCCTTTTCAATGGAGGGTAGCAATTTTGGATTCATCCTTCTAAGCTTCCGATGGAAAGGCTTCTGATAAGGTTTTATGGGAATGATATGTTGAATTATGATATTTTCATACACCTTTAAATCACTATATTCCCATGCAAAAACATTATAAAATTCAGTCATGAGTGCTGGATATTTACAATTCATTTATGGATTCAAAGACTTTGATATCTTAACCATTTTTGGCTTTTCATGAGTGCTAAGATTAAGATCTTCTACTCCTACCTCAGTTGGCAACATTGTTGGTTTCTGTGCAACATCATCTTGATCAAAAAGCTCCTCCAAGTGTATTAGACCTCTTGGAATTGAGTTATCTTTTAGTTGTAGTACCTTCAATTCTGCTACATGCACTTCTTCATGTTCATAAAACTGAAAATCAATTTGTGAACTAACAAACTCTTCCTCCATGTGCAAGAAATTCTCAATTTGTTTGTCATTCTAGAAGAGTTTCCAATACTGAACATTGTCCAGAACAATAGGGTGATGTTGGACATTGATCTCATACTTCTTGTTAGGATAAACCTGAATCTTGAACATACTAGCTGAAGTGGCAAGGGCATAAACAATGATATTATTGTTCCTTGGAATAAATGATAGAGTATATTTAGTGAAAGTCTTAAGAATGTCTGATTCCGCATTATGGTATGCTCACATTCTAGGATGCTTGGCCTAGTATTCCTCTTTGACTTGCTATATTACCAAATCAGAGTCTCCATATACATAAACCTTCTTAGCACCTAGTTTCTTAAGAATTTTAAGACCAACTATCAAAGCTTTATATTCTGCTTCACTGTTAGAACAATCAAATGCCAATTTATAAGAATGCATTCGGACATTAGGAGGAAGATGAGATGACTGATTCATGGGATCACTAAACCAAATTTCAATTCCAACCCCTTCCTTACCTAAGGCTCCATCAAAGTCCATAGTCCATAGGCCATTTTCTTCATTGGGAAGCTCAATTTTGGATGACTGATTTTGATTTTCTATTTGAGAATGATCTGCTATCCCAATAGGCTTTGTCTCCTTTACTGTTTTAGCTATATTTTTTACTGATATGCTTGGATGGAAGCTGCTTGGTTCCAATATTCACTTTTCTACACTTGAAATTTCTTGAACACAATCTGAAATCTCAGAAAATTCTTCTCTTTCTTCCATCAAATCCTCTAACAATGTTGAACAATCATCATTGTACAAAAAAATGACTCTAAATATGTATGAACAATATGAATTGGGTTATTATGTGGTTTTTATTTTCTACTAATCATGTACTTCATCTTGTTTTCCCTGTAAAATCTAACTGCAAAGCGCCATTAAGTTTGGCTCCCCATGATCGGGAGAGAATCATTCCATATCTGGGAGGAATGTCAGCTACAACAACGTCCATTAGAAAATTATTAGATGGAATTTGATATAAGGACACCACTAAATCTTTGATGAGACCAAGACACTTAAACCTTCTTGAGTCAAAAGAGTAAAGGTCATGGTATGGATTGATAATATCCAATCCTAGTTTATCCATGATGGCTTTAGGAATGAGATTATGTGAGGCCCCAGAGGCTAGCATAACATTATGGAGAATGAAGTTGTGAATTTTGAGACTGAGGTAAAAAGGTGGAACTTCACTATCTTCTAAGTTAACATCTACAACATGGCCAAACAAAAGCTCACGGTGGTCATCAATAACATTCAGCATATCAGACATTTGGTCAACTTTGAGCATTTTGGCTACTTGAAACTTGTATTGGTCATTCTTGATTAATTCAGTCAATGGAATTGAGACTTTAAGCTTTGAAATTTCATTTTCAAGACTGAATAAAAAAGAATGTTTTTCTACCTCTTTAAATGGTAAGTCCTTGTTTTTGTGTTGTTCTTTGATTGGGATATCCTGTTTTTATCCTCCATCTTGAATTTCTTTGTCTTTTTTCGGGCTACTAGTGGAAGCTTCATTATTCTTTCCCTGATTTATAACAACAAGTCTTTTTTATTTAGTTTGATTTGAAGTTATTGGCACATTCCTATTTCTCAGACCATATTGCCTTTGCACTTGGCTAAGGGAATTTTGGTAACCTCTTTGATAATCCTCTGTTTTTACTTCCAGCATATCATCATTAGAAAGAACATATTGCTGACCATAAGGTACATAAGGTTCTTCAGAAAATTCATCCTCGGTCAAGAAAATAGGTTGTTGGTTTTCCTCAAAAAGATGATTTTCTTCTGAGATTTCTTCTTCTTCATCAGGGCCCTCTGTATAATTTTTTTGAAAAGGAGCATAGACCTACTGCTAACCATGTTGATCTTGACCCCTTTGCTCCCTTTGTTTGATCATGTATTGAGGTTGCTGTTGTTGAACTCTGAAATCGAGATTTCTGATTTGTTGTTCTACTTTTCAATTTGTGATGGTCATCTTGACCATCATATTCTGTATTGTCTTAATCAAAGTATCAAGTTTACCCTTAGATGAAGTAGATGTCTCCTCCTTTATAGTAACCCTCTTTTCTGATTTCATTTTTGACTTTTTGATAAGTAGATTTGCCTCAACACTTACTGCATTCCTTTGCATGTCTTCAAGGGTAGTAGGATTTCTCTCCCTCAATTGGAAGTCCATATCTGGATCAAAAGAATCTAGATAATGAAGAAGCACTAGGCCAGGAGGAGGCTTAATTTTTTCCAAGATATAATCATATATCCTATTAAATCTATTTGTGAAACCTTGCACAGATTCATTAGTATTTCTCTTTAAATCATTATACTTGGCCAAAATTTGAAGATGGTTCTTTTTCTCTTCCCACTTTTCTAGGAATAAATCTAATAACTGTTGTGAATTGGCTATAGAGGCATCTGTTAAGGAACGAAACCATTTATTAACTTCCCCTGAAAAACTATATGCTATTATGCACATTTTGGCATCATCATTATCAATCTCTTCAAGATCAATGAAATCAATCACTTAAACTATATGTTGTTGAGTAGTGACCTCTGTTGTCCCATAAAAAAAAGGAAATATTTGACCATAATTCTGAGGAAAATTAGTAATTTGTGGTGGTAAAATCAAATGAGCAAAATTTCCATGACTGTTGTAGAAGGTTGTATGGAAATCACAACAGGAGGTGTTGAATGAGGAAATGGTTGCAAAGGAAGTGTTGAATTGACAGTGGAGGATGATGGTGCAGCTGTATAAGGAGGTGTGATAGTAGGTATAGAAGCTAAAAAAGTCTCTTGCTGGTATTGGATATAGGCCTTTTCAGAGGTTATTTGGAACTGATCAACCAAGCTCTGAAGTTTGTAAAAAATATGACCAAAACTTACTATCACCCTCAAAAGATAAAGACTCAGAGAAAGGAAAATATGTTTCAAATTTAATGGGATCAAAAATTGCTGCTGAGAGGAAATATTCTGACTTATAATTGAATAAAGATTACTCAAATTTTAGGTCAAAAGATAAATCTTCAGGAGCAATAAACCTTACAGGAAAAGAGGTAGATCTTACAAGTGGAGGTTTATCTTTTTTAACTTCTTGAGAATGTGACCTTTGTTTTCTCAATAGCCTCTCAGGGTCATTAACTATTGGGGAAGGATTAGGATCAAGATTGGACCTTGTATACCTTTTGGGAGCCAATGTTCTTCTGATTCTGCACTTTGGCTCGAAATTACTAAATCAACCTTCTTTGAGTGTTGGCACCTGTCACCCACAAGTCTATGTTGGAAATACTGGGGGGGGGGGGTGAATCAATATTCCTTTCAATTAGAGCATTAGTTAATCTTGAATTATTATTAGTGTTTGTACAATGATAGCACCAAACAAGAGGAACACAAATGCACACAATTTTTAAGGTGGAAACCCACTTCGGGACAAAAACCACCTAATGCTTTTCTAATAATTCTTTAATATTCAACTCCAATTGAAAATAAAGCTCCAACTTCCTAGAATCTAGAAAAACATTCTTCTCCAGCTCCCATTGGATGGACGCTCCAACGCCTGAGATTCTTCAGTAGTCAATTGAACGGATGTCCCAACACCCAATGAGCTACAACTCACCCTAGCACCACCCTAGCACCCTATAGAAGAATAAAAGAAGAATGGACTCCCATATCAGGGAAAATGGTCCACTTTACAATGATATAGAATGATGCAGAAGAAGAAGATATACTAGACCATAACCCCAAATTTGACACAACCACCTAATGATGATCCTAGACCTCCCGACACTGCCTCTTCAACCCTTGGCAGATAGACACTAGTACAATTTGTTCAATAATGTATTTACAATGACTAAGTACAATGATACCTTTACAATGATTGTATGCATTGCTGCCCACTTGAAGAATTCATATGATGAACTTCTTGCTGCTTTTATGCACCTTGGTTGCTGCTCTTGTCATGCTACTCTTTGCTGCACCTTGCTTTGCTTTTCTTCCATAGAAAGTTTGGTCCTTTGCAACCCTTGACAACACATGATCTAGCTTTTTCTTGCCTTCTAGGAGCTCGATATTGAATCTAGTGTATCTCTGTTATTTAAGATCCTGAATATCTGATTTTTAGTCCTATAGTAGTCCTCTGAGTCATCTTTCCAATGCCTAGGTTTGACCCAATTTTGATTCTTTAAGAGAGAGTTATACCAAATCTCTCACAATGCCCTAATTATGGACTGTTTCAGCAGAACACACTTGTACGGCATGCCACATGTCACTGTTTCTTCATTAGGCTTTGAAATTGATGGAGAAAAAATTATAGACTGTGAACTATCTACCAATTTTTATGGAATTCCAATCTGATACTCAGAGAGAGATTTATGACGAATTTACCAAGGTCACTTCTTTGAGATGAATTTCAGGAGCCTGCAAAAACCCTGACTTCCACAGATCATATCTCCAAAAATGTTGTGCACCTTGATCTAAAATTTCTATAGCAACTTCCTAAGGATTTTAGCTTCATCTCATAAAAATTTCAGCTTCTGAACCTTCGTAGAAAAAAATTTAGAGTGAAAATGCCACGATGACCTGTTTCAGATGGCGAAATCCCTTACATAAGGAGGAAATGAGGATCACAATTTATATAAATGCTTAGGTTGAGAGGGGCTTCAACAAGTGAACGTGGGAGGGATTTTAGGAGCTTAAAAAATATTAATTAGGACTTTTCAATGACCCATGCCCCAACCCCATGGGGTTTTAGCCCACTAACTAGGGGTACAAACTTCAAACATGAATATCTCTCAAACCGTGAAGAATTACATGGCGTGCCATATATCAACGGAAACATCTCGACAAGTAGAAAACATAAAAATAATTATTAACCCAGAATATATTAATTTTGTAGGTAAAAATTCCCATGCAATATTGGGTTAGCCCTTGGTGCTGCTTGGGTTGACATCAATGACAATCGCTGATCAACAATCTCCCCCTTTGGCATTGATGGCATCACAAGTACTCCCCCTGCAATCATGAAACCTCTTCCTACAACATTCTCTCCCCATTTGACATCAATGGCAAAGGGTAACTCCACCTGAAACGAAAGCATCCTATGGACCTGTACACACTTCCACTCCCCCTGACACACAACCGTCCTGTAGACCTGTAATCTACTTACACTCCCCCTTTATATTATGAAAAAGGAAAATCTAATGAGAACTGGGGAGAATCCCAAGCTTTTGGCGAAGATATTCCAATGCTGGTGAATATTTAATATGTGATTCTTTTGGTGCTACTTGGAATCTTGCTACTTGTCCAACTGCTTGCATAACATCTGGTCGGGAGGCTGTTACATATAGAAGACTACTAATTATAGATCTATACAACCTTTGATCCACATCCTTAGATGAGTCGTCTATGCTCAATTTGCAAAATGTTACGATTGGAGTAAGGATGAGTTTGCAATCTTCCATTTTAGATTTCTTGAGCATTTCCTTAATGTACTTGGCTTGACATATAAATATTCCTTTCTCTTGCTGAGATATTTGAAGCCCTAAGAAGTATGTCAGCTCACCAAGTAAAGGCATCTTGAAATCACTTTGCACCTTTGTAGCAAACTTCTTACTTAGTCGATCATCATTGCTACCAATTATTGTATCATCCTCTTTAGCTATTATACATGCTTTAGTTGCTTCATCCAGAACATATATGTCGTTTGGAGCTCAACTTGATGTAGCCACAATTTCACCATACACGCCTTTCCTGATTTCACATTTCGTGGAGTTGAATAGTATTGTGTGTCCTTGATCACACATTTGTCCAACACTGAGAAGATTGTGATTCATGTTTTCAACCAATAGAACATTCTTAGCTAGAGAATCTTTTCTTCCGAGAGTGACAGTACCCAATCCTATAACATTTGAAGATCCATCATTTCCAAAGGACACGGTTCCATCCTTCTTCTCTTTCAGAGATACAAATTTATTTCTATCTCCAATCATATGTGTTGAGAAACTGCTATCAACATACCACACATCTTTGTTCTTTTGAGCCTTGAAAGCGAGAGCACAATTATCGTTCTTCTTCTTCTTCCATGTTCGTTCATTCTGTGGCTTCGAAGATTCTTCTAGAGGATTTTCAAGTCTACAGTTTTTGGCTATGTGTCCAAAGTTTCGACATTTGTAACATTCAACATTATTTCTTAAATGTTCAAATCTATTGATGTTTCGTTGAGCCCTGGGAGGTTCATATTTGATAGATCTCCTGGAATTGTATTCGTTCCTAGGGTATGTGCGACATTCTACAGCTTTATGACCAAATTTTCCACGTGAATAATAGTAGCCATAAAAAATATGTTGGTACCTGGATGGAAATTTTCTTCGAGGAATTGTCTTCCAAGGTTGTTCTTGCGAATCTTGTCCAATGAAGTTTACATGCATGTCAGATCTCATAGGTTCATTGTATTTTGTTGTAGAAGGTCCTGCTTCTTCTTCTTTGTAACCGATGCTAGTTTTTTCGTTGTAAGATCGTTGATTTTTGATGAGTTCTTCCAATGCCCTTGAGTTGTTGGCATAGTTTTGGACAGTTTTTCCTTTCTTCGCTTCCTCACGTAGCGAGACTACTTCGGCTTCTAATTCTTCCCTTTCTTGGTTTCTTTCTTCCAACTTCTTTTGAAGTGACTCTTCAATGCATTTGTGTTCTTCAACTTCAATTTTGAGACCTTGAACTTGTTCTTCAAGAGTATTGGAACGGATCTTCTCCGCCTTGAGATCTTTTATAAGCTTGATTTCTTCCTCATAAAATTCTTCTATGGTCCATCCTTCTTCTTCGTTGTTTGATACCTCTTGTTTATTGTGCTTGGCCATAAACAATACTCTCTCATTAGCTTCTTCTTCACTGTCATTGTCTTCATCAGATGATGAGCTATCTTCTTTAGAGAGAAAGTTCCTTTTGGATCCTTGCTTGTTGAATTTCTTAAAGCCTTTCTTTCCTTTTGAGTTGCCATTACTTCTATTTGGACATTTTGCTGCAAAATGCCCAACCTCATTACAGTTGAAACATATCAATGGAAGTTTACCTTTGAATTGTCCCTTACCAATTTTTAGTTTTCTCGTGAAGTAAGCATATTCTTCATCTGAAAGACCTTCTTCATCATCTCCCTTTTCTTCACACTTGCAGGTGCATGTCTTTTCAATTGAAGGTTGTTTATCCTTATTGGTTTTCTTAGATGCAACAAACGCAGTTTCTAGATGTGAAGTACCCTCTTCTTCATCAAGTTTCATTTCATATGCTATGAGAACTCCATGTAATTCCTCTTTGCTGAGTTTGTCCAGATTTGTACTGTATTCTAAGACCGATACCTTTGGGTTGAATCTCCCTGGTAATGTTCTAAGAATATTCCGTATAATAGTATTCACGTCAAATAGCTCTCCCAATCCTTCCAGAGTATTGGTTATTTCATCAACGTATTGGAAGTATTTAACAATGTTGCAATCTTCTTTCATTCTGAGTTGCTCAAATTTTGCTCTATAGATTTGAAGCTTTTATTCTTTGAAATTTGAGTCACCTGCATATATATTCTCAAGCTTGTACCATAAATTTTTGGTAGTTTTACAACCCAACACCTTATGATAAGCAGATTCAATAAGTCCACTGATAATAATATTCTTTGCTTTTGCATCATTTACTAAATTCTTCTTACCTTGTTCATCTGTGGTTGATGTAAATCCATTTTGAACAGTGTCCCATACTTCGTAACCTTGTGCCAAGAGATATACCTTCATTCTTCCTTTCCATAGTGCATAATTATTTTCATTGAATAGAGGTACACCATTCTTGGTATGCTCCATGACCTCCTTCCAGCTGTTAAACTGCTATTGAAGGAACCAAGCTCCGATACCAATTGTTGGAAATACTGAGAGGGGGGGTGAATCAGTATTCCTTTCAATTAGAGCATTAGTTAATCTTAAATTATTATCAGTGTTTTTACAATGATAGAAGCAAACAAGAGGAAAAAAAATGCACACAGTTTTTAAGGTGGAAATCGACTCTAGGACAAAAACCACCTAATGCTTTTCTAATAATTCTTTAATATTCAACTCCAATTGAAAATAAAGCTCCAACTTCCTAGAATCTAGAAAAGCATTCTTCTCCAGCTCCCACTGGATGGATGCTCCAATTCCTGAGATTCTTCAGTAGTCAACTGAACGGATGCCCCAACGCCCAATGAGCTACAACTCACCCTAGCACCAACCTACCACCCTATAGAAGAATAAAAGAAGAGTGGACTCCCGTACCAGGGAAAATGGTCCACTTTACAATGATATATAATGATGTAGAAGAAGAAGATATACTAGACCATAACCCCAACTTTGAAACAACCACAAAATGATGATCCTAGACCTCCCAACACTGCCTCTTCAACCCTTCGCAGATAGACACTGGTACAATTTGTACAATAATATATTTACAATGACTAAGTACAATGATACCTTTACAATGATTGTATGCAGTGCTGCCCACTTGAAGACTTCATATGATGAACTTCTTGCTGCTGTTATGCACCTTGGTTGCTGCTCTTGTCATGCTACCCTCTGTTGCACCTTGCTTTGCTTTGCTGCCATAGAAAGTCTGGTCCTTTGCAACCCTTGACAACACATGATCTAGTTTTTTTCTTGTCTTCTAGGAGCTCGATATTGAATCTAGTGTATCTATATTATTTTAGATCCTAAATATCTGATTTTTAGTCCTGTAGTAGTCCTCTAAGTCATATTTCCAATGCCACAGGTCTGACCCAATTTGGATTCTTTAAGAGAGAGTTATACCCAATCTCTCACAATGCCCTAATTATGGACTGTTTCAGCAGAGCGCACTTGTACGGCATGCCATGTGTCACTGTTTCTTCATTTGGATTTTAAATTGATAGAGAAAAACTTACAGACTGTGCACTATCCACCACTTTTTACGGAATTCCAATATGATACTTAGGGAGAGAGTTATGACGAATTTACCAAGGTCACTTATTTGAGATGAATTTCAGGAGCCTGCAAAAACCCTGACTTCCACAGATCATATCTCCAAAAATATTACGCATCTTGATCTAAAATTTTTACAGAAGCTTCCTTAGGATTTCGGCTTCACCTCATAAAAATTTCAGCTTCTGAACCTTCGTAGAAACAAATTTAGAGCGCAAATTCCACAATGACCTGTTTCAGATGGTGAAATCCCTTACATGAGGAGGGAACGAGGATCACAATTTATATAAATGCTTAGGTTGAGAGGGGCTTCAACAAGTGAACGTGGGAGAGATTTTATGAGCTTAAGAATTATTAATTAGGACTTTTCAATGACCCATGCCCCAACCCCATGGGGTTTTAGTCCACTAGTTGGGGGTACAAACTTCAAACATGAATATCTCTCAAACCGTAAAGAATTACATGGCATGCCATATATCAACGGAAACATCTCGACAAGTAGAAACCATAAAAAGAATTATTGAACCAGAATATATCAATTTGGTAGGTCAAAATTCCCATGAAATATTGGGTTAGTCCCTGGTGCTTCTTGGGTTGACATCAATGACAACCGCTGATCAACAGTCTAGCCTTCAAAAAAATGTAAGGAATATCCCTAGTGAAGAATTGACACTCATTCCCCGGCAATGATGCCAAAATGTTAGGGCTCCATAGTTTCCCAAGGCTGAGAAAGGAAACCAAAGAGCTAACCACATACCAACTTTGAATTTGGTAGTTGGTCGTACCAAATCAGAGAGGGCTCTCTCTATGTCAAGATCACATTCGATGGAGATGATTGGAGCATAAGGATTTTAGGCTAGTTATAAGCTCAGTAGGGTTTTTTTATTTAGTTTTGATTAGGGTTTTCTAAACAAAGAAGCACCAGGTTTGGAAACTAGGCAAGATATCCCAAAAAGATAGGCTGTAGACATAGTATGAGGCAAGGTAGATCTGTTTCAATGACACAATTGGTTGGAAAACATATAACTTAAGTGAGCATACTTAATTCACTTATTTCAGAAGATGAAACACTTAGAAACTAGATTCTTATCTTAAAAAAAAAGAGCATAAAAGAATGACTTTTGTTTCAAAACTTAAAAGATAAAGCATAGGAAGAAAGTAAATGGATGCTAGACATACTTAATCATCACATGCATAAGAAACACTGGAGAAAACAATGCCACTGACCACAACACATGAATCCCATAAAAATAGCTGCAACTGCATGTAAATTTCTTTTGCAAATTGTCAAATACACTAGTGCCAAAGAGTTAGAACTTCAGATATCCAACCCTCTCAATGAGTTAATTCTAAGTACATATTGAAAATAAACAAGATTCCACCTCTAGGGGTCGAATCCTGATCTAAAAATAATAATTAATGCACCTAATGACTCATAGCCTACTTCTAGGGTAATTAGAAACAACTTTCCCCTTTTTTAGCTAACAAGTTGAGTTTTTCTCTCAAGTCATTAAACATAATATTATTTAACAAACATGACCATAAATAGTCTCATTAACAATCAAAAAACTCATGAGCCACATGTTACATCAAATATTTTTTATTTTTACATCCATGTGTCAAGAAAAGTCCGCAAACCTAGAAACGCAACGAAAAATTACAGAAGCGCAACATCTGGTAGCAGAAGCGCAACAAACTTTGGCAAGATGTTTTGAAGACTTTGAGGGATCTTTGAACTTTTCTGAAGGCTAGTATAAGTAGATTAGGATGTATACTACACCTATGAATCTTCAAGTCACCAAAAATGCATCTCTAAGACACCTCAAAAATTATTAGAACACAGCTACTCCAGAAGCGTAGTGAGTGACTCAAAACAGTGGAAAAAGGGTGGAAAATACGTGGTTTTTGACCTTTTTCTGAAAATCAATGAACTGAAAAGTATCCCAAAGTATATTTTTGCAATTTAATAACCAAAATACACTTCCGCATGCTTTTAAATATTCATTTGGATCCCCTAGGAAAAAGCGTAGTGAACACACGTTGCGTTTCTGTACACTAGTTTTTGCCCATGTGACAAAAAACCCAACTTTTTTTTATTTTTTTCCAAAACTTCTCTCCTTTTCCATATTTCTGTCATGTATTCAAGAAAATAAGGATACATCAGCCAAGAAATCAAGGTTATATTTTTTCTTGAGCTTTCTTAGGTTCTTCTTGAGCTTTTTCTTCATGTTCTCATCCCTAATTTTGCAAATAGTGTTTCTAGTATAGTGGTGCCTTGCCATGTGCCTCTGTATGTAAGTGTCTATGTTTACCTTCTTTAGTAGCTTCTCTAGGTGTTAATTTACTACCCCAATTCATAATTCCATGTCTTCTTCAACTTCAGCAACTATGATGTCATTGATGTCTTCATGGGCTTGAGGAGGAGATGGTTCTTTTTCATGTTTTTCTCTTCTTGCCTCTGCTCTAGTTTTAGGACTTCTTGGGTATAATTTAATGTATTTGTATTCTAATTTATCATGATCAATTATGGCCTTACCCTTATCCTTTTCTATCACAACATCTTCCTTTTTGGATGATGGATGGTCCCCTTGTGGTTTTCTTTGCAAAAATAGGTTTAGTTTCAGTTGCCTGTTTTCTTGTTGCAAGAAAGATACCATGAAATTTGCCTTGGCAAGATCATATTTGAGCTCCTTTATCACTACCTCTTGCTCTTTGATGATGTATTTTTATGGCTTATCTTCATGCTATTATTCTTCTAGTGTTTCCATTTCAAGTTTAGGAGGTAATGTGAGGAGTCATGAGGGGAGTCCAAGAGTCACAAAGGGGGCATGCCAAGATTCACCCATAGATAAATCCTCATAACTCTTGTATAGGGATTTTGGGATCCAATATTTTGACTAGCCTTAGGATTATAAAAGTCTTGGGAGTTTTTTTTCAGCCTTGGATTTTCCATAGTGTAGAGGGAGTATACTTCTTTGGGAGGAGCAAGTTCTTTTTACTTCACGTTCCACTATTGGGGCAAGTGGTTCGTTATGTTGTATGCACGCATCGAATTTTCATTTATAATAAAATTAGAGCCAACATGTCTTCATGCATATATTATAAATTTAATAGGACTATTCTTGTGATGTTTGCGATGTATTTTGTTTAAATTACACATATGCTTATGAACTATTTCGTTTTCATTTGTACGAATCTAGTTGAATGCGTGCTCATGTTTTAACCCATCACCTTTAACTTGTGGACTATTCCGCTTGTTATTTTGTGTGATGTCTTCTCATCTCATGTGTTCCTTTCAAGCCATGTACTATTACATGCTTCCTTTTCCATTTTCTATTAGAACCGATCATGCATCATATTGACTTACCACAGGGTCACACACTTGATTTAACAAAAGATATTTGGCACCACTCTATGTGTTTTTCAATCAAAGGCACATCATTAAACACCCCACTACTAGGACTCCTACTCCAAACAATGTGAGGTCTAGTTGGGACTTCATATCGGGGAGATCCCATGAATGTTGGCGAGTCCAACACCATTAACATTTTTGGCGCTAGAAGGAGGGCCAAATGAAAAGTTGAGCCCTTCAAGTCTGTTTTGAATTTTCACACTCATTTTATGACTTCTTTCAAAATCACACTCCCAACATTTTTTTCCAAATATATAAAATTACAAGTGCCAGTGAATATCATTTATGGCTTGTCACATCTTAAATTTAATGGCGAGCTTGAAACGACCTTGCTTGAGAATACTGATCGTTTCTTCAGTTTTGCACAGAGCACAACATCTCTCTTGAGGATGTTGGCTGTAGGTTGTTCATTCTCACATTTGAAGGGCGCATAAGGGAATGTTTTCACACATTGATCGATGACTCCATTCACTCTTTCGAACACTTTGTCACAGAAATGTTCCATGCTTTTAACAGATGTGATCACGAACATATGTGCTAGAGAATTTCAGAATTGCGAAAATCACCTCATGAATCGCTATGCCATTTTCAAAATAATTTTGTACATATTTGTTGTGAATTTATGAAAAATGAAGTTGAATGGGATATCTTGACCGAAGAATTTATACATATTGTTCGCATTTCATTAACTACACAAGACTCATAATTTTTCATGTCACTCCTGTTAGTGTCAGTATGTTCAGCCTGTCACTAGTGATCAAATGTGCTCTTATAATTTCTTTGTAGGTTCTTAAAGTCAAATTTGTGTCATCTAATTAGGTCTTCAAATAAAAATTTGGTCATTGGATAGTGTGTCTAGGGCTATTTCCACTCCTTTCAAAAATTTTACATGTTGGTCCTTGTCATCACTCAGTTGAGTGTACCATCATTAAAATATCATCATTAGCACTTCACTCAACATCATGATGATTTTCATTCATCTCAGTGTCACCATTAGGTCATTAGGGTTAAGGTCACCAAAATATGTCATTCCATGCATAAATACGGAAAATGAGTGGTAATAGGTAAATTTGTTTTCAAAATGTAATTTATGTTTCATATTAAGTAATAAGTTTTGAATTCCAAATCTGCATAAGAGAGTGTCAAAACTACAAGTCTTCAAAGCAAAGTGAAAAAAACATGCAGTGGGCCTTCCCACTGCTATGAAGAAAATTGACCATCACAACATATTAAAGACCATTTCAAGCTCATTTTTTCATTTACCTCATTGAGGAAGAGTTCTCTCTCACCTACCAAGGCAATTTTAGCAATTTCAAGTCAAAGACATTCCAAAATTTGATGCCAAAATAACCATGCTGCATTTTCTAAGCTACACATTGCGCTTTCTTCCACACGCTGTGTTTTCACTTCAAGTGGCATAAAAATATATTTTGAAGGTTTCTAAAGGCTATCAAGGTGTACAACATAATTTTGAAAGTAAGTTACACCTCAGTAACTGCTCCTTGCACCTCAATTTCATTGTTTTAAAGTGTAAACCCTCCATTGGCCCCTACGCCGCGTTTTAGTGGCTGGCCTATATTTTCAAACCTTGAAAGTAAAATAAAACTTCCCATAGTATTGATACCCTCCCTCACACTCAAAACCATCTCCCATATCCTTCAAATCCCTTCATTCCCATTTTCTAAGCCCCAAACCCTAAGCCCTAGCCTAATGCTTCATTTTTGGTAGTTTTCCTAGCTAGGACCGTGTACAAATTTCCTAGCCTAATTCCCATACCCATTTCACTCCATTACACTTCCTATAGTTACCTTAGATCCCTTTCCATCTCCCTAAATTTTCCTACTCCCATATCCCTTTCCTAACCCCTTCATCAGATCCCTTAACTCCCTTCCCATGTTTTGTCCCATTAGGGTTTCCCCCCTTGAAAACCATCAAATGGAGGAGAAGAGGCCTTACAATAAGGAAGGTCAGTTGTTAAGATATGAGCCCTTAACCACTCATGAATTTATTTCTTCACCATTATCCAAACAATGTTTTCAAAGGGTAGGATGTCTTCCTTTTTGTGAGCAAGTTGAGAGAGTCAAATATCATGCCACATTGACTAAATTGTTTCCCACTCAGCTCAAAAAGAAAAAGTTAATGATTGCAGGGGTTAATTTCACTATATCAACTGTTGTAATAGGTGAGGCAATAGGAATACCCAATCATGGTGAGAAATGGTTCAAAAATGGAGATCTAGAGATTCAAAACTACAAGCCCTACCTCAGAAGACACTATCAACAACACATGAAGAAGGTTTTTCCTGTTGGGCACCTCCTTGAGAAGTATACACCACTGATGATGATCATAATGAAGTACTTCAATTGTGAGGGGAGATTTTCTAGACTATACAGGTATCAAATCAGACTACTCATGCATTTCACAGGGGTAAAGCCACTCAATTTTCCCTATTACCTCTACAGACGTTTGGCAAAGATGGCAGAAAAAGTTTAGCATAAGCAGAGTGGTCTTGAACTCATACTCTTCCACCATTCTCTTATCAAAATAATTTTTTTACGCCAAATTGAACATAAGAGAATCACTTGGGAAGCTTTCATGCAATTAGATGTCTTTTTTCCTTCTAGTAGCCAACCTACTAGCCTTAGTTCACCATCAACACCACCAACACCATATAGACATGTGGATGTTGGATCACCTAACATATTTTCAATGAGGAGTAAGCTTGAGGTCAATCAGACATACCAGAGAGGTAGAAGGCTTGTGTTTTATCCTCAGATTGAAGAAGGTTCCAAGCCCACATTAACAGAGCAGGAATTACCATTGCAGCCTGAGACATCTTTTCATGATGAGGAGCTCATCCATCATGACATTGACATAGTAGACTTGGAGGCTAGTGAAGAGCATGAAAACCTAGAGTAGAGCATCAAGGAAAAATATGCTCATATCAAAGAACTCAAGGACAATTTGGCAAGGGCCAATTTCATGCTTTCCTTCCTAGAGCAAGAGAACAATGAGTTGAAGGTAAAGCAATTGTCTTTAGAGAAGAATCAATTTCAAGCTAGTATGCAAGATATGAAAGGAAAAGCAGTGGTTGAAAGTGAAGATTTAGATAAGAATGAATATCAAGTGACAAGGAAAATGCCAAGGACCATGGGTCTCCGAAGAGCACTTCAGAAAGGAAGAGAGAAAAATCCACCAAATGAAGAGTTGACATTTGAAGAAAGGATAGCCATGGAAATACATGAAAATAGGGAGTTTTTGCTTTATAAAGTCAATATTCACTTGGAAAAGCTCCTTGAAAAGGCTAACAGATACAACAAGTTACGAAAACACATGGCTGACCACTACTACACTAGGAATCAAATCTACAAAGTCAAAGTCAAACAATTACAAGCAAAACTAAAGGAAACCCTAATTAGTCAAAAGGAGAAGGGTAACTTGGAATTACTTGCTGTTGCTTCCTTAGTAGCATAAAATACATTTTCAGGCATCTCTGGATCAATTTTGAAAATTTTTGGGGGAAATTTTGGTTTTTATGAGTTTTTGGTCAAAATTGGCAATTTTGAAAACCTGTCACACTAGCAAAAACAGAGCGTGGCCCACGCTGCCCTTTTGTTGGGGAGGTCCAATGGCTGAATTATCTACATTGGTGGATTCATCTTGATGTTTACTTTAATCCTAGTAAGAGGTGGAGCCATGTAAGCAACTATTGGAGGGTCAAAATGCCCAAAAAATAGAAAAAAATGACCTTTTTGCCCTCTTTTTGGAGGCCATGCTGCGCTTTATGAGTACTCTTGGGAGAATGGATATTTGGAGTGCTAGAAGCCACCTTTTTGAGTGCTTGAACATCCTGTCATGTAGCAGAAATCCAGGGATTTCCATAGCAACTTTCAGATCAACATTTGGACACCTAGAAGGCCTTCAAATTGCCTTTTTCCCCAACACCCTGCACTTTCTCCAGATTTCGTTGCGTTTTCTCCAGCAAGCATTTTTCACAGTAATTTTGACCTAATTTGAATTTTTACACGTGTAATTGATGAATTATGATGATTTTGTGATGTCATGAAGTGTAATTGAGTTGGTAAATAGTTAAATAGGTTAGATACATGCTTTTTGATGTAATTTTTGGTCAAATGTATCTAGTTTCCTATGAAAAGATGAATTGGTTGACCTTCCATATACATTAGTTTTTTGTTGAGAATATCATGTAATCAGCTCCACAATTGATAGATTCGACCTTTGAGAGAGGGAAGAGGTTGTTTTGGTCTATATCTATCATTTTCGGAGTCATTTGACTGGATGGACATCAAAGGATTGTAACTTTTGTAGCTTGCACTTTCACTTTCATATTCAAAAATCAAAGGATGCAGTTGCAGCTATTATCTAGGAATTCATGTGTAGTGAGTTTATGATCATGCATTTTCTCTGTTATAGTATTTAATAAATAATATATAGCTTTTATTTCGATATCTCGTATCTTTAGTGGCTTTCCTTACAATTTATATGCAAAATTCTATTCATTTAACTTTGTTTATATGGAAATGTCATTTTGTGTTTCATGCTTCCAGCTTAATGAATTCATGATCAAACATGCTAATTATGTCCCTCTACTTTTTAAGACCCTCCATCATACCTGAAAAACCCTAAATCCATCATAGATCCACTACTACCTTTCTCCTTTATATCTTTGTAGCTGTAAACCCTTTTGATACCTAGACCTAGCTACTTGGTTTCATCCCTGATCCAACATCAATCCCTAAAACACTCAAAATCTACCTAAGACTATCATATCTAGCCTAATATCCTTCATATCACAGTCAATCCTGGACTGTGATATCATATAGAGAGCCCTCTCAACCTGGTAGGGCTAGCTACTAGGTCAAAGTGGTATATGGTTACCTTTGTCAATCTCCTTTTCAACCTTCAGAGAACTAATGGAGTGCTAACATTCTAGCGCCGTTTTCGGGGAGAAAAGTGATAGATCTTCCCTAGGTGTACTATTACTTTTCATCGAATTCTAGGCCTGTGGGTGATAGGCCCTAATGATTGTGAAGGTTGATTCAAATTGTAGAGAGTCGAGGTGTAGAAAGTAAGAATACACTGGCTCCAAAAAGATACACAAGATCAAATCCTCATCCACATCCAACTACTCCTATTGAATATCTGGAGAAACTCATCAGAAAAGAAATCAGACTGCAAAATTTGAACTTCTTGATGATAAGAATGGAATTTGGACCATGGATTTCAACGGTGCCTTAGGAAAACATGGGGTAGGAATCAAAATTTGGATCCATAGTCCAGTTCATCAATCAGGTAAACTTTCAAAAAGTGTGAGATTGTGTTCCTATAAGTTAGCTTTCGATTGCTCCAATAATGAAGCTGAGTATGAGACATTGATCACCAGCCTCAAAATTATGAAAAAATTAGGTGTAAAGAGAATCATTTTTATGGTGACTCCGAGCTTTTAATCAAGCAGGTAAAAGGGGCATACCAAGAAAATCATCTAAGGATAAGAGCATATTGAAATGATGTACTTTACATTATCAAAATGTTTCCTGAATAAACATTCTCGTTCATTCCAAGAAGTTAGAAATTTAAGGCAGATTCACTTGCCACAACGACAAGTAACTTTAAGATTCCAATATTCTCTAATAGGAAGTTTGAAATTCATGTCAAACACCGACAAGCTATCCCTAACAACTTGAGGTATTGGCAAGAGTTCTGGGATGACAAGCAGGTGAATAAATTTTCTGCAGATGGAAGGTGAGTTTGAAAATTATTATATTAATGAGGTATATGATAAAGATGATCAAGTGATCGAGGCTACTCAAGTTGATGTGTTACAACTTAAATATAATAACATTCCAAGGGGTCTTGTACCTTTGTAAGAGTTGTTCGATCAATATGATGTGGCTATAAAGCCGACCATGGTTCCTAACGAGAAGGGTGTCGAAGATGTGAATATTAAAAGAACATACAATCCCAAAATGGTCAAGTTGTCCAAGTCCTTATCTCCAGAGATGATTTAAATAAAAAACCTTGTTATAGGAGTTTTCTGATGTATTTTCTTGGGACTATGCATATATGAAAGTATATGACAGAAATATCATCCAGCATACAATTCCAGTCAATCTTGATCAAAATCGTTTCCGAACAAAAGTTGAGAAGAATTAATCCAATATTGCTACCATCAATAGAGAAAGAGGTAAACATAATTTTAAAATATGGTATCATTGTTCCCATTACATTTTCAGAATGGATGTCAAATCTTGATCTAGTGAGAAAGAAAATGGGAGAGATCTGTCTTTGTATTGTTTTTATAAACCTAAATAAGGTGTCCTTAAAATATCACTATCCCCTTCCTAAGGTGGACCATATCCAACAAAGAGTGGTTGGGTCCTCTCGAATTTCGTATCTTGACGGATATTCGGGATATAATCAAATATTTGTCGCATAAGGATGAACAAGACAAAACTTTTTTCACGACACCTTGGGGCACCTTCAAATATGCCAAAATTGGGCTCAAGAATGTAAGGGCCACTTGTTAGCGACCGATGGACATCGCTTTCAAAAATATGAAGGATGTTTTTGTAGTAGTATACCTTGATGATTTGACTGTTTTCTCCCATTCTGATGATGAGCATTTATATCATTTTATATTATGTTTCAGAAGTGCATAAAATTTGGGATTTCACTCAATCCCAAAAGAGTATTTTTGCCATGGAGGAGGGCAAGCTTCTAGACCATATCACCTCCAAATATGGTATCTGTATTGATCTCTCCCTGATCGAAGCCATACAACAAAAATATTTTCCACGGATCAAGAAGGAGATCCATTCCTTTAATGGTAAGATGAATATCTGTAGAATATTTATCCCAAACCTCGCTGAGCATCTTCGAGAGATGACCAATATGCTAAAAAAGGACAGTGAGGTAAGGTGGTCGGAGGATGCTAAAAATTCATTTAATTCAGTTAAGTTTTCTTTAACAACGACTCCTATTTTTATCATCCCCGACTATACCATTGATTTAATCATCTTTTCATTTGCCCCTTAGCATACTTTAGCCGATGTATTGATGCAAAAGAAGGATAAGGCTAAGCATTCCATTGCTTTCTTTAGTCGTACCATTAGATATGATTCCCTTAGATATAAAATCATTGAGAATCAAGCCTTGGCCCTGGTAAAGGCATTGAAAGAATTTCAAGTGTATATCCTTCATTCACACATTGTAGCCTATGTCCCTATTGTAGCAATGAAGGATGTCCTGATGCAAACCGATATGGAAGGAAGAAAAGGAAAGTGGATAGCAACTATGCTAGAGTATGATCTCGAGATCAAGCCTACAAAGTTGATCAAAGGACAGGGATTGGCCAAGTTGATGGAGACAAATGCACCTGGGGGAACAGTATATGATCTGATATTCATGAAAGGGTAGATTATCAAGCTCAATCTCCTTGAAGGCTCCTCAACATGGTAAATCTGAGGTTTGCCAACAAGTGACCCTAGGCTCCTCAACAATGGTTAATATGAGGTTTACTGTTTTTATTACATACACATCTTCTATCTTTGCCAATGAGATATGTATGATTACCTCACTAGGTCCAACATGATCTCGTGATTAACTCTTTTAAGAAGATATTCCCATAGTACAAATGCAAAAATTGGATTTCCCTACCACAATATTCTACTTGTTTATTTAAGCTTGTTTGTAACATTTATTACAACCTATTCCAAAACACTAGACTAAACTATGTTGGTGGAATGAGCCCTAGAAAAAGGAAAAAATGTCTAGATTGATTTTACTAGGTGCTGCCTTAATTTGGATGTTATTTAACACAAAGGGTATGGAGTTGAAACTTTGATGATGTTGTGACCCGACGCAAAACACTCTAAATGCTTCTATATGAGAAATGCAACTCTTTCTTTTCAATAAATTCTATTTAGGAGAAATTTGAGAGATTTATTGATTTTCAAACCACAAAATTCCTCATTCATAAACAAAATCCTTTTTGAAAAGAAGAAAATTTCATCAAGAACTAAATTTGAAAGAATCATCAATTTCTCTTTTCAAATGAAATTCTCTGATAACCAAGAAAAAAACTACAATTTCAAATAATCAATCAAATCCCAAAAGAAAACAATTCCTAAAAAACCCTAAAAAGTATAAAATTCAAAATCAAAACAAAATTATAATTCTGAGGTCTAACTAGGATATTTATGAATGTTTGCAGATGATTTCTCTTAGCTGTGATCATACTAAGAAGGTTTCCACTTATCTCAGCAAAAATGAAATCATCCAAGAGTGTTTGGTGTTGAATCAGGGTTCAATGAGTTAGAAGCTCTTCCAGGTTTTCAAATGAATAGGGAACAAATATTCATAAAATTAAGGTTAGTTACAATCCTGATGGCTCAAGAAGACAAAATCATAAAACCAGTAAGTTGAGGCAAATGAAGGTATCTTCCATACAGAGCAGTAATAAAACAGGGCAAACCCTAACTTGTAAAATGAAAACAGGATGACATATCACACAAAACTCAAAATTTGCTGAAAAGGAGTTCTCACACAAGATCTGACAACTAAAATGGACCAGGGAAAACTTGAAGAATAAGGTTATCTGGCTCTAAAAATGAGAAATTTAATTTTTTCAAAATTTTCCAGGGGGTGTGCAGTTTATCAGTTGACAGCAGTTTGCATGCACACTAGATTGAATTAACAAGTTGCGTAGGTTGCCACTCTGTCTTCCAAAGAGAGCCATGCAAGCAAGGAAAAATTTGGAAAAAATAAAATATAATATTCTTTCTTAGAGATCTTAAAAATTTATCTACCCAACCACACTCATAGAAGTCAAAATCATAAAAACTAAAGCTTCAAACTGAATACAAACAAAGAAAACTAAGCTCTAGTTCCCCAGTACAATCACTAATTTGTTACAAGGATTAATCCCTCTTGCGGACAAGAGTGATCTCCCTAGTACTCGAATGAGTATCTAGAAACAAAGATCCATTTTAATACCTTTTTCTCTAGATTAATTGTATTTTAAGATTATTATAATAGTAAAGTAGAGAGGACATGCTCCTACCTTGAAATCCAAACGTCTGATGTAGTCCTTTATCCCGTCGCTCCAAAGTAGTTCTCCAATGAGTAGAACCTGCAATCAAAGACAAGACAAATAATCAAAGTGTTATCACTAAGTTGGTACAGATGGGTTCCTCCACCAGGCAAATTAGAGTAACTATCTCAACCGACTTTTAACTAAAGATTAGCCTCTTCAGTATGAGAGGGATCTCTCAAGATAACTTGTGATTTTTCAATGAAAACTCTACTAGATGGCTAACTCTATGACGGTGACTTGATTGTAATTAATTGTAGGTTGAAAATATAGAGTATTTTCTACCATTGGGCTAATGGAGTCAATGTCAAGAAACTCAATGAACATAACCATTGTTGTGGAAGCTGAGGCAAGTGAACATTTCAATGAAGATATAACACACATACACAGGAAATAACGACAGTTCAATATATAAAGGAAGTCAGAGCATGGTTTCCATGAATTATGAGTAATTAGACATAAACATACTGTATATAAAAACATAAAACATATAATACATGAACTCATTGAAACATCATTCGAATCTCAGGTGAAGAAGGCAAAATATCCACTGTATATTACTGAATATGAAAGATTTTACAAAAGTAGCAGTGT
Source organism: Pinus albicaulis (assembly GCA_034641835.2). Classification (NCBI taxonomy): domain Eukaryota; kingdom Viridiplantae; phylum Streptophyta; class Pinopsida; order Pinales; family Pinaceae; genus Pinus; species Pinus albicaulis. The sequence continues at coordinate 1,733,540,792 of CM076578.1, read as the reverse complement.
GACACAATATTCTCCAACCCCTTCTAACTCTAAAAATATCTCATTTACAGAGTGAGGACTCATACAAATAATTTTCCACCTTTCTAGCCTCGACTTCCCACCTCAGAGACCTATTTAAAATATGATTACATCACTTGGAGACTTCCTTGGGATATTTCTATTTTGCAGAGTTTGAATACAAAAAGGACTCTTCTTTCATTAAATAATTCAACAAATCCATTTAATAACCCTTATAAACTGCAACTAACTAATTTTCTGATTGTACTGGAGTGCTGATGTGTCATTATGACACATGGATGTTGAGTTGGACCTCCTCCAAGTCGAATTTTACAATTTTTTCATAATTTAGTTAGTGAAGATTATGTTGCAGAAAATAAGAGATATTTTTGTAGATGGTCCTGTGCTAAAGAAAAACCTCTTTCATATTTCCAAAATCATTTTTCATTTGGTCATAAATCAAACTTGAAGTTTACTGCTAAAACAATCATGTATACAAAATGTCATAGCGCTCATTTTGTAGCAAACTCCAAAATCCACCTTTTTCATAACCTTTGACCTTCATGACTATTGTAGGATCTTACTTGGGGATAATGAGCTAAAAAAAAATATTCTCCCTCCTTGGATCTCCATCAAAATGATTTTTTAAGAAAAAAACATCCCACAGAAATTTCACAACTCATTTTGAGCTTTAAGCCTGGAAGGCGCTACGAAAACACATAGTTTGACATAATATTTTCAATTTTTCAATTTACACCCCCAATAATGTCCATGGCTGTGTGAGATGATAGGATGAAAAATGATAAGGAAAATTTTGTTCAAAATTTGATAAGAAACAAATTTTTCACCTTCATCAAGTTCATCTACCAATAAAAATGACTTTGTTTTTCTGAAAACATAGGGCTGAGAGATGAGCTCCTATCTCTCGATCCTTAATATATTTTGAAAAACGAGAGAATTTGTTTGTAAATAAGCTCACCTTGAAGAAAAAAATCTCTTGGTTTTTTGAAAACCATCTCCAGTTTTTGGGAAACTGCATTAAAAAAAATGTCTAAAACAAGCATAAAAACTCACTCTGAAAATAACACCCAAATACCTCTTCGAATCTCCAAATTGGAAACACCTATGAGAAAAATGAAAGAGGTTTTTACTCATTGTTTTGTGATTGGAAATAACCTCTCTCATTATTTCATAATGCTTCTCCATTTATTAATAATATTCTCTTGAAGTTGACTTCTCACACAGTCCAAAAACATAGCAAATTCCCTTGTAGGTCGAGCAGAAATGCATGTAACCTATCTGGATGAAAACTTGTGTGAAGTTGAGGTCCTCCATGATAATTTTAAGGTATATGGGTTACTATATAACCATAAAGCCACCTTTTATTTTTTTTCCTTCTTAGCCATCTCCCTTTTATGCTACGTTGCCTTTTATTGAGGCCTCAAAATTATGTTGCCAAAACATGGGAGAAAACCACCTGGCCCGGACCTTAAAGCAACTCCTTTTCCGTTTGGTGTAGTGGCTCCGATTGGGGATAGTGGGACCAGTTTCCTAATAAGGATGATTTTAGGGTGTGTTTTGATTATACAACATCCAATGGAAAATGATTCTAATCTATCACATGCATCTATCTAAACTATCTATTCTATTATATAACTGAGGTGTTTCTTCCTTTATGTGATCTAAAGAGATATCCTTCAACTATTAGTAATGTATATTGTTTAACAATTGAAAGAGATGAAAATTATGTAATATGATTCTTCTAACAAAATAGTTTGATTAGAAGAATTGTGAAAAATATATTTCATTCATATGTGTGATTATATATTAAATAAGAAATCATAGACAACTATTAGAATAGAAGTGCATGTAACATTCATCTATAATAACGTTTCAAATATATAATGCAATAAAAATATGACTGTCAATCTATAAAGCAAGAATTAATGCAAGTGAATAGAAGTACCATATGTACGAAGTTCTACTCATGTAAACTGACACTAATTGATATGCTCCTCTTCACTTTCAAGCAATTTAAAGAGTAAAGTAGTGCAACATCAGTTAAACAACTTTAATTGCCAAAAGATAACAGATTGTGTTCCATTAATTCATCAAATCATTCACAAACTTACAATAGTGCATTCTTTGCAAATGTTTTTGACAAATTTTTGGACGCTTCTCTAAATGAATGAGAGGGGTTTAAATACTAAACTAACTATGTTCTAAAATAAATTATTATAAAAAATAGATGAGGTTTTAAATAACCATCCTCGTAAGACTAACTTTAACTACAATCTAGGAAAATAAAGTAACAATATGACTTAAGAGTTCTGATCTTTCCTTTGGATTTCCCCCCGAAGTTGAAAAATATCTAGCATGAGCTTGAGCTGGCTGTGAAATTTGTGATATGACCTATCCTTTGAATATCACATTTGAGAGTGTTGGCTATGATATTCTTGTTGAATCTGTTAAACTCTGCAGGGTCTGGTGTTGATGATATGGTTTGACCAAAAAATTCCAATAATTTTCTTTATCAATCTTATTTAATTTTTAATTGTTTCATCCCACATTTCTTCCTTTTGTTTCCATTGTGTTTCCAACTGTTTTGACTTCTGAGAGCACTTCAAACGTGCACTCTTTGTTAAGTTCTTCTTTCACAAGCTGTTCACACACAAATTTAGTAATTTCCTTTTTCCAACTTGAATGCTTTCACTGCTGCTTTCTCTGCTTGTTTTATCTATTCTTCCCAATCTTTGAATAAGATTTCCTTGTGGGACATATCTACCTGGGGTAGATCAGCTTCCTTGCCTGAGTCTGATGATTGCCATTGAATGTGTTCATTGATTTTCTTCTCGATCTTCTCACATTCAAGTTTCTGGATAGCTACTTGCTGGATAAATATTTCACTTGAGTCATTATAAGAGCCAGTCTTAGAAGCTTGTTGGAAAAATACTTCTTGTTGTTTCTTTAACTTAGCATTTACATCCAATGCTTCCTTTATGAATTGCTCTAACTGTGGTTGGATTTTTAATATGGTCATTTCTGCTTCCATTTGTGTTTTCTTCTCAGTGATTTCTGCTTGATGCTGCAAATTAAGACTCTCGAAATATTTTTGAAATTGGGACATCTTCAATTTCATTTGATCCTTGGAGTTAGACTATTCTTTGTGTAACAACCTCTCTAATTCTTGTATTCTATCTTCTTTCTACTTCAGTAAAATTTTAACCTAAGTGGCCTTATCAATAGTGGCAGTAGCATATGCCCCTGCAAACTGTGATAGTTTGGTTAAATGTTCAGTATGATCAACTAGAGGATCCCTCCATAAAACGTCTATTGATTCATTTGTAAGATTTGAGACTATCTCATCAATTCTTCTCCTTTTTATTCTCTTGACTACAACCTTATGACTAGGACTGTAGAAGATATCCAACGAAGGGATTTCCTCAACTTGTAACACTTTATGTTCTGTAGGATAAGTTGAAATGATCTCTCGATCATGAGTTTCTGGAACTTGTTGTAGTGGTGTAAAAGTTTCCACTAACTTCTGGGAATGTTCAGGTGTCTGAAAACTAGTAGCTTGATCTGTATTGGGATTTGTTTTAGGAGTTTTTATTTCTTTAGAAAAATCATCCCATTCATTATTCAAATTATTTGGTTGGGACTTTCCTGACTGATCAAGTGTATCTTGAATGTGCTTGAACTTCTTGAGAATTCGACTCTGTTCCATTGCATTCTTTTTTCTCCTGCATCTCAATCTCTTGGATTACTTGATCAACATCTTTTCTGGGTTTTTCTTTCTGTTCTCGGATTCATTTTAAGAATGATCAAAATTGTGAGATTGATGCTCTGATTTTGATGACTCATCTTCAGATATGTCTTTTGCTTCATTATCCAAGCTAATATTTGGAGTAGGTCTGTTGACATTTTCAATAGTTAACAAATCTAGAGGAATATTTTCCAATATCTTACTTCTATATGCTTGGAAGGCTTCCAAGTCTTCTTGATTGAGTTGATTGGATGAAAACTTGAGTATATCTGAAAACTTTACAATGCCTTGAAATAAATCATCAAATCTATCTATTTCTTTCACAAAAGGCTTCATTTTGAGCTCTGTGATGTAGATTTTAATTACATCATTCATATCATATGGCCGCTTTGGAATTACTGTCAAATTCAATATATTAACCTTTGAAACTTCCTTGTAGGCATGATCAATATCAAAAATTGAAAAAGTACCACATTATAAAGGAAAATTAGGGTAAACAACCTTCTTAGCATCTTTAAGCTGTTTAGAAATACCATTTACAAGACGTTGGTAGGCTATCTCTCATCCAAGTAACTTATTAGGGACATAATATGGTAGGACACGGGGAGAAGCATAACTCCCAATTACTTTTATATATGTGAAACTTTCCTTTGCAAACCATCTAGCAACAGAAATAATCTTTGTACTATCCTCTTTGGAAACGCTAAGAGCTTTCTCATTGAATATCATTTGTGCATAGGTAACATGACTCTATGGAAAATTTTGTAAAAATGCAAATGGAAGTCTGAATCCAAAGGACTCTGCGGTAATTGTGGATTGGGGTAGGGTCTTTGGTTTTCCATTTCCATCCCATGGTAGGAAAACTAGAAGAAAATCAAATTGTGTCCATGACATAGGCACTCATGTAAAAGGGAGCTATTTATCTAGATGAAACACTTCTTTTAATCCTATACTCCATGATGTGATTAGATAAATTACCAGATAGGATATTTTCCCAATTCAAAATTAAAGAATTGACGATTGCGTCAATTAATGGGACCCAATCTACAGAAAACCTAGTGGTATCAGGTTTTGCATATAATCTAGACAACATACCAGCAGCATAACAGTAAGGGGAAGGAATTTGGGCAATTGGGTACGTACCGAGTTTATCTCGCTTAAGTCTGCCTTGGTCTTCTTTCCATTCCTTTATGACTTTCATCAGATCTGGATTTTTTTTTCTAAAGCCTTGGACAAAAGCTTTGTCATATTTCTGCTGCAGGGAGGGTAGATGGTACATTGCCTGTAAATATTCTGCCTTGAATGACCCAATATTCTTTCCTTTTGAATCTTTGAATGTTCTATCTTCTATGCTTAGGTGTTCGATTACCCAATTAACCATGTCTGTATAGGGAAGAATCTTTGGCCTTGTTGCTACCTTATGGATGAATGAACATGCAATGTCGAAATAAGTCGCATCTGAAGTAACTGACATGCCTGTTGTAGCGATTTTGTTTATTACCGTTGAATTTTTGTCTTCAAATAATTGATACATTTCTTCCCATGATGAAATTCTGCAATCCTTGTTGCAAGTGGTGTTTGAGAATAGGGGAGACATATCTAAGTCTTCGATAGACGATGTTTTATCAATTTCTTTGCCTTTCTTGTTCATTTCAATTTTCCTCACTCCGTTAAGTGGTCTCCTGATTTCAAGAAAATAGAGCAAGCATTCAAATTATAGAGAACATGGAGGAAAATAGAATTGAAACAAATGCGACATTCAATCACTTGAATGCATGCTCGAAGTAGACATGAATTTATCAAAACCTTACTTCTATTAAATGTTAGTAATCACCAATAATCTTTTTAAATCAAATCTCTTACACCTTCACGTGAAATTTCTATCGATCAACTTAAAGAGTTGGATCTCATATTTTGGTTTGATTTGACATGAGTCATTTCGCATCGCATATCGCAAATTATAACCACTTCCATTTATGATGTTACCCATAAATTCTACGAAATGCGATCTGCGCAAATCGCACATCGCAACTTTTATGCAGTAAATGAATATTCTTTTAGTTATATCTTGTGAAATGCGAAGTCTGCTTTTAAGAAATCATGTCGCTGTGCTCTATAAGACTTTGGAGTCTTATGTTCATTACTTTATTGGTTCGTTGGGTCTGCGTAATCACAAGTTTCACCAAATGTCATATAAATTCGATCGTTTAAATGAGGCGTGATGCGATTTTGGTTTATAACTGTGATTAGGGCATTTGCAATAAGATTTCGATATGACTTTGGAAAGAGCTTAGTGCATATCACAACCCACATGAATTAATGGATTTTAAATCATTTTGGTTTTGTAAGCTATGCAAATTGCGATGCGCACTGAGGAATCAAAGTGAATAAGAAAAAATAAATTTTATTTCCTAAATTTTTTTGACTTAAAGCTAAAAATAAATGAAAATGAATTTCTTAATTATTTCTAAAGGGTCCCCATTTATTAAAATAAATGAGGGTTGTTGTATAGCACAACAATTGGAAATTCACTTGGGAGAACCAGCTATCTCTGACTAACTTTTTGAAATTTCTAAAACTTTTTTGAAATAAAAATACTTGCAAGAATGAATTTCAAACAAATAATATCTTACTAAGCAATGAAATTTCTCTTAATTAAAATTCCTAAGAATCCCTCTTTTAAAGATATAAGTATGAGAATCTATATCAGTCTTTACTCAGTTCAAAAAAATAAAGTAGGTGGCTCTTACAAATCAAATTTATAAATATTTACTCTTTTATCACAGGTAGGGCCTCTGACCCAATAGGAAATTTAAGCTCTTGGTAGGGTTACCTTTTACCCAACAATGATTCATTGTCCCATCCAGTGTTTCTTATAATTTCCAAAAATAAATTCTAACTTTATACAATTGATCTTTTTTTAAAAATTTCTTTTTTTGTATCATGTTTTTCTTTACTTAGCCATTGTCTTGGCTTGGTAACCAAATGATGACAATGCCATTCACTAGTTGTAATTAAACTGATCAATATGGCTCTTGATGAGACCCCTTGTCCTCTTGATATGATCTCAAGTCATTACCCTGTTTTGGTAGGCAGTATTGGTAATGCCAGTTCAACTATTTCCCTATGAACATGGTAAACAAGCTCGTGATGAGGCTTACTATCTTTTAAGCTTTTCTAGTATAATATTTTTGAATTTCTTTCAAAAATTAATAAGTTTTCCTAGATGGGGTGAATCATTGGTCCTTTTGAGGATTCTGGATGATAATGTTGAGTTTTAGATTGCTTTTCTGTAAAAGAGTCTTTACTATGTTAATGATTATTTTCTTGACTGATGACAGAATAATCATGCTATATAAGAATGAGAGTTCATCAGAGAATAAATAAATTCAGTGAAATTGCATCATTTAGTGAAAAATAAAATCTTTTTGTCTTTCAAATCTTTCGATTGGCCCACGGGGCTTTGGTTCGACGGTGAAGGGTGCACTATTAAGGCACTCCATGATAGGTCACCGGTTCCAATCCCCCTGTGGGTGCTGACTTACCAAAAACAAAACAAAAAATCAATTGTTTCCTTAAAAATTATTATTTCTATAAGCGATAAATAAAAAAGGATCATCTAAGATTATATTTTGAAAAGCCAAAAATTCATTCTAAGAAACTTTATTTTCCTAAGGGAAAGAAAAAACACTAGTATACAAGGAATAGAACGAGTTACCTCCTATGAAAAGTATTTTTTCAAAATCTTCCCATTAACAGGAAAATAATCTCTTTTTCTTGATAGGTCTTGCAATAAGAATGTTGATGGGCCTATTTCTTCAATTATTTGAAATGGACCTAGCCAGAGTTTTTGAAACTCCGTGTGTTTGCCTTTTTCCTCATGCGCTTTGTCCCATTTCAATACAAGATCACCAATTTGAAATTTTTTTGGAGTAACAAAAGTTGAATCAAATGGGGCTTTTAATATATGTTGATGATGTGCATGGGTATGATTATATTTTTCTCTTTCTTCTTCTAACTTAAGAATTTGACATTGTCTAAGTTGTAAAGAAGAAGGAGATTCATCAATAAATTGTACTAAGGAAAGAGAGGGAATAACTACATTGGTAGGAAGTACATCTTATTTTCCATAGAAAAGATTGAATGGAGAAGTGCCAATAGAAGCTTTATGAGTTATTCGGTCTGCTCAAAGAGAAAATATTAATGATTTATGCCAATTTCATTGGTTTTGATCAACAGTTCTTTTGATTTTTCTAATCAAGTTTTTTTTCGTGGACTTTGCTAAACCATTTCATTGCGGGTAATAATTTGCAGAATACTTAAGTTTAAAACCTCTTTTGATTGCAAATTCCATCATAGCAGTTCCTGAGAAGTAATATGTGTTATCAAACATTAAAGCAGTAGGTAAACCAAACCTAGTTATGATATATTAGTCGATGAAATCAATGATATTCTCAGAGTTGGCTACCTTTAATGGAATTGCTTCCACCCATCTAGTAAAGTAATTTGTAGCTGTGAGAATATATCTATGTTGTTTGGAAGAGTTATGAACGATCTCACCGATTATATCTAATCCCCATTGTTCAAATGGTTGTTCGATATTGACTGGATGTAAGGGAAGGCTCACTTCCTTTGTCTTCCAAATGCACTTTGACACACTTTGCATTTTCTTGAATATTCATGAGAATCTTTGAAAAGTGTGGGCCAATAGTAACCTGCATGCAGGATTTTGTGTGCTGTCGTATTTCCTCCAAAATGTCCTCTAGCTGGTCCATCATGGAGTTCATGCAAGTCTTTCTTTTCTTCAGATTTTTCTAAGCATCTTAGTAGTACAAAATCAAAATTTCTCCTAAACAATACATCATTGATTAATTCATATTTCTTGGCTTTTAATCTCAGAGCCCGTTTAGTTTTGTAACTGAGTTAGGTTGGAGCATACCCATTCTTCAAATAGAATATGAGATCAGCGTATTGATATTGTGCATCGTTGAGGCTTATGATATTTGCACATTGTTACCTGAATATTCTTCTGATAATAGATGGGATGCTCCTGTAAGCATTCTGCAAAAACCTTGACCTCTAAAAATTTTAGAGGGTCTAGTTTCTACATTATATTCTTGTAAAGTGGTAACCCAATTAGCCCTTTTTTCTCCTAATTCTCTTTGAATTAATAGTTGTCTCACTGCAGAGAATGGAACTATGATAATGGTGTGAGTTTTTTGGAGAAATGGCCTGAAATTCTTTATATCCTTAACGACAACAAATGATTGCTTTTCTACAGATGAATAATTTAGTTTTTCACCTTGCAAATTGGAACTGAAAAATGATATTGGTGCTTCAATTTTTTGTTCATTAAGTTGTGTTAAAACAACAACGTATGATGTATCTGGTGAAAAAGTATATAAAGTAAAAGGATTAAGAAAATTGGGGGTAGTTAGGAATGGAGCATTGACAATGGATTGTTTAATCAAATCAAATGCTTCTCTTTCATTATGACCCCATTTAAAGATTGATTTGTTCTTAATCATGTTTTTTAATGGTAAAACTATTTGTGAAAAGTCAGGGACAAACCTTTTAACAAAATTAATTTTCCCAAGAAACGAATGCATAGCTTTCTTGTTATGAGGGAAAGGAATTCTTTTAATCTCTTCAATTCTTTCAGGATCAATATAAATACCTCTTTTTGACACAATGAATCATAAAGGTTTTCCTTCATCTAATGAAAAAAATTATTTCTTTGGGTTTAATGAGATGCTGTATCTTTTACATCGCTCAAATACTTGCTTTAGGTCATTCACATGATTGGTTACTTGTTTAGAAAATACTGTAATGTCATCTCAATAAATAATCACTGATTTATTTATGAGCCCCCTAAAATCTGTGTCCATAGCTCTCTAAAAAGTGGCACCTACATTAATTAATCCAAATGGCATCTTTTGATAGGTGTAAGTTCCCCACTTAGTCCTAAATGTAGTCTTTAATCTATCATCTGGATGTACGAGAATTTGGTTATATCCCAAGAATCCATCTAGAAAGGACATAAGTTCAGAACCAGCTACTATTTGTAGTACTTGTTCCATGGTTGGTAATGGAAAGTTGTCCTTTTGACATGATTTGTTTAAATTCCTAAAATCAATACAAATTCTAATATTGCCATTTTTATTTCTGACAGGTACCAAATTTGATACCCATTTAGAATGTCTGACTGGAAAGATGATTTTTTCCTTGAGGAGTTTGTTAAGCTCTGTTTTGATTTGATTTTCCAGATTTGGATGAATCTTCCTCAATTTTTGATGTATAGGTTTTTCTTCTGAGATCATAGGAATTGTGTGTTGAATCACAGAAGTATCATATGTTTTAAGATCAGTATAATCCCAAGCAAAGACACTTTTATACGTTCTAATAAATTGATAAATGATAATCTTTCTTTGAAAGATAGACCAAGACCTAGATTGACATTTTGACATTTTGAGGTTTTTCGTCAGTTCCTAGATTTACTAACTCAAATCTTAAGGTAGAGCTTTGAGTTTTTGAGTTAGTAACTCTTTTAAACCTACCTTTCAGATCATATAGGTCTTCTAACTTGAAAACATACTTAGGAATAGGATTTTCATCTTGTTCTTCCTTAATCTGAATGTCATGTTAATTTTCATCCAAAATTTGACTATCATAAGATCCTTCAGATGTTAAGAAATCTATGATATCTGAATCATCATTGAATTCTCTCCAATTAGTAATATTGTCAGGAACAGATGGTCTAAAAATTAATTCAATGGAAAATCTATCGGGACTAAACCCTTAGGATGGAATTAAATTTGATGCTACATTAGCTAGTGGATCTGCGCTAGCATTTTGCATTCTAGGTACAGAATAAATGTTAAAGGCTAAGAAATGAATGGTTAATTCTTGGACTAATGATTGGTAATGCTTTAAATGTCCATAATTACAGTGAATGGTATTTCTTAGCTATCTAAGAATGATTTTTGAATCTCCTAGGACTTTCAGATATTTGATATTAAGATCAATGGCTTTGTACAAACCTTGGACTAATGCTTTTTATTCAACTATATTGTTTGTACAATTGAATTATAGTCTGCAGGCTAACATGGTTTTTCCTCCTTATGGGCCTATTAAAATACATCCAGTGCTTGCACCATCTTTAGATTTAGAACTGTCAAAATAAAGAGTCCAAAATAAAGAATTAACTATTGGTTTATCTACAAAATTTATACATTTGGAACTATTTGTTTGGGAAAAATTCTCAATATGAGAAACAACTGCATTATCAAAGAAAGGTGATGGTTGAGCATTGAAATTTCCCAAAAATGATTATGCTGAGTAGTTTCCAATAATGCTATTATTGAATGCTACTGGCTCATTTACTCCTTCAATATCGGTGACTATATGTTTCATGAACTTTTCACAATCTACCCAAATTTGATTTGGATTTCCATTATATGGTAGCCACATATGCGACCAGTCTGTTGCAAAATAACCATGAAGTTATTCAGACTATTCTAAGCTTAAAACTAAGCCATAAAACTCAGGAATATCAACCAATAGTATATCAATTATTTGAGTAACCTTGTGATTTGATGACAATCTGATGGAAACAAAATTTATTTATCCTACCACCTCTACTCTCCTTCTATCAAATTGGACTATATTAACAGGGGAACTCCGAGGAGTTATTTTCAACTTAGCACAGACTGATTTTGGCATTATATTAGAGGAATCCCCTAAGTCTATTAAATAATTATGAATTTTTCTATTATAGATCTCATAGGTTAAGAGAAATGGAGGAGTATGAGAGATGGATCGATCACCTATCATAATAAAGTTTGTAGCATCTATTTTAGTTGAAGGAGAAGGTGGCTTACCCATTTCATTAGCAACTTGTACTATTACTGGAGCAGGTAAGGTTGAAGCAGGAACCACATTTGAGTCTCTAAGTAAGATTTTATGTTTCTGCTTTAATTTAGTAAGCTCGTGAATTGAAATGTTGGCCCTGGTTTTCTTCACATCTTCAATACTCAATAGTGTCTGAGACTACCATTGTATTAGATGCAGGTGGAGTATCTGAAGTAATGGGACTTGTTTGTGTAGCCTTTGAAGTATATTTTTTTATTACTGATTTATCCTTAGCAGGCGTTGAAATATTTTATTGTTGATTTGGCTGCGTTACTTCAGTAGTATTTTTTCTCCTTGTACTCATAGGTAAAGCTTCATGTTGTTCTTCATTTGGTAGGATGAAATCCCACATTCCAATTGGTTCAACTTCTTCTTCCTCATCATCTTCTTCTTCCTCTATTTTCTCTTCCTTTATATCTTGATCAGATTCAGTATTAGATATGATATTTGGAGTTTGAGTATTATAGGACTGACCTTTCTTGAAGTTTCTGAAAGTCTTTTTTGAGCTCAAATTTTCAGCAACTTGTTTCTTGATATCTTCCATCTCGTTTGTCATAGTCTTCAAAACTTCTTGAAGACCTTGTACATCGAAAGGGTCTTTTGGTAGCTTCTTTTTAGAATCATCTTTGAAAGATACCTTCTTTGATTTTTGATCTTCTTGAGAATTATTTTTCTCAAGAGTGGTTATGCGTTTCTCTACAGATAGATTTTCCTTCATGTTTTCTACAAGTGTCGGTAGTTTCGCTCTATCAACAAAAATAACTATATTGGATGGAAGAGATGAAATATACCACTCAATTTGAACTTTTGCACCAAGAACTAATGTAGCAAGAATTTTATTGAGTAATTTATTAAATCTTGAATTAAAATCTTTTATCTTCTCACTTGTTTTAGCTTTTAGATTTGATAAATCATTGATGAGCGTAGTAGTGGTCCTGTCACCCCAAAATTAGCTAGAAATGGTTCTTCGAACATATTCCATCTAGTTATAGAGCGGTTAGGCAGTGAAAAATACCAAGATCCTGCGGATCCTATTAGAGTATACGAAAATAATATTACAACACAATCCTCTTCAACTACTTATTTTAAATTGATGGCTATCATAAAATTATGAATGTGTTCTTCTGCCGGAAGACCATCATCAAGATTAAATTTAGGTAACCACCTTTCGGGATATTTTGGAAGACCATGAAGAGGAGCAGACATATTTACAGCCCCTGGATTGTTCCATGGACGTACATTTGGTGGAGGTACTTGGCCTGCGATTGGAGTTTGGGTGGATGTGATGGATTGAATTTGAGTTGAAGAAGAGGCACGCTGAGTGCTAGGACTAGTAGAAGAGATAGTAGTTTGAGTACTGGAACTAGTTAAAGTAACGCTAATTGTTGGAATGGAAGTTGTGGAAGTGAGCGGAGGTAATGATGATGAATGGGATAAGATCTCCCTGGCGATTGACTCTGATTGAGTCCTCCTTATTCTCTTTGGAGTACTATCAATGGGAAATTCAAAAGGAAGAATTCCTATCTTTTGACTTTCTAATTGAGTTAATATTCTTCGAGGTTGTAAAGAAGACGAAATACTGATATCCGATTTTTTAGAAGATTCAGGCTTTTCAGCAGAAATGGATATTCTCTCTGACTTTTCTATCAAAGACTGAAATTTTGAGTATCACTAGGAGACTTAGGAGAAGGATGATCAAAGGATCCAGGTCTTGGTATCAAATCCTACTGCCTCCATTTCTGGAAAATGCGTTTTCCAGCCATGGATTGCTAGCTATTCCAAAAAGGAACATTACAGTGGTATCAGAGCACCTTTCTTGGCTCAGCCTGTGGCTTTCAAGCCCAAGAAAGAAGAAGAAGAATATGATGTAGAAGATGAGCTTGATCTCATCTATTTTCAAAACAAAGAAGAGCCTCCCCAAGGAGGAGAAGCAAAGAGAAGAAGAGGAAGGTCCATGCACTTCCTATTCTCAAAAAGAAAGCAAGCATGAGAGATGCTTGGATCATCAGGTTTTAGTTCAATACCTGAATGAGTATAAATCCCATTTTGCAGCATTCAGGGGAGCTACAATGTTCCCACAGTTTATTCAGTAGAAGGAGGAGAGAAGGCCCTATGGCAGAAGAGAAATCAAGGGAAATAGGTTTCTATTGTCTACATTTAATGGGGACACTTCAGCTAGAGCTTGGGTGAAAAATCTAGAGGAATTTTTCTTGCTACATCCAGTAACAGAGAAAGAAGCAGTGAAGATTGCAGCGCTGCACATGGAGGATGAAGCCTCTATTTGGTGGTTCAAACCTTTGGACCATTCAAGGGTAAGTTATTTTGCAAAATTTTCTCAAAGGTTGATCCAAACCTTTGATGGAGAGAGGACAAAGGAGGAAAAAGCCATTCCACCATGGGAGGAGAATTTCACCAACGTTGTCACAGCTTTGGGAGGGAAGCCTTTTACATCTATGGAGGAGGCAGCCATTGCATTGGAGGAGACAACTAATGCAGCCATACAAGAAGATCCCAAGGTTCACCAAGGTATGAGTGAAGTTCCACTTTTCATTTCAGCAAATGATTTAAGAGAACGTGAAAACTCACATGTAGAGATCCAAGAATATACACACTTTGCTATTCTAGAGCACCATGATTGCACTGTGTTGTGCAAAGGGTTCAAGGAGGAGATGAACCCTCATCCTCATGCATCTTGTTTGAGTTGCATTCAACCATTGAGGTTGGAGTGTGAAATTTTGGAGGATGGAGTGAACCATGACACCCCCATGAAAAACAATGAATCAAATTCTGAACCGAAGGATGAAACAACTGCTACATCATTGGAGGAATTAGTAGCATTGTTAAACATGGGTGGAGAAGAGATATTACCTCCATCACATTTGGGTCCTCATGGATCCAACATAATCATGGGTAAGAGATCTTCTCTAGGAGATCTCCAAGGAGTTGCATTTCAACTTTCCATGAAATGCAAAGGGGAAGATATGGCTTGGGAGAATGGTAGCCCTCATGGGGGGAGTACCAAAGGAGGGAGAAGGAGAAGACATTCACAAGGAGGCTTGGTTGTGTTGGCTCCTCTTGAAGGAGTTTGGCCATCACTTGGTGTACCCTTTTTCCAGGAGGATGGGAGTAGGGAAGAGGTGGTAGGATGTTTACATCATTGAGCAGCAGAGAGTAGGGATACATGGAACTGATATGGCATATATATCAGTCATGGTACCTTCATCACATGAGTTACATGATGTGAGAATGAGGAGGTAGCAAGCACTTAGATTGCTTGAACTATCTTGGAGAGAGCACAAGCAGATTTGCTCTCATATGATGTATGGTGTTGCAAGAGTAGGGGAGGGCACTCTCATAGTGAAAAGGGATTACTCCTTGGATTGGACTGATCGGGAGGCCTTTTCATCTTGGGGAAAGCTTCATATTTGTAGTAGCATCACCAGAGGTGTTCTTGACAAGGAGCATGTCAAGAGACAAATATTGGCATGGACAAGAGCCTTTTTGTATGAGCTCACAGCGCTGACACTTGGGAGCAGGGTCACATACATGGATCCATCTATCGTCTTACTTCCAGCCTATGGTAAGAGATTTGTGTTTACATTTTCTGATTTACATACTCTTATCATTATGTTGCAGTGCATGGCTCCTCAAAGGGGCAAATTTTTCATGTTGCTCCATGAGAAAAATTGGGCCAAACCATATGATGGAGACAACCATATTTTATATGGCCTTGGGCAAAGGTTTTCTCATTACATGTATGTTCATCAAATGCATGTACTTGACCATGTATTAAGGAAAAAATTTCCATTTAAAATTTTGAAGCAGCAGTTTGAAAAATTGTGTTGATGCTACTTGGGAGACAATTGGTGCCATCAAGCATCATGTAAAACTATCAGTACTTCCTCTATTTTGATGATGAGCATGTTTCAGTTTGCTAATATTGTCCATATTATTATTGGGAGCATGATTGGTGGATTGAAACATGAGTTTAATGTGTCTTTGAGGGGAGATGATCCGCATAGTTTATGCATTGCATGTTCTAGTAGGAACACGAGGAGAGACATGGCCACCACAACCACCTATTTGCCTTTTGTTGAGGTGGGCCATGAGTTTGATGATGATATCAATCCATTGTATGTATATGGTTATGTATTTTATTTTGTATTGCTGATTCACTCATCTATTTACTATTCAGTAGTAGAGGTGATATTTTCTGTACAATGCTTGCCATGTTATTTTTTGCAGCTGCAGTGGATGAGGTTGCATTGTAACTATATGAGACATTGTTTGCACCTTGCTGCACATGGTACAACCTACAAAAAACATGTCACTGGGGTATTCTATGATTATCATGTCCTACTCATCATGGATGAAATGTCTTGGGCCAACTGGATTATCATTGATGGAGGAGAAATCCTTGGAGGATTGCTCTTCATTTTGCCACTTAAGGGAAATAACTTTGCAACCCATGATCAACACACACTCTACAATTATCATAATTGGAGAGGAGTACAGCATGGGGCAAGCTATGAGGCTTTCCATATTCATATTTTCAGCCCACCTTCATTTCTGGAGCTCAAGGTGGAGAGAGATTTCTATGAGTTGCCATGTTGGGAGACAACTCATGTTGTATGGATGATTGCTTGGGGATGGGAGATTCATATGGGGATGATGAGTCCCATTATATATCAGATATCATGCCTCAAAAATTCCCTTAGACATTCCATTGTTTCCTTCATGGATATTTGTTTCTACATCACAACTATTTGGGGGATGTTCACCAACAGCTGGATTGCATATGTTGGAGGGACAACTTGGACACTTGATTGATGATATGGCATCCTTTTCTCAAAGGATTTCATCATGCATGGATGCTACAGGGAGATTAAGGGAAAATGTATCAGTCTATCCTTGCACTTTCTTGAGGAGAAGCAATCTTTGAGAGGGGAGGACTGTAATGTTCCCAATTTTTGTGGAACATTAATTTTTTCCATTTCCACATAGGAGATAAATAAAATGGGTAGGAGTCCCATTCAATTCATTAATAGGGAATAAAAATCCTCTTATTATGAAGGAGGATCACTTATCGAGCCGGATTTCACACCTCCATGTGTGAAAGTGGACTTTTGCAGGATGACTAGGTCAAGTTTGACCAAGTCAAACAACACAGTGGCATGAGGTGCAGAGCACATTGTGGGCCAGTGCAGTGGGATAAGGAGGGAAAGTTCTAGAGGTAGGAAACCCTAATGAGTGGGGTCCATTGAGAAGGATCTCACATTGTTTAAAAGGAGGGCAAGGTAGCCATTGCAAATATCTTGAGTATTATTCATCTTTGGTCCTTTGGACTTGTTGCAACTTCTTGCTGCTTAGCAAGAATTTCCGAGAAATTCCTGTTTAGAATTTCCTCTCCTTCTTGAGTAGCTCCTGGAGGATTGCAATCCATTCCCCATATTCAGAAATTGAGGTCAAGTATCATCCATCTTCATCAGCGCAGTTTCAGTTGAAGATTGTGCAGTGTTGTTGGGTGTTGTTGGGAAGGTTTTCTACAACACCATCCTTGGCTATTTTTTACGAGGAGGGAGCTTCCATCCCTTTGGGAGATCAGAAAAGGAGGTTCATGAGATTATTCCACCATATTTGGCACCAGGAAAATTACTTACCATCACTGGCAGTGCAGTCCCTCTCTTAGACAACGTTATTCTTGGAGAGCATTTTCTATGAGAGATTAGCAGACATTTGGAGGGAGAGATCTTAGGTGAAAGGATCAACCTTTCACTTCAAATTTCCATTGGAGGAGGCCATTTCATATTTTAGATCATATTCATCCATCTCCTCCTATTTTTTTTATGATTTTCTGCTACCCAACAACTCCGACGTTATTGTATTTTCCTATTTTGTACATGTATTGTAGCCAATCCTTCTAAGGATTGTTGTACTATTGTTTTCAGGGGTTGAGAGCTTGCTCCCCCTCATTTCTTGAGCTATCCTTGATATATCATTGTATTTTCATATTACATGTTGTAGTGCCTTCTATTGACAGCGTTAACATAGCTAGGGCATATTTATATAGCAGTGTTTTGTCACCTTTGGTGTACATGCCTTATTGAGGCTTTCATTGGCTAGCTTGAGTGAGTGATTCCTCAAAGCATTGTACTCTATTGCTACTATATTATAAATTGTTCAGCTATTTTCATCTTCATGTGCCATGGCTCCTTAAAATAACGCTGAGGATTCCTTGTATGTCCATACATTGTTGCAGCTCCATTCCTTTGGGAAATTTCTGAAAGGACCTAGGTGTGGGAGGCTTGTCTCACCATCCTAGAAGGATTTCCTTGATCCCAACTCTTGGATTTTGGTCTTAGACATATTGGTCTAAGGGATCCAGGTCTTGGTATCAAATCCTGCTGCCTCCATTTCTGGAAAATGCATTTTCTAGCCATGGATTGCTAGCTATTCCAAAAAGGAACATTACAATAAACAAAAGAGACAGTGAAGCAGAGTTTTGAAGAATAAAAACAAATTAAAAGATTAATGTGTAAAACATAATTAAAAAGGGATAAAGAGAAAATACAACAAGGCAGACCATTAAGAGGACAAAAGATTAAAAAATGAAGACAAAAGATCAAAGGCCTAAATAACAGAGATTAAAGACAAAACAAAAGGGCAGATTTACCCAAAACAGATTCGAATGACTCAGCCTATGACAGTTACTCTTCTCAAAAGATATTTTTGCCACCTAGTGCTTTGTTTCCTTCAATAAAGAATTAGGAAGTTATTGAACTGAGTCATAGATATTTATATCTGCTAGACAGTTATTGTAAAAGTTATGAATAAAGCCTTAAAGTAAAAAATTTCACTATTTTTCCTTAGGAGTTAAGATAGAAGTTATTAGTTAGAGAAATATCTGCATATATTCCTGCCTTGAGCCTTGCATGGTCTTCAAGGTTAGGAATTCATTAACTCTACAATAAATGACACTCAAACCCTATCTTGGCTTCACCTCCTCATTTGCAACATAAATAATGCATCTGAACTCATTATCTTGTTGGCATTTGATGACTCTTTGAAGTAATACATAGTCTCTTGGAAGTTGAAAAGAAATTGATGTCTTGGAACTTGTGGATGCCCTGATTTGTTTGTTGATGGAGGAGGCTATATCACTGGATCCCTGAGCTTGCTTGTTGGTGAAGTGATTCTAATATGTTATTGTTATTTTCTGTTTCATTATGTTTCCATCTTTCTATGTTACAGTAGAATAAAATATTTAGACTAAGAAATGTCTTCTGAAAGCACCTTAGTTCTGTTTATTCTTCACTGCCTTAATGTTTTCCTCTGATAGGAAATTTTAGAGAATTATTAATTTCTCTCTAGACCCCCCTAAGCTTGTTTATTTCATGAATATTTCAATATAGTTGGTATCAAGAATGATTTATGGTTAGCCCTGCTTACTTGCTGCCACTAAAACACTATTTTTGAAGTCTCTCTCTGAAGTACCATTCTTTAAAGTCTGCCAAAGAGGTTTTGTTTTGATCATACCCTTTGTACTTTCTTAACTAATTATTTTAGAGATCTTCATAACTATAATCAAGGATGTTTAGGAGTTCCCTCTTCTCTGATTATAGTTATATGTGTGTCTTAAGTGTTTTCTGTCCTTGAAGGTGAAATCCCTAGGAGTTAAATGAGTTTCTCGCCTTCTATATTTCATTCGAAAATTTTGTCTTGAATTATCATCTTCTTTAGTTGAATCAAAGAATTTATGGTTTCCCCTGTCTATTGATTGCCTCTTCATGCTTATGATATTTAAGTCCCTTTGTTGAGAAGTACATATGATAAAGGATTCTTGATTTCCCTTTGTCCTACTTTTCATTCTTACAATTGATGTCCATCTCATTACCCCTAAAAAACTTGAAGATCCACTAACCAAGTTATATTTTCCCTAATATGCTCCCCGATCTATTGATGAACTTATCATGACTTTCATTAGACTCCATTGCCCAATGAATTAGAGATTTCCTCATTCTATCTATGTTCCTTGATCATCATACCCAACCAAAACAATCAAAAAAACCTTGTACTTAATAACTAGCCTAAAATCAACCATCCAAAGCAAACAAGTTCATATCCTTTGCAAACAAATAGAGAGAGCCCTCTCTGAGTCCAGGAAGGCTAGGTCCTAGAACTCCAAAGACTGGTCTGATGTTGCCCTGTCCATTTGGTCTACCAATCTACTAAATCACATGACACCAACATAATGGCAATCATAGTGGGACCTTCTGAGTTGTTGACAAAATAAGTAATCCTTAGAACTTCAAAAGCCCTTGATAAGTAGAAAATCCAATGAATCTGCCACCTCATCCCCATTACAACATAATGGCGATCACGGTGGGACATTTTGAGTAAGTCTTAATCTAAAAACATTTTGTGTCCATTAGTATCCATCCATTCATAATCACTTCACAACCATTACTAACATAATTGTGATCATGATGAGACCTTCTGAGTCAGTGAAAATATAAGTATACCTTAGGACTTCAGAAACTCTTATAGACTCATTTGACCCTCAGTTAAGCTTAAGAATTCAAGCTGTCATCAATAGAGTCGACTTTGTTTGTTTCACCATCTTAGCTAAATGATTATTTAGGTATAGGACACTCTTACAAAACCTTAGGGCTGCATAAATAAACTCAGAAAACCATAAAAACATCCCTAGATTGGTTTTTTTTGTCAATTATTGGTGGTGGACCATACTCATTTATCTTCAAAACAATAAAAAATATCCACCTGGCAACTCCACTAGGCCTAGTAGGCCTATTAATTCACTATCTCTCTTTAGAATTCCTTAGGATTGTGTCAAAGTAGCCCTGAAAAGTTTAAAAACCTATCCCCATATCATATAGTTTCTTAAAATACTAAGAGAGGCCAAACTTTTGAAAAACAGTTCTAAACTTTCAGCCTCTCCAAATTTTGAGTCTGAAATCGGCTTCACATAGAATCAATACCAGATCTCATCCATACCCTAATCCTCCTACTATAGTTGATAATCCAGAAAATATTTTGTGGCAAACTTATAGAACTGGGAATTTAACTAATGGTAGGACTATCCAAAGAACAATATTTGTCCCTAAACACCTTACAGTCTTGAAAGATCCTCACTTTGACTTGTACCATTCAAAGAACCTATTTAGAACCAAGTCACATAGTGATATTCCCCAAACTGACCTTGAGCTCACATATTTGCAGCAGATTTTCAGCAGAGAAGCCTCTCCTTCTACTCCTTTTGATTTTCAACTTCTTCGTCACTTTAGCTCCTTCCATAACAAATTTGCTCAAAATCATTTTGCTGGTCCAAGTACTTCCACCACACCCATCCATACTTCCACTGTTAAAAACACTCCATTTCATCCCACTTTCCCTTCCACAAATCCACCTCTTGTAAACCTTCCATTTACTCCCATCATGGCAGCATGGTATGCTCCCTTATTGTTACTACAACCTTTGGTTCCTTTAACAAATGATTATCAATCCAGAATTCCCCATTTCACTGGAACTGAATCTACTACTACCCAACATCATGTAGATAAAATGGATGATGCCTTTATTACATGGAAATAGAAGAAGAGACTATTAAGATGATAATCTTTGCCCAAATTTTAGGAGGAGAAGCCAAAAAATGGTTTAAAAGCTTAACTCCTAATAGCATAAATGATCTCCCTTCTTTATACCAAACATTCATAAACCAATGGGAAATTAAAAATAACCCTCTCCAAATCCTTTCAGAATATAGAAACCTAAAAATAAATGTTGGGGAAAGTGTCCAAGATTACTGCTCTAGATTTAATAGTGTTTACAATGCTCTTTCCCCAAACATGAAACCTCCACTAAGCTTATCCTTAGCAAAATTTCTAGAGGGTTTTGACCCAGACATGGCCTATCAGCTAAGAGAAAGAGACCCCTTGACTTTAGAAGATATGCAGAGGGGAGATATAAGTGTAGAAGAAAATATGATTGAGAAAAGAGCTATGTTGAAATCAGAAAAAAGAGTTACATACAAAGATGAAACAATGGAATCAACCTCATCATCTGATGCCAAAATTGACAACTTAGTAAGGGTAATGGAAAGAATGATGGAAAGGATAAAATTAACTGATAGAGTACCTCTTAGGGATAACCAAGTGAATCCCCAAAACAGAAATAGAAATCCAAATTTTAGAAGATATCCTATTCAAAATAGACAAAGAGATAATGACCAACAAATTAAGCCTCCTTTCCAAGAAAAATATGTATATGAAGAAGAAAGGGAGATAGAAAGGTTGGGAGAAAATCATGTGCATTTGATAGGATCTAACAGTGAGGGTGATGTTTTTCTCACTGGATAAGAACAAGGATTCTTTTCCTCAGACCTGTTAGAGTCGGTCTTGTCAGTCCTCCGTCAGAGATCAAAACTCTTTTTTGCATTTCATTTTTATGTGTCTCGCTCGATTCACTCAATTGCATTTTGCTAGGGGGCATGCCATAATCTGACGGAAGGGCCTTGTTGTTTATTTTTTTTTCATTTCATGTATCTATTGGCTTGTGATTGATCATTAAGGTTCATCAGAATTCATCATACTCAATGTTTTAGTCATTCATAGTCATGGATGGTCTTTGGTCAGCAAGAAGTCTTTTCGAGTTTTTAGGTCTAGGGTTTTGTCGACTTAGTCCACATAAGAGGTTCCTAATGTTTCCATTGCAAAATCCTATTGTCAATAATGCCTAAAGACGATTCTTCTTCAAAACAGAGTTTTGAAGAAGAAATCGTTAAATTGTTTTTAAATATGTGATTTTTCAAAAAATTTCAGTCATGAAACGTTTCGGCGCCACCTTGATCCACTGCAAATCATCCCTGCAAGCAGACAAAGAGTTTCATCATTCAAAAAATCAAAAAGGAAAATTTCAGAACAAAATTTGTTTTAAAATTGAAAAGTGCCAAAGTTCTACAATTTTTCAAAAGTGGGACATTGCAGGACACAAAAAATCAAACCCATGCCATTACACATTACAAGATATTTTTCACCATTTAAATATCATTTGCATGTTAAAGATAAGAGCAAAGTCGAAATTGAAGTTTGAGAGAGAGAAATTGTAAATTTGGAGGCAATTTGTCTGTGTTAGTTTGAGCGCGGCGCACTGGGAGAAGGCGCGGCACACCCACTGAGCGCGGCGCGTAGAGTGCAATTTCACAGTGCAAAGTTGCACTGGTGCGGCACATCCAGCTTGCGCGTCGCGTTGGGCTGGAGCGCGGCGCACAGGCCCGAAAACACTAATTTTTTCCATTTCTTTCCAATTTCCAAATTTGATCGATTTCTTCGTATTGATGAGGATGTGTCAGAGTTTTAAGGATCCACCGTCTATCTAGGGGAAATGCTGCACATTCCAGTTTCCTTGGTGTCCTGTACACACTATTTTGGAACCATATCTGCAATAAGGGAATCAGTTGCTGCACTTCACAGTTTGATCATGATGGTCTGGAGCAGAGGCGTTTATCTTGGCCATTTTCAAACGCTACACATAATATGGTGAAGTCGGATCTGTACTTTTATGGCACATTCATTCACCATATGATGGAATCTCGTCTCTGTATAGTCAATGAGGCTCTCTCTGGCCTTTTGGGTGGACATGTCAAGGTTTTTGTTACAAGATGTGTCATTGAGGAGCTGAAAAAGCTAGGATAGTCATTTTCTGGAACCGTGTTGGAAATTCGTAGACTCACGACAGCAAGGTGCAATCATGAGTCACTTAAAAGTGTTGCAGAGTGCCTTGAGGCTATGGTTGGTGCAGATAATCCAGAGCACTTCTTCGTTGCAACTCAGGATGGTGGTCTTCGCAAAAAGTTCCGGCAGGTTCCAGGTGTTCCTGTTATATTTGTTCAAAAAAATTACTTGCTTCTTGAACCACCTTCCGAATATCAGCATCAAATTGCTAATATGATTGAAGCAGAACGCATCCATATGATGGAAAGAGAATTCAAATTGTTGGAAGCCCGTGAAGCAAAAAATACTGCAACCCAAGCAAATGTCACCGGTGCACCTGAAATTTCAGGGGATGAAATGCCAAAGAAAATAGAGTCAAGAGATAGGAGCAAGAATAAGAATATGTTAGCAGTGAAAGATCGACCCAGATTCAAAAGGTAAACGTAAAGTGGTAGTCAAAGACTGAAAGCATAGATTTAAAACAAAGATATCAACCATAAGTAGAGAGATAGGATTGGAGGCCTATTTTTATCTTCAGTTGCGATTCAAAGGAATTTACACCTACAGACTTCACTTCTTCATTGGTCATCAGAAGATTTAGGTGGAGCGATGTTCCTTTTTGGAATAGGTGGTTGGTTTTTTAGCTTTTATTAGTTAAATGATTAAATAATTCTTTATTTTTGGGTCGATCTGTTTTCTCCTAGCAGAGTTTATTTATTGTATTGAAAACCATTTGTAAGGGGGCGGAGTTCTGGGAAAACGTGTGGGAGAAAAAATCAGCACTTCACTGTACAGCTTTGACAGAGAATTAATGAAAGGATGTAGCTCTGATTCATGAGATTCCTGTGGTACGAATTTAGCATATGTTTTTATTTCTGTTTCATATGTACCTTGTTATGTTTACAGTTCATTCATAATAATTTCCAGCTGAATGCTTTTAAGTAAGAAGCGTAGAATCCAGTTTACTGCTCTGCCTTGGGAAAGCATTCATGCTTTGTGTCTCTTCTTCTGTCTGAAAAGGATTCATTATATATGCCCTTTTCGTCCTCTCAGCAGTCTTTCCACTCCATATAATTTCAAGTTGAATGCTAAACCTCCTGCCTATCTTGCCTCACGAAATACTCTGCGTCTTTGATTTAATTTCTCTGCTCGAGATGCTCTTTGTCCTATACAGCCCAGAAAATCCAACCATTCATTAAACTACCTCTTTCATATTTATTTACTAGCCTAAAATCTGTATTCATTATAGGTCATCTCAGGCCCTATTGGACATCTTTTTCCGAGATAGACCCGGAGAGAGCCCTCTCCTGTCCTCGTAGGGCTAGCTACGAGGCTGAGCTTGGTTTGATGTTACCTTGAATCCTGCTTTCCTTCAGCCTAAGGCAGATTCAAACACTAACATAGTGGCAACCATACTGGGGAAGAACTGGTTTGTTTGTTAGTATTATTTGATTTATAGCTACAGACGGAGTTTGAAGTCACGCCAGGTAGCCTTCGAACTGCTCTTGCTCTGCGAGTGCATAGTAGATAAATGCTACTTCAGTCAATCTCCGGTCTAGAGTGTAGTCGTAACACTTAACTTATAAATTTCCCCAATACATGTAATCAAGTTTAGATCTGATGGTTGATGGTGGACAACGATCAGACACTGCAAGGCTGAAATTATTCACCTGGCGATTTCACTAAAAAATCCAGAAATTAATCCTTCATGATGACTCCACTACAGAGAGATTAGTAGCTTTACGACTTTCAAGATGGATCAAGTTGCAAGAAGATACTCTCCCATGAGCCGAGATCACATCCCAAGTTTTCCGAATAAAATGCCCAAGGTGGATTGGCTTCAGAATTTGCCTATGTTCAGAAATGTGGAAGGTAATGACGCTGCTCTTCATCTGGTGAAATTTCACATTCATGTGCATAAATTAAAGGTCGATTTTCCTGAAGACTATTTGATGAAAATGTTTATGGCTACTCTGGAAGATGAAGCCCGATCTTGGTATGAAAGTTTGCCGCCTGCTTCTATTTATGGTCTAAAAGATTTTCATACAATATTTTTTGAAAGGTATAAAGAATCATATCCATCCTTGACTTTAGTTCAGAACTGTTGTAGCCATGTTCATTGTTTTATTGAAGATCTTGAGAATTTTTATGGACATGATGACTTCACAGACGATGAGATCATGGAAGCATTGTATGAAAACCCATTACAACAGCACACATAAAACTTGAAGGATACTTATCTAGATCAGCAGGTTGAAGATTTCCATATGGCTGAAAATGATGAAAGAGAAATTTTTGTTTCATATCTGCCTATAGAAGAAGACAGCATGCAGGGAAATCAAGTTTCAATTTCAGAATGTGATAATGTCAAGTCAGTTATTTCAGATCCAGATTCAGATCGTGATGACCAAGAATACCTTGTGCTGAATCTCATGAAGGAGAACTCTGCTGTTGAAATCATCTGGAATGAAGAAGACAGAGTTATTGGTCCAAATGTTCTCATTTCATTAGAACAAAGCCTTCATGAGGAGGTAATCCCGTCAGTTCATGAAAAACAAGATGAGACATTCATTCAAGTAAGTAAAGAAGTTCCTTTGGACGAATCTTTAGTAGATGATAGAAATGTCATTTTTGCGCTTCCAGAATCATTTGAAGTTTCTTTTCTTATGATTGATGAATGTAATGAGGAACATGATAATCTGGCTGTTATATCATATGACGATGATCAAAATAATATTCAGACTACAAAAGATCAGAACATTCAGGACTGCCTTTCAGATTCTTCTTCATATGTCTCATGTTTTGAAATGTTTTTCCAAGAGGAGATCGACTCATCCACTTGTTTAGAATTTTTTGAGGACCAGGAACATACTTTTACTGAAGTACATTATGAAGGAAGATCAGAATCAAAAGAAAAAGACACCTTGTTTCTTCAGGAGGAGGTAAATCTTCATGTTTTTCAGGATCCATTGGAAAATCTGTTGCAGTCAGTAGTGAAGGTGATTATTGCAGTATTCAGTGATGAAGGAGATCATGGTAAATTATGTTTTTTGATGCCCAGTTACCAGTATCTATTGTTGACCAGGAGATCTGATCAGGAGAATCAGTCAAGAAACCATCTGCTTGATTGGTTACATTGGAAGGCGCACTACACATGATTGTACATATTTCATCAGTATGCAGGTGGTTGTCATCATGATTTCAAATCTTGATGGACTTCTGCCTTTTTTCAAAAAGCTTTGTAAATTCTTGTCTTACGTCAGTCATGAGTCATTTGTGTTTGGTCTGTTGAGTCAAGTCTTTCAGTGATTTCAGTTTCGAAATTCAGTCATCAGTCTTTTGTCAAAATAATGGACTCCATAGCCCAATGGACGAAGGCACTGGCCTGCTCTCCCAAAGATCTGCTGTTCTTGGCACCTCTAGGGAGCTACCATCCCCATTGGAGCCAATGTTAGAGTCAGTCTTGTCAGTCCTCCGTTAGAGATCAAAACTCTTTTTGCATTTCATTTTTATGTGTCTCGCTCGATTCACTGAATTGCATTTCGCTAGGGGGCATGCCATAATCTGACGGAAGGGCCTTATTGTTTATTTATTTTTCATGTCATGTATCTGTTGGCATGTGATTGATCATTAAGGTTCATCAGAATTCATCATACTCAATGTTTTAGTCATTCATAGTCATGGATGGTCTTTGGTCAGCAAGAAGTCTTTTCGAGTTTTTAGGTCTAGGGTTTTGTCGACTTAGTCCGCATGAGAGGTTCCTAATCAGTTTCCATTGCAAAATCCCATCGTCAATAATGCCTGAAGACGATTCTTCTTCAAAACAGAGTTTTGAAGAAGAAATCGTTAAATTGTTTTTAAATATGTGATTTTTCAAAAGTTTTCAGTCATGAAACATTTCAGCGCCACCTTGATCCGCTGCAAATCATCCCTGCAAGCAGACAAAGAGTTTCATCATTCAAAAAATCAAAAAGGAAAATTGCAGAACAAAATTTGTTTTAAAATTGAAAAGTGCCAAAGTTCTACAATTTTTCAAAAGTGGGACATTGCAAGACACAAAAAATCAAACCCATGCCATTACACATTACAAGATATTTTTCACCATTTAAATATCATTTGCATGTTAAAGATAAGAGCAAAGTCGAAATTGAAGTTTGAGAGAGCGAAATTGTAAATTTGGAAACAGTTTTTATGTGTTAGTTTGAGCACGGTGCACTGGGAGAAGGCGCGGCGCACCCACTGAGCGCGACGCGTAGAGCTCAATTTCATAGTGCAAAGTTGCACTGGCACGGCGCATCCAGCTTGTGCAGTGCATTGGGCTGGAGCGTGGCGCACAGGCCCAAAAACACTAATTTTTGCCATTTCTTTCCAATTTCCAAATTTGATCGATTTCTTCGTATTGATGAGGATGTGTTAGAGTTTTAAGGATCCACCGTCTATCTGGGGGAAATGCTGCACATTCCAGTTGCCTTGGCGTCCTGTACACACTATTTTGGAACCATATCTGCAATAAGGGAATCAATTGCTGCACTTCACAGTTTGATCATGATGGTCTGGAGCAGAGGCATTTATCTTGGCCATTTTCAAACACTACACATAATATGGTGAAGTCGGATCTGTACTTTTATGGCACATTCATTCACCATATGCTGGAATCTCGTCTCGGTACAGTCAATGAGGCTCTCTCTGGCCTTTTGGGTGGACATGTCAAGGTTTTTGTTACAAGATGTGTCATTGAGGAGCTGAAAAAGATGGGAGAGTCATTTTCTGGAACCATGTTGGCAATTCGTAGACTCACGACAGCAAGGTGAAATCATGAGTCACTTAAAAGTGCTGCAGAGTGCCTTGAGGCTATGGTTGGTGCAGATAATCCAGAGCACTTCTTCGTTGCAACTCAGGATGGTGGTCTCCACAAAAAGTTCCGGCAGGTTCCAGGTGTTCCTGTTATATTTGTTCAAAAAAATTACTTGCTTCTTGAACCACCTTCCGAATATCAACATCAAATTGCTAAGATGACTGAAGCGGAACGCATCCATATGATGGAAATAGAATTCAAATTTTTGGAAGCCCGTGAAGCAAAAAAGACTGCAACCCAAGCAGATGTCACCGGTGCACCTGAAATTTCAGGGGATGAAATGCCAAAGAAAATAGAGTCAAGAGATAGGAGCAAGAATAAGAATATGTTAGCAGTGAAAGATCGACCCAGATTCAAAAGGTAAATGTAAAGTGGCAGTCAAAGACCGAAAGCCTAGATTTAAAACAAAGATATCAACCATAAGCAGAGAAATAGGATTGGAGGCCTATTTTTATCTTCAGTTGCGATTCAAAGGAATTTACACCTATAGACTTCACTTCTTCATTGGTCATCAGAAGATTTAGGTGGAGCGTTGTTCCTTTTTGGAATAGGTGCTTGGTTTTTTAGCTTTTATTATTAAATGATTAAATAATTCTTTATTTTTGGGTCGATCTGTTTTCTCCTAGCAGAGTTTATTTATTGTATTGAAAACCATTTGTAAGGGGGCGGAGTTATGGGAAAAAATGTGGGAGAAAAACTCAGCACTTCAATGTACAGCTTTGACAGAGAATTAATGAAAGGATGCAACTCTGATTCATGAGATTCCTGTGGTACGAATTTAGCATATGTTTTTCTTTCTGTTTCATATGTACCTTGTTATGTTTACAGTTCATTCATAATCATTTCCAGCTGAATGCTTTTAAGTAATAAGGGTAGAATCTAGTTTACTGCTCTGCCTTGGGAAAGCATTCATGCTTTGTGTCTCTTCTTCTGTCTAAAAAGGATTCATTATATATGCCCTTTTCGGCCTCTCAGCAGTCTTTCCACTCCATATAATTTCAAGTTGAATTCTAAACCTCCTGCCTATCTTGCCTCACGAAATACTCTGCGTCTTTGATTTAATTTCTCTGCTCGAGCTGCTCTTTGTCCTATACAGCCCAGAAAATCCAGAAATTCATTAAAATACCTCTTTCATATTTATTTACTAGCCTAAAATCTGTATTCATTATAGGTCATCTCAGGCCCTATTGGACATCTTTTGTCGAGATAGACCCGGAGAGAGCCCTCTCCTTTCCTCATAGGGCTAGCTACAAGGCTGAGCTTGGTCTGATGTTACCTTGAATCCTGCTTTCCTTCAGCCTAAGGCAGATTCGAGCACTAACAAGAACAAACTGAAAACAAACATGAGGATTCTGAAGATTATCAACTGGGATTTGAAAATGCTATAATGGAGGTCCATAGAAAATATGATCTTAGGAGCAAAAAGAACCAAAGGACCTCCAATAATAATAACACAGAAATTGCTACTAAGAATACCTCAGAAAATCATCCTAAAAAGACAGCAAATAGTATCAACACTGTGGCTAAGAAAACTGACTTAAACAAGGACAAAACCAGTCAGCAATGTGTTGACCCAAGCTGCCCTAGTACTTTTGCTAGTGGCACTAAGAAATCTGTCCAAAATAATAGTCCTAATAAAACTCAGCAAATCAGAATTGTTGAAAATACTATGTTTGACAAATATGATGTAAATATGTCAAAAACACTTGTCCCTTTCACCCTTGAGGGAGAAATTGCCAAGATTAAAATTAGCACACCCTTAGCTGAACTAGTAACCCAGGATGTATATAAAAATCAAGTTTTGAAAGCTTTGAATATAGGAAATGATACTGATACTTTAAACTTGACAGATGAGAAACCAGAATTGATGTTTGGTCCTGAGGTAGAAGGAAAATACCAAGAAGGGGTTGTCCCTCCATGTTAGAGTCGGTCTTGTCAGTCCTCCGTTAGAGATCAAAACTCTTTTTGCATTTCATTTTTATGTGTCTCGCTCGATTCACTCAATTGCATTTAGCTAGGGGGCATGCCATAATCTGACGGAAGGGCCTTATTGTTTATTTATTTTTCATGTCATGTATCTGCTGGCTTGTGATTGATCATTAAGGTTCATCAGAATTCATCATACTCAATGTTTTAGTCATTCATAGTCATGGATGGTCTTTGGTCAGCAAGAAGTCTTTTTGAGTTTTTAGGTCTAGGGTTTTGTCGACTTAGTCCGCATGAGAGGTTCCTAATCAGTTTCCATTGCAAAATCCCATCGTCAATAATGCCTAAAGACGATTCTTCTTCAAAACAGAGTTTTGAAGACGAAATCATTAAATTGTTTTTAAATATGTGATTTTTCAAAAGTTTTCAGTCATGAAACATTTCAGCGCCACCTTGATCCACTGCAAATCATCCCTGCAAGCAGACAAAGAGTTTCATCATTCAAAAAATCAAAAAGGAAAATTGCAGAACAAAATTTGTTTTAAAATTGAAAAGTGCCAAAGTTCTACAATTTTTCAAGAGTGGGACATTGCAAAACCACAAAAAAATGTAAACCCATGCCATTACACATTACAAGATATTTTTCACCATTTAAATATCATTTGCATGTTAAAGATAAGAGCAAAGTCGAAATTGAAGTTTGAGAGAGCGAAATTGTAAATTTGGAGGCAGTTTTTCTGTGTTAGTTTGAGCAAGGTGCACTAGGAGAAGGCACGGCGCACCCACTGAGCGCGGCGCGTAGAGCGCAATTTCACAGTGCAAATTTGCACTGGCGCGGCGCATCCAGCTTGCGCGGCGCGTTGGGCTGGAGTGCGACGCACAGGCCCAAAAACACTAATTTTTGCCATTTCTTTCCAATTTCCAAATTTGATCGATTTCTTCGTATTGATGAGGATGTGTCAGAGTTTTAAGGATCCACCGTCTATCTGGGGGAAATGCTGCGCATTCCAGTTGCCTTGGCGTCCTGTACACACTATTTTGGAACCATATCTGCAATAAGGGAATCAATTGCTGCACTTCACAGTTTGATCATGATGGTCTGGAGCAGAGGCGTTTATCTTGGCCATTTTCAAACACTACACATAATATGGTGAAGTCGGATCTGTACTTTTATGGCACATTCATTCACCATATGCTGGAATCTCATCTCGGTACGGTCAATGAGGCTCTCTCTAGCCTTTTGGGTGGACATGTCAAGGTTTTTGTTACAAGATGTGTCATTGAGGAGCTGAAAAAGCTGGGAGAGTCATTTTCTGGAACCGTGTTGGCAATTCGTAGACTCACGACAGCAAGGTGCAATCATGAGTCACTTAAAAGTGCTGCAGAGTGCCTTGAGGCTATGGTTGGTGTAGATAATCCAGAGCACTTCATCGTTGCAACTTAGGATGGTGGTCTCCGCAAAAAGTTCCGGCAGGTTCCAGGTGTTCCTGTTATATTTGTTCAAAAAAATTACTTTCTTCTTGAACCACCTTCCGAATATCAGCATCAAATTGCTAGGATGACTGAAGCGGAATGCATCCATATGATGGAAAGAGAATGTCAAACCAGGAGGTAACTCCTCAAAACTAGAATGTGTATTAGCCGAAGAATGTACATGCTTATATAGATGGGAGGTGAGGCTATTGGGATTCATCTCCCAATGACTCTTGGCCTTCCTTATTTCCTAATAATAAATAATATACAAAAATACATATGAACACCCATCCATAGGATTAGGTGTCAACATTCCCCCCTTTAATCCGAAGGGATGTTGGTGAGTCCAAGCATCGATCTGAACTTTTCAAACTTTTCTCTTCCAAGTGCTTTGGTGAAGATGTTAGCAGTTTGCTAATTTGTGGAAAAATGATGTAGATGGATGGTTTTGGCCTGAACATGATGTCGAATTAGATGGTACTTTGTATTGATGTGCTTTGTTCGATCATGGAACTTTGGGTTCTTGGCCAAATTTATTGCAGAAGTGTTGTCGATCATGAGTGGAGTGGAATACATTCGTTTCATCTGCAAATCTTCCAGGATTTTCCAGAGCCACACAATTTCCTTTGTTGCTTCAACTGCTGCCACATATTCTACCTCGGTCGTGGAATCTGCTGGAGCTGACTCTTTGCGTGATCTCCATGAGACAGCTCCTGATCCAAGACTCATGGTGTAACCTGTAGTAGACACCCCTGTTTCTTTGTCGCCATCAAAGTCTGAATCAGAGTATCTGATCAAGCTGAAGTCGCCTACCTGTGTATATTTGAGTTCAAAGTCTTGAGTCCCCTTCAAGTACCTTAACACTCTTTTTGCAGCAGACCAATGTCCTTCACAAGGTTTTTGCATGAACCTTGAGAGGATTCCAACGGCAAATGAAATGTCAGGTCTGGTGGTGGTCAGGTAGATAAGACTTCCTACAAGCTGTCTATACTTAGTTGCATCCTCAAATTCCTTCCCTTCAATAGATGTGAGCTTCAAGTTTTGTTCCATTAGAGTGCTTAAGGGTTTACAGTCATCCATGCCA
Source organism: Pinus albicaulis (assembly GCA_034641835.2). Classification (NCBI taxonomy): domain Eukaryota; kingdom Viridiplantae; phylum Streptophyta; class Pinopsida; order Pinales; family Pinaceae; genus Pinus; species Pinus albicaulis. The sequence goes on along the minus strand of CM076578.1, from coordinate 1,733,508,051 downwards.
AATTTGTTCAAGAGATCTCCAATGTACTTCTTTTGAGAAAGAAATATGAATTTAGGATGTTGAATTACTTCAATACCCAAATAGTAATGAACATGACCCAAATCGGTCATTTCAAAACCTTTCTTCAACTCTTTCTTCATGGATGCAATATAGCTCTCATTGTTTCCTGTTATCAAAAGATCATCTACATATACCACAAGATATACAATTGTTTTTCCAACTTTCTTAACAAACAAAGTTGCATCATCAAGATCAAGGTGTTTGAAATCAAGTTTCAGAAGATGCTTGGTCAACTTCTCATACCAGGCTTGTGGTGCTTGCTTGAGGCCATACAAGGATTTTACAAGTTTGCAAACTTTGTGTTCTTGACCCTTTATCACAAATCCTTCTGGCTGGGACATATAAACTTTCTCCTTTAGATCTCCATTCAAGAAGGCTGTTTTTACATCCATTTGATGGACTTTCCATCCACTCTGAGCTGCTAAGGCAAAGAGAGTCCGGATGGTGGTCCATTTTGCTGTGGGAGCAAAAGTTTCTTCATAATCGACTCCTTCTTTATGTGCGAATCCTTTTGCCACAAGCCTGGCCTTGTGCTTGTCAAGTGAGCCGTCTGCTTTGTACTTGTTCTTGTAGACCCACTTGCAGCCAATAGGTTTCGTTCCCAAAGGCGGATCAACCAGCTTCCAAGTGCCATTCTTTATCAAGGCATCATACTCCTTCTGCATCGCTTCTTTCCATTCATCATGAGAAGCGACTTCTTTGAAGGAAGTTGGTTCATGATCTGTAGACAAACTCAATTCATAGTTATAAGAAATATCCATATCAACAGGAGAATCAGAATTATCTACATCACCTTCGATTTTTTGAGTGGAACTTCTTGTTCCTATTTTTCCAACCTCATCAGGATGAACATTCTCCAGTGTCTTTGTCAGCCATTTGGGAGGACCTTTCTGAGATGGCCCCGGCTGGTCACTTGACTGAGTTGGGATTGATTCAAGATTCAATCTCCCAATTCTATCAATCACATCATCCAATGTGTCATCCGTGGTTGTTTCTTCATGTGGGGGAGAGTGTGGTTCAGGAAATGATTCCACAGTTTGATTCAATATCGGAATCCGTGGAATCACATTATCAAATTCTTGGAAAGACTTTGCATGTGTGAATCTGTCCAGGCGATCAAGTTGCCGCTCAACAACCTTGTCGCTCTTGGAAGATTCAAGAAATATGACATCTCTTGCTATCACAAACTTCTTATTTGCTTCATCATAAAGACGATATCCTTTGGAGGTATTGGAGTACCCCAAGAAGATACATTTTCTGCTTCTAGCACCAAGTTTGTTCCTTTGACCCTTGGGTATCAAGGCATAGCAGGTGGACCCAAAGACCCTGAAATGCTTTACCGAAGGAATGTGGCCATGCCACATTTCAAAAGGAGTTTTGTTTCTAATTGAACTTGAAGGACACCTATTCTTTATGTAAACAGCACATAGAACCGCATCAGCCCAAAACATCAATTTTACATTCTTGAAAAATAACATGGAGCGGACCATATTTAAAATGGTTCTGTTCATTCTTTCAGCTACACCGTTCTGTTGTGGATTATATGGCACAGTGGTTTGATGTTTGATTCCATGTTGGCGAAGATAATTTTCAAATTCGTTTGAAGTGTATTCTTTTCCATTATCAGTACGTAGAGAGCCAATATGTGTTTGTGCATCATTTTCAATCCATGCATTAAAATTCTTGAAAGTTTGAAAAGCATCAGACTTATTCTTCAGTAAGTAAATCCAACACATTCTGGTGTAGTCATCAATAAATGTCATCATGTATTTGTTTCCATTTGTAGAAGCAATAGGCATAGGGCCACATAAATCTGAATGAACAAGTTCAAGTTTCCTATGTGCTCTTGAGTGTGAATCATGAAATGGATGTTTGCTATGCTTTCCTAGAATACAAGCATCACATTCCTTAGGTTTTCTAGGAATTGTAGGCAGTCCATCAACACCATTTTTCTTCAACAAACGAAGGTTGTCATAGTTTAAGTGTCCAAATCTAACATGCCATAAAAGACTTGATGGAAATGTACCTTCATCATGATGTGAACTGAATGCAAAGTTTTGAGCATGAGCAGATGAACCTTTCAGCTTCAAGAGTCTCCCTTCTTCTATTCCCTCCATGACAAGTGAGTGATCTGATGCTTTTCTAACCTCTGCCTTGCCATCAAACAAGTGAACTGAGTGTCCTTGCTGCCGGATTTCAACCAGGGACAACAAGTTTCTCTTCAACTCAGGGAGGTATAGAACCTCATGTAGGATATGATCAGGAAGACCAGGTAGTTTAAGCCTGACTGTGCCAAGCCATGATGGCTTGAGTTTGGATTTATCTGCGAAATATACTGCTCCATCAACTTTTTCAGTGAATTCTTCAAAAAAATCTTTTCTAAATGTCATGTGACATGTTGCTCTTGAATCTAGCAACCAATCATATCTCCATGAAGTAAATGAAACATCAAATAGGTTTTCAGTTACTCCATTGTTACAATGTGCTAGAACAGAATGAGCTGATTCAGCTGGTTTACCTTTGTCTTTGTCATCAGTTTTACCTCTGTCTTGATTTGTTTGCTGTTGAGCTTTAGATTGTCTGCCCCCCTTTTCTCTGAAGTTTCTTCTTCGTCTTCTGCCTTCTCTTCCTATGGATGGACCTGAAGCGTGTCTCTTTTCTCTCTGTGCCAAGTAGGCAGCCTCTTTAGAAGATGAAGGGACTGTCATCTTCTTTTGAAGGAGGAGAGAAAAAAACTCTGCTGGAAAATTTCTCTTGAAGGAGAGAAAACAAAAAAATCTTTGCTGGAAAATGTACTGAAAAACTCTTTGCTGCAAATATGCTGAATTTTAAAAGGACAGAAACACTTTGCTAAAAATTCTGATTCTAAAAACACAAGCTCTTTGGTAAAAAACTGAATTCTACACAAAAAAAAATGTATTTTTTTTTTTGTTTGGGGAAAAAAAATTTGTGAAATGGTAGGGAGGTCGATATGGAATGTAAGGGAGGGTACGGAATTATGAATGGCGGAGTGGTATTAAAAGATGGGCAGTATATTATGAAGGGTGGTAATATGTGCTGGGAGGGCGTATATAAAAATGGAGCACATACCATACAATACAACAACGCATAATATAACCAATACAACGCACACAATATAATGGACACCACAACATTTTATATACCATAGCAGCGTAATTGTTATATGGGAGGGCGTTTGGAACGCTGTATTAAAAAGTGAATATGTGTTTGATAAATAGCGTGGTATATTATATGAAGTGTGGTATATAGGGGAGGCTGTATTAAAGGAGGGGCACATACCATAAAACCATGTAATCACAACACAGCGTTATAATGACAACGTTTATTTCTGCGTTGTAATATATGAACAATGTTTTATATATATATCGACAGAGTTGGATATGCAACGTGGAGGAGGGCCGACAGGCCACGGAGGACGTTGTGGTATTGTATATAGACAGGCGGTAATACAGACAGCGCGGAGGCGATATTGTATATTACATATGGTATTACAATTGAAAGGCGGTAATGTATATCAATGGAGCGTGGGAATGAATGGCGGACTGAGCATAAATGGTATATAGAACTGTATTACAAAGGGTGGACAGTGGTGTATATAAAATGTGGCAGCGTTGTAAACAGCGTGGGACGTACCTTATAATACCACGATGACAGTGAGAGCGTATACCACGTTGAATATGACAGAGATATATATAAATGCGTGTAAATGGAGGCTTGCTTACAGTAGTGAAGGAGCGCGTGAGATGGGAGCTCCGTAGGCGCAGGTGTATGGAGAATGTAGTAGTGAGGGCGTCGCTGTCTCTGATAAACAATATAAACCACATCGTTTATATATGTGGAAGTGTTGTATACACCAGACAGTGTTTATATATGTGGAAGCGTTGTATATAGCGTGGATAGAGCAGTCTCATAAACGCGTGGAGGTGTATTGATATGTGGGAGGCGGATTAAAAGTTGAGCGCTGGGAATGCAGAACAGTGAGAGAGAGGGCGCAGAGTAGTAAGGGAGAGGGATGTATGCAGAGTGAGGGAGAGGGCGTAGGGCGCAGAGGGAGGTGTATGGATCGATAGGTATGGAGAAAGGAGGAGTGAGGGCGGAGTATGGAGAGGCGTTGGGTAGGTAGGAGGCCCAAAGGGCTGTTGCAAAAAAAAAATTTGAAATTGAATCTGCAGAATGACAGAGTTGCAGGACTGCTGGAATTGCAGAATGGCAGAACCTGCAATTTGCAAAATGACAGAGCCTGCAGTCTGCAGGAGCTGGAGCTACAAATGTCAGTACTATATAGGGAAAAAAATGCAGAATAACAGTCTAGCAATTAAGAGCAGTAGAAAACTATTAAAAAATATGACTGAGCAAAGGATAGGGAGTTACACCACAGGGTAGAAATGCCAATAGTGGGGCTGCCTCTGATACCATGTCAAACCAGGAGGTAACTCCTCAAAACTAGAATGTGTATTAGCTGAAGAATGTACATGCTTATATAGATGGGAGGTGAGGCTATTGGGATTCATCTCCCAATGACTCTTGGCATTCCTTATTTCCTAATAATAAATAATATACAAAAATACATATGCACACCCATCCATAGGATTAGGTGTCAACAGAGAATTCAAATTGTTGGAAGCCCGTGAAGCAAAAAAGACTGCAACCCAAGCAGATGTCACCGGTGCACCTGAAATTTCAGGGGATGAAATGCCAAAGAAAATAGAGTCAAGAGATAGGAGCAAGAATAAGAATATGTTAGCAGTGAAAGATCGACCCAGATCCAAAAGGTAAATGTAAAGTGGCAGTCAAAGACCGAAAGCCTAGATTTAAAACAAAGATATCAACCATAAGCAGAGAAATAGGATTGGAGGCCTATTTTTATCTTCAGTTGCGATTCAAAGGAATTTACACCTACAGACTTCACTTCTTCATTGGTCATCAGAAGATTTAGGTGGAGCGTTGTTCCTTTTTGGAATAGGTGCTTGGTTTTTTAGCTTTTATTAGTTAAATGATTAAAAAATTCTTTATTTTTGGGTCGATCTGTTTTCTCCTAGCAGAGTTTATTTATTGTATTGAAAACCATTTGTAAGGGGGCGGAGTTCTGGGAAAACGTGTGGGAGAAAAACTCAGCACTTCACTGTACAAATTTGACAGAGAATTAATGAAAGGATGCAGCTCTGATTCATGAGATTCCCGTGGTACGAATTTAGCATATGTTTTTCTTTCTGTTTCATATGTACCTTGTTATGTTTACAGTTCATTCATAATCATTTCCAGATGAATGCTTTTAAGTAAGAAGAGCAGAATCTAGTTTAATGCTCTGCCTTGGGAATGCATTCATGCTTTGTGTCTCTTATTCTGTCTAAAAAGGATTCGTTATATATGCCCTTTTCGACCTCTCAGCAGTCTTTCCACTCCATATAATTTTAAGTTGAATGCTAAACCTCCTGCCTATCTTGCCTCACGAAATACTCTGCGTCTTTGATTTAATTTCTCTGCTCGAGCTGCTCTTTGTCCTATACAGCCCAGAAAATCCAGACATTCATTAAACTACCTCTTTCATATTTATTTACTAGCCTAAAATCTGTATTCATTATAGGTCATCTCAGGCCCTATTGGACATCTTTTGTCGAGATAGACCCGGAGAGAGCCCTCTCCTTTCCTCGTAGGGCTAGCTACGAGGCTGAGCTTGGTTTGATGTTACCTTGAATCCCTTACCAAGCACCACCCATTTCAGGAACCATCGACGCACTGGCAGACCAAACTGAAAACAAACATGAGGATTCTGAAGATTATCAACTGGGATTTGAAAATGCTATAATGGAGGTCCATAGAAAATATGATCTTAGGAGCAAAAAGAACCAAAGGACCTCCAAGAATAATAACACATAAATTGCTACTAAGAATACCTCAGAAAATCATCCTAAAAAGACAGAAAATAGTATCAACACTGTGAATAAGAAAACTGACTTAAACAAGGACAAAACCAGTCAGCAATGTGTTGACCCAAGCTGCCCTAGTACTTTTGCTAGTGGCACTGAGAAATCTGTCCAAAATAACAGTCCTAATAAAACTCAGCAAATCAGAATTGCTGAAAATACTATGTTTGACAAATATGATGTAAATATGTCAAAAACACTTGTCCCTTTCACCCTTGAGGGAGAAATTTCCAAGATTAAAATTAGCACACCCTTAGCTGAACTAGTAACCCAGGATGTATATAAAAATCAAGTTTTGAAAGCTTTGAATATAGGAAATGATACTGATACTTTAAACTTGACAGATGATAAACCAGAATTGTTGTTTGGTCCTGAGGTAGAAGGAAAATACCAAGAAGGGGTTGTCCCTCCATTCTATGTCAGTCTGAATATACATGAGGAAATCTTGCACAATGCCTTGCTAGACTCTGGTGCCTCTCATAACCTTATGCCAAAAGTGGTGATGGAGAGATTAGGCCTAGAAATTACTAAACCTTACAAAGACTTGTGTTATTTTGATTCAAGCAGAGTCAAGTGTTTGGGTCTAATTAAGGATTTATGTGTCAATCTGGCACAAATTCCTGCTAAGGGTCTAGTTATGGACATAATTGTTGCTGACATTCCCCCAAAGTACGACATGCTTCTATCCAGATCATGGGGAGCCAAACTTCAGGGGAGCCTTCAAATGGACATGTCTTATGCTACCATTCTAGTCTTTAACCAGACAAGAAGGTTATATATGGAATATCATATGAAATATATGGTGAGAAACATATATAGGCCAAACAACACTCCTATTTATTCCATCCATTCAGACATTGATTCATTTATCTTGTACAATGAATATGAAATCAACAAACAAGAAAATGAAAATGAAAAAGAATTGATCTTATCAGAACATTCAAATCTGTCCTCAATTGAAGAACCCAGTAGCTCAAACTTTAGCAGCCTTGAACAACAAAATGAGGATGAATATGAGATAGAAACACTTTGGAAAATGAGCTTTGATGGCTTTTGTGGAAAATTTGGTTCTGGAGCAGGTTTATGGATACACAATACAAACAAAGGACATTCCTACAAACTTGATTTCCAATGCACTAATAAAATTGCAGAATATGAAGCTCTCCTCCTTGGCCTACATTTTCTCAAAGATTTAGGAGCCAAGAAAATATTAGTCCAAGGAGATTCAGAGCTAATTATTAGGCAAATAAAAGGGCAGTATTCAACCAAAAATCCAAGATTAAGAGAATATAGGAATGCTACCCTAGATCTCTTGAAAACTTTTGAAAAATATGAACTCACTTTCATCCCTAGAGCTCAGAATAGCCTTGCAAATGAGCTTTCCTTTGCTGCCAGCAGTTGCCAAATTCCTCATATAAATGAACTATTCACTGTCAAAGTAAAAAATAGGCCTGCAATGCCTGACAATGAAAATTGTTGGCAAGTGTTTGAGGGTGATAAACACAATGATGATTTTCTGCAATCTAAAAATGATTTTGCTATACCAACACCTAGCTTAAGCCATGAAGAAGATTGTTTTGATGAAAAACAAGTCCACATAAAAAAGTTGTCCTCTACTGCTGATAAAAACCAATTTGAACATATTTTTAAGGAAGAATTACTTGACAATCTAGACCAAAAGGACCTTAAGGTTTTACAATGAAAATATGATTCCATACCTAGGGGCCTTACACCATTAGAGAAGCTTTTTGACTTCAATGATGTAGCTAAAAAACCAAAGATGGAGCCTACATAAACTAATGTAGAAGAACATAACATAGGTAGCATGAATGAACCCAAAATGATCAAGTTATCTAGCACTCTTCCTACTCATATCAAACACGAATATATTAGACTTTTCAAAGAGTTTGGAGATGTGTTTGCATGGGGATACAAATATTTGAAATCATATGATACCAGCATTATTCAACACAAAATTTCTCTTAAGGAAAATCATAAACCTTTCAAACAAAAACTAAGAAGGATAAACCGTATTTTATTACCTTTAGTTGAGAAAGAGATAAAAAATATGTATGATGCTAGGATCATAGTTGCCCTTAGATACTGACAATGGGTTTCCAACCTTGTATCTGTTAGGAAGAAGAATAGGGAAATTAGGCTTTGCATTGACTTTAGAAATCTGAACAAAGCCTCCCTGAAAGATAATTATCCCTTGCCTAAAATGGATCACATACTCCAAAAGGTGGTTGTATCTAAGAGAATATCACTCTTGGATGGTTTTTCAGGCTACAACCAAGTGCTAGTACTCCCAAGTGATCAACACAAAATAGCTTTCACCACTCCTTGGGGTACATTCATGTATGTTAAAATTCCATTTGGTTTGATGAATATAGGGGCCACATTACAAAGGGCCATGGACATAGCTTTTTCAGAGGACAGAGGCTATTTTATAATCATTTACCTTGATGAAATCATTGTTTTCTCCAAAAATGACAAAGAACACTTAATCCATTTGAGAAAAGTATTTGAGAAGTGTAGGAAATATGGCTTATCTTTGAATCCCAAGAAAACACTCTTTGGTCTCCAGGAAGGAAAACTCTTAGGCCACATAATTCTTGAAGAAGGAATCAAAGTAGACCCCAAAAGGATTGAAGGCATATTGAAAATTAGCCATCCTAGAAACCTCAAAGAGTTGCAGTCTTTCATTGGGAAGATCAACTTTTTGAGAAGGTTCATCCCCAACCTTGCTGAAATTTTGAGGAATATCACAAACATGCTAAAAAAGGAAACATGAGTTAAATGGACCTTAGAAGCCAAACAGTCATTTTAACTAGTGAAACACACTCTCACTCAAACACCAGTTCTTATCAGTCCTGATTTCACCAAATATTTCTACATTTTTTCATTTGCATCTCAACACACCATTGTTGTAGTGTTGTTGCAAAAGAATAAAATAGGAAAATAACAACCAATATCCTTCTTCAGTAAAGCCTTAAGAGATTCTCCACTCAAATATAACATCATAGAGAAACAAGCCTTAGCCCTGATAAAAGCATTGAAAGATTTCTGAGTCTACATTTTACACTCTCATATCATTTCTTTTGTCCCACATACAGTTGTCAAGGATATTCTAAATCAAGACCCTGATGGTAAAAGGGGAAAATGGATTGCTATTATCTTAGAGTATGATTTAGAAATCATGCCTACCAAGCTAATTAAAGGATAGGGATTAGCAAAACTTATGGCTGAATCAAATTTCCAAGCATTAGATATAAATATGGTTGATGTTTTAGAAGAACAAGAAGAATTCACTGCTCCATACATTGAAGAAATATTTCTGAATTCATCTTGGTATGCTGATATCATATATGTGCTTCTTTATCTCAATACCCATCCCTCTTTATCAAAGACTAAAGCTATATTCTTGAAACACAAAGCTTTAAATTACTGCATTTTATATGGAATTTTATATTGGAAAATTTTTGTTGGCATATTGCTTAAATGTTTGCTTGAGAATGATGCAGGAAATATCATGCATGAGTTGCATGAGGGAGACTATGGAGGACACCTTTACTGGAAAACAACAGCAAATAAGATTTTTAGAGCTGGCTATTACTGACCCACCCTTTTCCCTGATACTAAAAAATTAGTCATAACTTGCCATAAGTGGAAAAATTTTGATGGCAAGAGAAAACTCCTACCTTTACCTTTGCATCCCATCATTATCGAGGCTCCCTTTCAACAATGGGGTTTAGAATTTATTGGAGAAATTCACCCAACCTCATCTTCCCAACATAAGTGGATCCTTACTTCCACTGATTATTTTACCAAGTGGATATAGGCTATCCCTTCTAGGAATGCTACTGACTCAGTCATTATCAAGTTCCTTGAGACCAACATATTATCCCGATTTGGTTGTCCTAGAAATATTATTACAGACAATGATGATGCCTTCAAATCCAAAAGAATGGTTGATTTATGCTATAAATATCATATCACATTGGGGCACTCCACTACTTACTACCCTCAGGGAAATGGACTAGCTGAATCCTCCAACAAAATCCTGATCAACATTATCAAAAGACAGTTGGAACAAAATCAGAAATCATGGCATAGTAAATTAGTTCATGCTTTATGGGTTGATAGAATAATCACCAAGAAATCAATTAGTATGTCTCCCTATCAGTTTGTATATGGCATGGATGCAGTATTCCCAACATCCTTGGGAGTTCCAGTCATGAAACTTCTCCAAGAAGTGCAATCAGAAAATGACATGCAGAGAAGGCTGAATCAAACCATTCATTTACAACAATCCAGAGAGGAGGTTTACAAAAGTACACAAGCAGTTCAAGAGAGCATCAAGAAGATCTTTGACAGAATGACTAAAGCAAATCATTTCCAAGTTGGAGACATAGTTTTGAAATGGGATTCTGGAAGGAAAGATAGAGGTAAACATGGAAAATTTGAGAATTTGTGGAAAGGGCCTTATATTGTTCACTCAATTAGGTCATAATGCTTTCTTTTTACAAGGGCTAAATGGAGAAGAATTATTTGGCGGTCTTGTCAATGGTAGGATGCTCAAACACTATTTATGTCAAGAGTCCTAGCTTCAAAATTTTCATTCATTGTACATAAACATTGCATGAGAAAGTCACATAAAAATACAAAAAACAATGAAATAAAGGGAAAAAGAGGGCAGATTCAAAAGAGGTACAGTCCCATAACCAAAAATGGTACTATTGAAAGTGTGCAAGCCTAAATGCCACTATTGATTCAAAATGATATCTTGTTTATTCATTTAGCCTAATGATGGTTGAACATGCTTTAAATTTATGTTGATAAATTAGTGAAAACAATGATTGTCGAAATTATTCAAACTTGACTTATCAAGAAATATAGATTAGGGAATAAAAGATACTTGTTCCACATGCTCAAAACATAACCAAAGGGAAAGATAAGGATCCATTTCAGATGATAGATCACAACCCTATCTTTCTAGAGTTACTTTTTATGCAAAATAATGTTTGTGTGCATCTTTTTCCAATGCCACAACCATGGTAAGTTAGACTACCTAATCCTGATTTGAACCATGCTTTAAATTTTATGTCAATAGTTTAGAGAATCAAAACTGCCAAATAGCTTAATATTGGCAGTCAAATAGTTTAGGTAGAGAATAAAAAGGGTTCAATTGTTTAATCTGAACTCTTGGAAGAAATAAGGATAGAAGTAGATAGTTTATTTATGTTTTCAAAAAATAAAAAATGTCAAGAGTTTTCCAGTTCAAGTGCACTCATAGAAGAAAAAATGTTAGGACAAATAGGCTGGGTAGGTAGAAATGTTGTGAAAGAATCATATGTTGCATATTATTAAGATTTTCACTTCAAAAGAAATATCAAGAAAGTGAAAAGAAGGAAAAATATGCCCAATGGAAAAGATACTGGTCTACAAAGACTCAGAGATTTGATAAACTAAAATTTCTAGACACATCCAAAAGGGAGCTGCCCTCCCCAAGTGGAGCCACTGTTAGTCATCAGTAATTTTTGTTGATATCAAAAGATAACTAAATTATGATCCCAGATTTCTAAAAACAAAATTTGAGAAATATTGTGAGTTTTAGAAATCTCACATCCTCTCATTATCCTAAGTAAAAAAATTTCACTGAATTTCCCCCTCTTTGCCTTCTAAAGGTTTGCCCCACTGCTACAAATAAGGACTTCATTATTTGGGCTTGTTTTCATCATTTCACTACCTCATCCTCACTGTCATTCGTGCCCTTTTTCCTCTAAAAAACCAATTTCTTCCTTTCCTAAAAAACCCCCCAAAACCCCCTTTTTCCTTCATTATCCTCCTATATTCTTCAAAACAATGTAAAAACCCACTTTTTACGTTGTTTTAATTAAAAATTTAAAGATGTCGGGACCCCCACCTTTATAAATAAACCTTGGTTTTATTTTTATTTATAAAACCCTGTTTTATATATTAAACCCGACCCTTAAAATTTTTTTAGCCCCCTCCACTCTAGCCCTACGCCCTCTAATGCCTATGTGACCCAAACCTCATCGCCCCATAAGCCCCGCTCTCCATGAATCCATTGCACTCTGGTATGGCCACTATGCACCGTTGATCAAAGCCTGGACCTCGATCCAACGATTGTCGCTCCCCGCCTTGTTAATATAAATCCCCCCCATCAAACCTTAGAAAAGGCTTCGTTCACCATTTATTTATTTAAAACCTCAGGCCCTGCCTTCCACTATACCCCGCATCCATTCATATTACACCACCTGTCCCTGGGCTCCACTCTCGAACCTACCTACCTCTCCTCCGCCATTGGATCACCATCGATCTCCGCCAATCGATATCTGACATCCTCCATGGCATATCACATTTTAAGTGGCGTCGGGTTTAAAGTTTTGTGACCCGCATGAAATGGACAGTTTCGTCCTGCCACGCGGAAATCATCCAATGGAATCGCGCACCCTCCCCCGAAAACCATTTACCACCTGTTCTTTGTGCGATAAAACCATTCCCTATTTTTGAAACCGCTTTTCCCCTCTGCGCCAAAGTTCAAACCCTCTTTCCTTTGTTTGAATCTCTCTCAGTTCTACCCCTGGAACCATGCCCCATCCTTCATTTACACCTCTGTAAACGCCTTCTGACCACCCAAAAACCCTTGAAAATGCAATAAACCCTCCCCGCAGGTTTTTAAAGATTGATTTTTTGTGTTTTATGGAGGTTTAATGGTGGAAAGATCCACCATGCCATCCCACAGTCCAAAAAGGGTTGGATTAAACACTGGTGACAATCGAGTGGTTTCATTCAGAGTTAAAGGGACCAGAGGCCCTGCATCAAGATAGATCATCCAAGAAACATGACCATCAATGATTCCTTAAAACCCTCCAGCACAGAAGAAATTCATACATGCGCAAACAAACAGTGAAAGGCAATCGAAATACTGTAAACAGAGTCAAAGAAAAATAAATATGGTCAGTGTAAAATATTAAAGGTTAAATTTTAGAATTGAGTCCTAAAAAGGCATGATAAACAAAAGAGACAGTGAAGCAGATTTTTGAAGATTAAAAACAAATTAAAATATTAATGGATAAAATAGAATTAAAAGGGGATAAAGAGAAAAGACAACAAGGTAGACCGTTAAGAGGACAAAAGATTAAAAAATGAAGACAAAAGATCAAAGGCCTAAATAACAGAGATTAAAGATAAAACAAAAGGGAAGATTTACCCAAAACAGATTCGAATGACTCAGCCTATAACAGATACTCTTCTCAAAAGATATTTTTGCCACCTAGTGCTTTGTTTCCTTCAATAAAGCATTACGCAGTTATTGAATTGAGACAGAGATATTTATATCTGCTAGACAATTATTGTAAAAGTTATGAATAAAGCCTTAAATTCAAAAATTTCACCTATTTTTCCTTAGGAGTTAAGAGAGAAGTTATTATTCAGAGAAATATCTACAGATATTCCTACCTTGAGCCTTGCATGGTCTTCAAGGTTAGGAATTCATTAACTTTGCAATAAATCACACTCAAACCCTATCTTAGCTTCACCTCCTCATTTGAAGCATAAATACTGCATCTAAACTCATTATCTTGTTGCCATTTTATGACTCTTTGAAGTAGTTCATAGTCTCTTGGAAGTTGAAAAGAAATTGATGTCTTGGAACTTGTGGATGCCCTTATTTGTTTGTTGATGGAGGAGGCTAGATCACTGGATCCCTGAGCTTGGTTGTTGGTGAATTGCTTATAATATGTTATTGTTATTTCCTGTTTCATTATGTTTCCATCTTTCTATGTTGCTGTAGAATAAAAGATTTAGACTAAGAAATGTCTTCTGAAAGCACATTAGTTCTGTTTATTCTTCACCGCCTTAATGTTTTCTTCTGCTAGGAAATTTTAGAGAATTCTTAATTTCTCTCTAGACCCCCCTAAGCTTGTTTATTTCATGAATAGATTAATACAGTTGGTATAAAGAATGATTTATGGTTAGTGTAGAAATTATATAACTGATATGTTATATGTCTAATATTCTCCTGATCATACACTATTTGACTTCATGCACAATACATAATCTATTCCACCATTGATCATCATATGCGGAAATTAAATCAATTGCATGCACACATTGAAACCATAAAAATTCACACATATGAACACAGTGTTTTAATGGGAAAGCTTGAAGCTAAAAACCGCAACTATCTGTATATAATATATTTCATAGAGATCATGTAACAATCCTCATACAAAGCTGATAATATCAAGCTCTCAGTACAATACAATCGCTACACACTAATCAGGCCCGATCTAGCAAATCCATGCACTGATCTTTGCCACCTGCTAGCCTGCCTCTACTGCGCAATCCCTGCTGAATATTGGCTCTGAATGAACTCGAATTGGTCCAGCCTTGCTCACACAATCCTTATTGGCATCTCCAATCACTGTGTGTTGTAAATCATGCAACACTATAGTCACAACTGATAGTCAACCTACTCTTTCACCTACCTCTCCACTGGTCTCCACTGAAACTGTCCATGCACTATAGTTAACTGATGTATTCTTCAGTTGATTAATGAGTTAATAATTAGTGAATTAATTATTAATTAATTCACACCACTCTCACTAGTGTGTCAATCAGTTAGACTAGATACAACTAGCTCAACTGTGTCTAACTGAGTTAAACTGAACACAACTCCACCAACTACCTCAATAACTCCACCAAACTCTGTCACATGAGTTCTAACTGAAGTCTCCATGCAATAGCTCCACTTAACCCTCGAGAATAGCGTAATTTCAGCCCATCGGCCTCTGTGCCACATCTATGCACTTAATTGAAGTGCTCCAAGAGAATAAGATAATGTTTATAGTCCAAATATTATTAAGAGCTAATAATATTCGACACATCTATTTTTAGACTGGAAATCTAAAAATAGATTCCGCCCAATATGTCTAAAAATAGAATTCCATCTATTTTTCAACTTGACCAACCATCCACAAATAGCATCCTGCAACTCATAGAATATGATCCACATGTCTAAAAATAGACATAGTCTAAAAATAGACTTTGCGCCAAAAATAGCCTACGGGCCCACTTAGTGAAGGCGACTTCTTTCCACTAAGCTCATCATCTTGTTGCAATCTCAACACTCCCTCTCAACAAGATGATGATATCCCTTACCAGATCCTACCTCTATGGTATTCGAATGTGCTCCTGGTGAGCGCCTTCGTTAAGATATCAGCATCTTGATCCTTCGTAGGAATGTATGAAAGTAACATGACCTTCCGCTGCACACAATCCCTGATATGATGATACCAGATGTCAATGTGTTTATATCTATCATGAAATAATGGATTAACCGAGAGTTTGATGCAACTCTAATTATCACAATAAATCACAGTAGGCTCTAAGTGTGAACCGAACAACACGACCAGGATCTTCCTCATCCATATAGCCTTGCATGCAGCCAAAATCACTGCCATATACTCGGCCTCTATTGAACTGAGTGCCACGGATCTCTCCTTCCTGCTGTACCAAGAAACTGTTGTCGACCCGATACTGAAAATCCCTCCAGATGTGCTCTTCTGTCTGGTTGGACTCCACCCGATACGCTCAGAGTGAAGCCACACAGCTTCACCTCATCCGACTAATTGTACCATAATCTATATCCCGATGTGCCTCTGAGATATCTCAATACATGCTTTCCTACCTTCCAAAAGAGCTTGGTAGGCTTAACCATAGCTTGTGAAAGCTGGTTAACAGCGTAGCATATGTCGGGTCGTGTATTGACCAGATACATAAGCGACCCCACCAACTGTCGATAAACAGTGGCATCCACTACCTCCGCCGAAGTAGCATCCTCCTTCCTCCAACCACCAGGAAGAGGAGTATCAACAGGCTTGCAGCCATGCATGTTGAACTTCTCCAGTATCTCCCGGGCATACTTGCCTTGAGACACAAACAATCCATCATCTCAAACTCTTTTGCAAGTTCAGCCTTGCATGAATATATCAACTGTTCATCACCCGTAAAAATCAAATCATCTACATAAGTACAATGATCAACAACTTACCCTCCAACACAATCTGGTATAGGTTCTAATCCGCCTCACTCTTGGTGAATCCAAGTCCGGTGAAATGATTGTCTATCCGTGTGTACCAAGCACGAGGTGCTTGTTTCAGCCCATACAGCGCTCTTTTGAGCCTGCACACATGCGACTCGCTGCTGAAGATTTCGAATCCTTCAGGCTGCTCTATGTACACCTCCTCCTCAATGACTCCGTTGAGGAACATAGTCTTCACATTCATTTGATGAATGTGCCAACCCATCTGCGCTGAGAGAGCAAGGATGCTCCGTATGGAAGAATACCTTGCGACGGGTGCAAAGGTTTCTTCATAGTCGATCCCCTCGATCTGTGAGAAACCCCGGGCAACAAATCTTGCCTTGTACTTCTCGACGCTCCCGTCAGCAGCTTGCTTCACTTTGTAGATCCATCTCAAACCTACCACTAATTTCCCTTCTGGCCTTGGGACAATCTCCCATGCATTGTTTCTGACAATCGAATCATACTCTTCCACCATGGAATCTACCCATGCAAGGTCCTCCACATCTTCCTCGAAAGAGGATGGTTCTGTCATGATACACTTGCTCATCAGAGCCATGTATCCAGTATATCAGTCAGGTGACTATCTCTGTCTGTGCTGTGATGTAGGTGCTCCTACAATCTTCTCTGCATCAAGATTCAGTCGCTCAACTTCTGTAGTGCGCTTTCGCCCTCTGATGGTTGGCGCTGCATGAGTGGTTTCTTCCACTCCATTAACCTCCTCTTGTGGCTGATCCCTGAAGTTCCAGGAGGCTCATCCTTAGGAAGATAATAGCTCCTCATACGCATGCAAGTGTGGCTCCCTCTCAAGCGAACACTTCATGGCTTTCTCCTCATGAAATTTGATATCTCGTCTCACAACAGTCTTCCAACTGTCTAGAAAATACACATGATAGTTGTGGGGTGTTTCTGTGTACCCCACAAATATCCCAACCTCTGCGGTTGGCTCCAGCTTCTTCCTGGCATCCTTCGTCACATGAATGTAAAGAGTGAGAGCCAAAAATCTTTAAATGAGAAATATCAGGCTTCTTACCAGAAAACGGCTCTTCGGGTGTACTCATGCCAAGTACTCTATGAGGACAATGGTTTTGCACATAAACCGCAGTATTGCAAGCTTCAACCCACAAGTGTATGGGAAGGTCCTAATCATGCAACATCGCCCGTGCAGCACCCACGATCATTCTGTTCTTTCACTCCGCGACCCCATTCTGCTGTGGGTTATGAGGCGCTATGAACTCTCTTTGAATTCCTTCTGTGTTGCAAAATTCTTTGAATTCTATAGATATGAATTCACCACCATTATCGCTCCTAAGAGCCTTCACCTGCTTCCCCGACTCTTTCTCCACCAGCGCCTTAAACTTATAGAACTTAGAGAATGTCTCACTCTTCTTCTGCATGAAGAAGATCCAGCACTTATGATAAAAGTCATCAACAAATATCACATAATACTTGTTCTTTACTGTCGAAGCTACTGAGAAAGGTCCACACACGTCTATGTAAATTCTCTCAAGGATCGTCGTGGCGCAACTATCCTTCTCATGAAAGGTGGTTTTCACAAATTTTCCCAAAGTACATCCCTTGCACTGATCTGACTGTGCAAGTGTACCTTTGGGAAGCTTGGTAGAAATCTACTGCAAAATTTTCAAAGCACCATGGTGAAGATGGCCCAATCTCCTGTGCCATAGCTTGCCCTCATCCTAGCTCACCACTCCTTCGCCTTGCTGCCATTGCTGCGCATCCATCTACTTGCGATTGATAAAGGTTCTTAACTCGAACCCACATCCTCCTGCCTTAAGTTTCCACCCGGTTGCCTTACTACGTGGGAAAGCCTTTCCCCCGTAAAGAAAACATCATATCCCATGAGAGATAAGATTATTCTTCAATCCTAGTACATGCATTACATCCTTGAAGATGAAAAGGTTTTCCGGACTCCTCTTAAAGGAAATGGTCCCGATACTGATGTATTTATTATCTACCATCATCACCCATCTCGATGGTGCACTCTAAGATCATTCTCATCCGGATCGTGACAAATATTTATCTCGGTCATATGGAAAGACGCACCTTTGTCAAAAACCACACGATCTCATCACACTTGAAACCAAGCATGCGATCGGTGAAAATTCAAGCTCGAACTGTGAAGCCAAAGCTTCTCCATCTGCAGATCTTCCCGCTTGCTTGTTCTTCTTCTTCTTTGGACAATTGGTAGCATAATGTCCGTGATCATGGCAGTGAAAACACTTCACTTTCGCCATATCCTGCTTCTTGCCCTTCGCACCGGAATAAGAGTATTTTTCTTTCCCCTTCCCCTTCCTTGCTTTGGTAGCCAAAGCTCAATTTTATTCATCTTCGTTGTTCGATGAAGATCCATCCCTGACCTTTCCGCCTTATCTCCTCCTGCACAAGATCCGACCAAAGTCACTCCCATCTGGTAGTTTCTCCGACCATTGACGGAGTCCTCATAGGAATGCCAACTCTTCGGAAGCCCAAGAGCCAAGCTCACCAAGTCCTCTTCATCTACAGTAACCCCCACACTTCCCAGCTCATCCCTGCATTGGACAAACTTCGTGAGGTACTTGGGTATACTGTCACCTTTCTCCATTTTTATTTTCCTGAGCTTATCCTTGAGTGCCAACTTCCTTTGGTTGCTCTTGCTTTGGAACAAGTCTGTCAAATATTTCCACATCAAGAATGGATAAGCTTTACCATCAAGGCTGGACACTGTGTGATCCTTCACACCTTCCAACAGAATCCTTCGACATTTTGCTGTCTTCTTTTGCCATGCGTCAAGTGCGGCAGCATCGCTAGAAGCAGGTTTTGGAATTTCTGCATCTATGAACTCCTTCAACCCATTATCCTCAAGAACCGCCTCCATCCTGTCCTTCCATGCAATATAATTTGAGTTTCCCTCAAGGGCATAGTCCAATCGCAATCCGTTGAAAGACATCTCAAGTTCGACACCAAGAAAACCCTGCTGCAAATTCGAATTCCACCAGCACAAAACTCAACCGCTTCAATGCTTTGCAATTGCTCCAATGATCAATGTCACTCTGATACCATGTAGAAATTATATAAATAATATGTTATATTTCTAATATTCTCCTGATCATACACTATTTGACTTCATGCACAATACAGAATCTATTCCACCATTGATCACCATATGCGGAAATTAAATCAATTGCATGCACACATTGAAATCATAAAAATTCACACATATGAACACAGTGTTTTAACGGAAAAGCCTGAATATAAAAACCCCAACTATCTGTATATAATATATGTCATATAGATCATGTAACAATCCTCATACAAATCTGATCATATCAAGTTCTTAGTACAATACAATCTCTACACACTAATTAGGCCCGATCTAGCAAATCCATGCACCGATATTTGCCACCTGCTAGCCTACCTCTACTGCGCAATCCCTGCTGAATATTGGCTCTGAATGAACTTGAATTGTTCTATCCTTTGTCACGCAATCCTCATTGGCATCTCCAATCACTGTGTGTTGCAAATCATGCAACACTATAGTCACAACTGATAATCAACCTGCTCTTTCACCTACCTCTCCATTGGTCTCCACTGAAACTGTCCATGCACTATAGTTAACTGATGTATTCTTTAGTTGATTAATGAGTTAATAATTAGTGAATTAATTATTAATTAATTCACACCACTCTCACTAGTGTATCAATCAGTTAGAATAGATACAACTAGCTCAACTGTGTCTAACTGAGTTAAACTGAACACAACTCCACCAACTACCTCAATAACTCCACCAAAATCTGTCACATGAGTTCTAACTGAAGTCTCCATGCAATAGCTCCACTTAACCCTCAGGAATAGTGTAATTCCTTTTGTCAGCTCATGTGCCACTCTGTGCACTTAACTAAAGTGCTCCAAGAGAATAAGATAATGTTTATAGTCCAAATATTATTAAGAGCTAATAATATTTGACATATCTAT
The DNA here is from genome assembly GCA_034641835.2 of Pinus albicaulis. NCBI lineage: Eukaryota > Viridiplantae > Streptophyta > Pinopsida > Pinales > Pinaceae > Pinus > Pinus albicaulis. The sequence goes on along the minus strand of CM076578.1, from coordinate 1,733,487,963 downwards.
TTTTAGACTGGCAATCTAAAAACAGATTCCGCCCAATATGTCTAAAAACAGAAGTCCATCTACTTTTCCAGCTTGACCAACCATCCACAAATAGCATCCTACAACTCATAGAATATGATCGACATGTCTAAAAATAGACATAGTCTAAAAATAGACTTGCCCCAAAAATAGCCTGCGGGCCCACTTAGTGAAGGCGACTCTTTGCACTAAGCTCATCATCTTGTTGCGATCTCAACAGTTAACCCTACTTACTTGTTGCCACTAAAAAACTATTTTTGAAGTCTCTCTCTAAAGTACCATTCTTTAAATTATTCCAAAGAGTTTTTGTTTTGATCATACCCTTTGTACTTGCTTAAATCAATTTTTTAGAGATCTTCATAACTATAATCAAGGATGTTTAGGAGTTCCCTCTTCTCTGATTACAGTTATATGTGTGTATTAAGTGTTTTCTGTCCTTGAAGGTGAAATCCATAGAAGTTAAATGAGTTTCTCGCCTTCTATATTTCATTGGAAAAGTTTGTCTTGAATTATCATCTGCTTTAGTTGAATCAAAAAATTTATGGTTTTCCCTGTCTATTGATTTCCTCTTCATGCTTATGATATTTAAGTCTCTTTTTTGAGAAGTACATATGATAAATGATTCTTGATTTCCCTTTGTCCTACTTTTCATTCTTACAATTGATGTCCATCTCATTACCCCTAAAAACCTTGAAGATCCACTGACCAAGTTAGATTTTCCTTATGATTCTCCTCGATCTATTGGTGAACTTATCATGAATTTCATTAGACTCCATTGCCCAATGAATTAGATATTTCCTCATTCTATCTATGTTCCTTGATCATCATTCCCAACCAAAACAATCAAACAAACCTTGTACTTAATAACTAGCATAAAATCAACCATCCAAAGAAAACAAGTTCATATCCAATGCAAACAAATAAAGAGAGCCCTCTCTGAGTCCGGGAAGGCTAGGTCCTATGATTCCAAAGACTGGTCTGAAGTTGCCATGTCCATTTGTTCTACCAATCTACTAAATCACGGGACACCAACAGATTCCAAATCTTTAAATAAGATTTCCTTGTGGGACTTATCTAACTGGGGTAGATCAGCTTCCTTGCCTGAGTCTGATGCTTGCCATTGAATGTGTTCATTGATTTTCTTCTCTATCTTCTCACATTCAAGTTTCTGGATAGCTACTTTTTGGATCAATATTTTACTTGAGTCACAATAAGAGTTAGTAATAGAAGCTTGTTGGCAAAATACTTCTTGTTTTTGCTTTAACTTAGCATTTACATCTAATGATTCCTTTATGAATTTCTCTAACTGTGGTTGGCTTTGTATTCTGGTCATTGCCGCTTCCAGTTATGTTTGATTCTGAATGATTTCTGCTTGATGCTGCAAATTAAGACTCTCGGAATCTTTTTTAAATTGGGACATCTTCAATTTCATTTGCTAGCTAGAGTTAGACTTTTCTTGGTGTAACAACCTCTCTAATTCTTGTATTATATCTTATTTCTGCTTTAGTAACATTTTAACCTCAGTGGCCTTATCAATAGTGGTAGTAGCATATGCCCCTGCAAACTGTGATAGTTTGGTTAAATGTTCAGTAGGATTAGCTAGAGGATCCTTCCATAAAATCTCTATTGATTCATTTGTAAGATATGAGACTGTCTCATCAATTCTTCTCCTTTTGCTTCTCTTGAATATAACCTTATGAATAGGACTGTAGAAAATGTCCAACGAAGGGATTTAATCAACTTGTAACACTATCTTTTCTTTAGGATAAGTCGGAATGATCTCTGATCATGAGTTTATGGAACTTGTTGTAGTGGTGTAAAAGTTTCCACTAACTTCTAGGAATGTTCAGGTGTCTAAAAACTAGTAGCTTGATCAGTATTGGGATTTGTTTTAGGATTTTTTATTGCTTTAGAAAAATCATCCCATTCATTATTCAAATTATTTGGTTGGGACTTTCCTGACTAATCAAGTGTATCTTGACTGTGCTGAACTTCTTGAGAAGTCGACTATGTTCCATTGCTTCCTTTTTTCTCCTGCATCTCAATCTCTTGGATTACTTGATCAATTATCTTTTCTGGGTTTTCCTTTCTGTTCTCGGATTCATTTTCATAATGATCCAAATTGTGAGATTGATGCTCTGATTGTACCAACTCATCTTCAGACATGTCTTTTTCTTCATTATCCAAGCTAATACTTGGAGTAGGTTTGTTGTCATTTTCAATAGTTAACAAATTTAGAGGAATCTTTTACAATCTCTTACATGCTTGGAAGGCTTCCAAGTCATCTTGATTGAGTTTATTGGATGAAAAATTGAGTATATTTGAAAACTTTTCAATGCCTTGAAAGAAATCATCAAATCTATCTATTTCTATACAAAAAGGCTTCATTTTGAGCTCTGTGATGTAGTTTTTAATTACATCATTGGGACCATATGGCCGCTTTTGCATTACTGCCAAATTCAACAAATTAACCTTTGAAACTTCTTTGTAGGCATGACCAATATCAAAAAGTGCAAAAGTACTGCACTGTAAATGGAAATTAGGCCAAACGACCTTCTTAGAATCTTTAAGATGTTTAGAAACACCATTTACAATAAATTGGTAGGCTATCTCTCTTGCAAGTAACTTATCAGGGATATAATATGGTAGGACATGGGGAGAAGCATAGCTCCGAAATACTCTGATATATGTGAAACTTTCCTCTGCAAACCATCTAGCAACAGAAATAATGTCTGTACTAGCCTCTTTGGAAACCCTAGGAGATTTCTCATTGAATATCATGTGGTGCATAGGTAACATGACTCTATGGAAAATTTTGTAAAAATGAAAATGGAAGTCTGAATCCCAAAGGACTTTGTGGTAAATGTGGATTGGGGTTGGGTATTGGGTTCTCCATTTACATCCCATGGTAGGAAAACTATAATAAATTTAAATTATGTCCATGACATAGGCACTCGTGTAAAAGGGAGGTATTTCTCTAGATGAAACACTTCTTTTACTCATATACTCCATGATGTGCTTAGCTAAATTATCAGATAGGATATTTTCCCAATTAAAAATTAAATAATTAACGGTTGGGTCAATTAATGGGACCCAATCTACAGAAAACCTAGTGGTATCAAGTTTTTCATATAATCTGGACAACATACCAGCAACATAATAGTAAGTGGAAGGAATTTGGGAAATTGGGTACGTACCAAGTTTATCTCGCTTAAGTTTTCCTTGGTCTTCTTTCCATTCCTTTATGACTTTCATTAGATCTGGATTTTTTGTTCTAAAGCCTTGGACAAAAGCTTTGTCATATTTCTGCTGCGGGGAGGGTAGATGGTACATTTCCTGTAAATCTTCTGCCCTGAATGACCCAATATTCTCACCTTTTGAATCTTTGAATGTTCTATCTTTTATGCTTAAGTGGTTGATTACCCACTTAACCATGTCTATATGGGGAAGAATATGTGGCCTTGCTGATACCTTATGGATGAATGAACATGCAATGTCGAAATAAGTCGCGTTTGAAGTAACTGACGTGCCTGTTGTAGCGATTTTTGTTATTACCCTTGGATTTTCGTCTTCAAATAACTGATACATTTCTTCCCATGATGAAATGCTGCAATCCTTGTTACATGTAGTGTCTGAGAATAGAGGAGACATATCTGACTCTTCGGTAGACGATGATTTGTCAATTTATTTGCCTTTCTTGTTCATTTCAATTTCCTCACTCCGTTAAGTGGTCTCCTGATTTCAAGAAAAAGGAGAAAACATTAAAAGTATAGAGAATAGGGAGGAAAATTTAATTGAAACAAATGCAGCATTCAATCACTTGAACGCATGCTCGAATTAGATATGAATTTATCAAAACCTTACTTTTATTAAATTTTATTAATCACCAATAATCTTTTTAATTCAAATCTCTTACACCTTCACGTGAAATTTATATCGATCAACTTAAAGAGTTGGATCTCATATTTCAGTTTGGTTTGACATGAGTCATTTCACATTGCATATCGCAACTTATAACCATTTCCATTTTTTATATTACCCATAAATTTTGCGAAATGTGATCTGCACAAGTCACACATCGCAAATTTTATGTGGTAAATGAATTTTCTTTTAGTTATATCCTGTGAAATGCAAAGTGTGCTTTTAAGAAATCATGTCGCTGCATTGTATCAGACTTTGGAGTCTTATGTTCCTTACTTTATTGGCTCGTTGGGTCCGCGTAATTGCAAGTTTCACCGAATTTCATATAAATGCGATCATTTAAATGAGGCGCAAAGCGATTTTGGTTTATAACAATGATTAGGGTGTTTTCAATAAGATTTTGATATGGCTTTGGAAAGAGCTTAGCGCATATCACATCCCGCATGACTTAATGGATTTTAAATCATTTTAATTTTGTAAGCTATGCGATTTGTGATGCGCACTATGGAATAAAAGAGGATAAGAAAAAAGAAACTTTATTTCCTAAAGTTTTTTTGACTTAAAGCCAAAAATAAATGAAAATGAATTTCTTAATTATTTCTAAAGGGTCTCCATTTATTAAAATAAATGGGGGTTGTTGTATAGCATAACACCTTCATGAACTTGTGACACCTGCAAATAAATTCTTTGGACAGCAACATGCTTTGCAATGGGGTGGAATCTTCCAAGGTGACAATCGACTGATTCATGCAAAGGTGGAAAGGTTAATGACATAGAGTAGCTTGGGTGATTTTTTTAAGGAATGAAATTTAAATTCAAGAGGGATCATGACAAAAAATGAGGAATGAAGTGTGATGATGGCATGAGTTTATGAATATGTGTGATGCATAACTAAAACAACCAATCATGTGACTTAGGATTAACCCTAGACCTCTAAAAAAAACTGACATCTCACCATTTCTATTTTCAACACAGAAAAAACACTTTTCGTAGCAGTTTCAGTTATAATTTTGGCAGATTTGCTACAAAAATTTTAGGTGATTTGGTAGCAAAAACTGACAGTTTATAGTTATATTTGTTGTAGAATTCTGTAAAAACAGGCAGGTGGCCATTTTTAAAATTTGATGACTATGCAAGTGAACCCAAGGTGGATTATTGTTGATATGACCCTAATGACAAGAATAATGAAGTGTATATGACCTATAATAATCAAATGAATGATCTAACCTAATGAGACAAGGTGAAGCTTATGATGACCATATCAGAAAAAAATTTGAAAAATTGAGAGTGATAATAGTGGCTCCACTGGGGATGGTGTGCCCTTGTCATACAACAAAGAACTAGTAGTTCCAGTGCCACCTCCATTGGGCTGCTCCCATCTTCAAAAGGAAAACTTGTAGCCTGCTCTGGCCTGTAACCTCGACATTAAAAAACCAATAGCTTCTAAAGAACTAAAAGTACACATGCTAAATTTAAAGTTGAAATTGATAAAATTCTTGATCCTGAAGCTTATTTATATACAAATGATCCTACTCTGCTTTCTCAGCATAAAATCCGAATCAAGTGATCTCACACTTCCAATGAATCCAATCAAGAAGTTGGGTACTGGATTGGAACAGGCATTCCACTTCTCTGATCACAAAGCCATTCCTACGATATGATAACTTGTTCCACCATCTGAATTCGTCTACATAGCTGATGATCATTATGAAATTCATTTCTATTGAAGATTCTAGCAGAGTTGCAAAAGGATATTTGAGAGTATGCACAAATAATTCTTTTTGATCAAAAAGAAAATATGAGTAAGTATGATCCTTTGATGTTGTTCCTTGTTCAATTTTTTCATTATAAATCTTGTGACCATTCTCAAATAAAAAAGAAGCAATCTGTTGATCATTATTTTCATTTGGGATGAAGAAATACTTAGAATGTTCTTGGACACTTTCAAAAGGAAATCCTCAGCATGTACTACATGAATTTCTAAATGCAACTCTTCATATGATTCAACAAGCATACCCATCTGATTTTCTAAACTTTGCTTTTCAAAATTTTCTCCATTTGTTATAAGCTGATGCAAGGAATTACATGAAGAATAAATTTCTTCCTTCACCTGAGGATTATAGCAATTATCTTCCTATATTTCCTCCTATTGTTTGAAATGATTCTCATATTCCCAATGATCAAAATACTAACAAGTCTGCTGCAAATTTTCATCAAACTCAGAGGATAGAATATGACTGTCATAAATAAACTCCTGTTGGTTTTCATTTTCATCCAAGAGGAGGCTACCCTTTCTTCTTGGTGATGAAAGGGATTTTCATGAAGGGCCTCTAAAATTTCCTCATTCATAAATTCATCATCTTCATAACAATGCTCCAAATATTCAATAAAACTCACAAAATGTTTACAAAAACCTTTGACTAGCAACAAGGAAGAATGAGATTATTTATACCTCTCATAAAATGCAACATGGAAATCACACTAGAAAATTTGGCGGAAATTCCGACGGCCAATTCGTCGCTATTCCGACACATCGTCATCGCAAGAGCGAAATTTCGAGGGTGGAAAAAACGTGGTTTGTCATGCCGTCGCAGTTCCGACGCACGTAAAAA